>RJWH01000387.1:700674-843526 GCA_004363575.1 Solenodon paradoxus
CTCTCTCTCTCTCTCTCTCTCTCTCTCTCTCTCTCTCTCTCTCTCTCCCCCACTTTAATTTGTTTATCCTAGTGTTATCTACTTCCTTTTTCTAGAGTTAAGCTCCAGTTAGGAGAGTTCTGTGTTTTGTTCATTGATAGATAACTAACACTTAGAACAATACAGTAAATATGGATGGATGAATAGATGGAAGGAACAAGGAAAGGATCAGGAATCAGGAGGAGAAATTGCTGGAGACAAAAAAGAAATCAAACATTTCTTGGAGGAAGGCAGAAATTACTAGAAGTTGAAAAATAGTTACTACTAGGTTAGGACCAGGAAAGATGCATTATAGGTGGACATTTTTTCTTAAATACTCAGAGGGGGACAAACTGGACCTAATTGCTCTGACTGAAAGGGAGTAGATAAAATAAGTTTGGTAAGACAGGTGGGAAGTTAGGGGTAGGACTCCTGATGTAAGTCAAGAACTTAAGCAAAAACTAGTTTGTAATGTTAATATCCTGTATCAAAAACTACAGAAGAATTTTTTTCCCAATGACTCAAGAGTATCTTAGTGACTGTTAATTTGGAACATAAAACAACCTAGAAGAGCTAATAATAATTGATGAGTATATCCTGTAAGCCCAGTCCTGTGTTTTAAATGTTACCTTCTATACTAACCCTTTACATGGTTCAATAATTATCTCTCTTACCCACTGAAGAGACCAAGAGTAAGGGACTTGAGAAATAGGTGATGGGTAGATGGATCCCAGTATGTGTAGTTTCATAGATGGGCTCTTCCCCTTTCTGATATTGTCTCTTCTTGTAAAGCACTGAAATTGAAAAACTGTGCCTTCCAAGTTCTAAGTTCTAGAATAGTCCTTCTACATCAAGTGTTCATAAGTTCTTTAAAGGTAATGTTCTTGAACCAGTCCTAATTAATTTCAGCTTTAAGTTTGAAATGTTAATCTGGTTCTATTATTAAAAAACACAATTCATAAGCACACCCCAAACCCCTATTATTTATTAAATACATGTTCAAACTTTAAAGCACATTAAGCAGAAATTTGTGTGTTGGAACATCTTTAGGAGGGAGTATCTGACTATAATAGTGACTGTAACATAATCAACAGAACAGCCTGATGAGAATCTGGTGCCATATTAGTCACTCATTTTTGAATGATAGATGCTTTTCACTAGACATCTCTACCTTTCAAGGCGTACATGCGTATAGCCTATTAAAATAATTTTTTTTATCCTTTCATAATAAGCAGTATTTTTTTCCATGAATAGCTATCTTCAACTGAAATATTACTAAGCACTGCTTAAAATAATTTAGAAAACGAGATCTCAAATTTACTTGTTGATTGTAATCACACTCCATGTGATGTATTTAAAGGTAGGGTCATTAAAAAGGTAGTATGCAAAAATCAGCTCAAAATGGATTAAAGACGAACATAAGATCAAATTAAAAAAACTACTAAAGAAAACATAGGTGGTAAGCTCCTTGATATTGGTCTTTTTGGTAATTTTTTGGATTTAATACCAAAAATAGCTCGCTTTTGTTTCTCGTAGCTTGGGATCTTGAGTCGGGCTCATGGTTTTCCTAGCCTTTGCCTTAGCCGCTTGAGCTACACAGGGACTATACCTCAATTTTCTTCTTCCTCCCTCCCCCCCCTCTTTTTTTTCTTTCTTTCTCTTTTATTCAAAGAGTAGGAAGCATTTTATTTGTTTTGTTTTTTTTGGAAGGAAGGGAGAGTGATAGGTTGTGAGAGAGGAGAGAAGGGAGGGAAGGAAGAAGAAACAGATGGAGAAGGAAGGGAGGAAAAAGCATTTATATTTATTTGTTTCGGATTCCATACCTTCACCTCCTGCTTCCCCATCACAGACCTGGGTCCTTGACCTTTACATGGTCCACACCACTGCTATCTCAGTACTGAGCCACAGGGAGTACTGCTGCACCTCAATTTTTAAAAAGAGATGATTCAGGTTAAATGAGCTTGTAAGGGTGTAACCCTAATGTAATTGGTCTGGAATGCAAAGAAAGAAGACCTCAGGAGGAATAAAAACCTGCCAATATCTTGATCTTTAACTACCAACCTGCAGAACTGTGAGAAAATTTCTGTAGCTACTTAGTCGATGGTGTTTTGTAATGGCAGCCTGAGCTGACTAATATACCCTGGTAGTAGCAGCTCAGCATGGGGACTAGCAGGACAGCACAGTGCCTCAGTCCTGTGTCAGCATCTGGCTCATTTCTTTGTAGAAATTAAAAGTGTTTTCTTTTATAAACACATTCTAATGATTCACATTTCAGTATGAAGGAAGTACCATTTAAATTTGGAGAAAGAAATTGTGTTTGGATAATCTATTGTCACTGTGTACATTTTCGTATTATCGACTAGTGACATCTGCTGGAGAACTGCAACAAAATAAATTCCCTCAAGCAAGGGAGTGTGCTGTCTACAGTTTTATACTTCTGACTTGAACATCTGAAGAAATTCAGTATAATTCTGGAAGCTCTCTGTGGATAATCTAGATTATAAGATGCCTACAGGTAACTTGTGCACTGAGACAAGCTCCCTGGTGTATAGAATCATAGGAACAACAGTTAGTCACTTAAAAGTGGATTTTATTTAGAAAATGAGAAAAGTAATTTGGAATCAGGACTAGGAAGAAGTATAGAGATTGGGCCTAAACAGAGGGCGAAGAGGGCAAAAGGAGGTAAGTTGAGCGTTCAAAAGAAAAGAAAAGGGAAATAACTAATAGTTTTTGAAAATTTTTTTTTTCACAAATATATTCATTATTTTATGAAAATGCTTACTATTGTTTACATATAGTACTATAACTTAAGACTCAAAGACTCTAACATTTGCAGCCTCATTACATTAATACCTAAAAATAAAAAATGAGCTAAATTGCTAAAATACTTTCCTCCAAAATCAGGGGGAAATTAGGCCTGAAAATAAGCTAGCCTAAGATTGTTAAATGCTGTTAGTCTCATCATTGAAGTTCTTTTTTTCCTTCTCTTTTCATGAATTTTTTTTCTTTTGGGAAAGTTATTTTTGTAAACATGTATCTCTTTCAGTAACCCTGGTAGCCTAGCAAATAAGGACAGATGCAGGGTGCACACCCCTAAGATGCTGGCTCAAGATCTGAGGCTGGGAGGTGGGAGTGGAACAATCAAGATGAGCAGCTAAAATAGACGTTGCTTCCTCCTCTTTCCTACCTGTCTGCCTGCTCGCCTTCTTTCCTGCACCTTTCCTTTAAAAATGATGTATCTCTTTCATATGTGAGCTTATTAATTAATTTTAAAGGGATGAATAAATATATATTTAAAATACCTTTTTGATTTCATTGCTTTTTAAAGAAAGGAAAAAGAGAAACATTTTTTTTCCATTTTCATTTTTTATTGTAGTAACTTTATTCTGAACATTAAAATACTCATGTATAAATTCTCCATTCTTCATAATATATGTCAGCACACCCTGCCCTCCACCAAATCACCAAGTGTCCTTCACCACTGGACATAGCCCACTGGACAGTAGGCTCTGCCAGCGCTTGCTCCCCGCCCATCATATTCCCTGTTGGTAACTACAGTTCTGTTCCAAGTGTCCAAGGTTTGGTTTTGTTTCATTTGTTCCTTTGTTTTTGTCTGTTCAGGATCCACCTATGAGTGAGGCCATGTGGTATCTATCTTTCTTCCTTTGACTTATTTCATTTAGCATAATCCACTCTAGATCCATCTGGATCCATGTTGTTTCAAATGACAGGATTTCATCTCTTCTAAAGGCTATGTGTAGTATCCCATTGTATATATGTACCACATCTTCTTTATCCATTCATCTGACATTGGCCTTTTAGGTAGTTTCCAGTTCTTAACTATTATGAATAGAATTGCAGTAAGCGTGGGGGTGCATAAATCTCTATGAATGACTTTATTTTGTATCTTTTGGGTAAATACCCAGAAGTGGGATGACCAGGTCATATGGACTTCTATTTTCAACTTTCTGAGGAATCTCCACAAATGTTTTCCAGAGGGGTCGCACCAATTTGCACTCCCACCAACAATGTAAAAGTGTTTCCTTTTCTCCACGTCCTCACCAACATTTGTTTCCCGGTTTTTGGATATTAGCCCGTCTCTCAGGTATAAGATGATATAGCTCATTGTTGTTTTGATTTGCATTTCCCTGAGAGCCAGCGAGTAGGAACATCTTTTCATGTGCCTGCTGGCCATCTGTATGTCCTCTTTAGAAAAATGTCTCTCTAATTCTTCTTCCCATTTTTTGGTTGGATTGCCTGTTTTTCTGTTATTAAATTTTATGAGTTCTTTGTATATTTTAGATGTTAAACCCTTATCACAAATACAAAATTCAAGTATCTTCTCCCAGTGAGTAGGTTGCTGTTTTGGTTTTGGTGATGTTCTCTTTCCCTGTGAATAAGCATTTCAGTTCGATGTAGTTCCAGTTGTTTGTTTTTCTTTTTGTTTTCCTTGATGCTGGAAGTCCCCAAAAGCCCTCCCTAAGGCTGATGTCATGGAATGTCTTTCCTATGTTGTCTTCCAAGAATTTTATGGTTTCTAGTCTGATGTTCAAGTCTCTAGTCCATTTTGAGTTACTTTTTGTGAATGGTGTTAGGCAGTGATCTAGCTTCACTCTTTTGCATGTGGCTGACCATTTCCCAGCACTACTGAAAGGACTTACCTTTCTCCATTGTGTGATTTTTGTCTCCTTTGTTGTAGATTAACTGACTATATGTAAGTTTCTGGTGATTCAGTTCTATTACACTGGTTTGTGCTTCTGTTACTATTTCAGTACCATATCATTTTGATCACTATTGCTTTGTAGTATAGTTCAATAGAAGTGTAATCTCTCCAGATTTGTGCTTTTTTCTCATAATTGCTTTGGCTGTTCAGGGCCTTTTGTTGTTTCGTACAAATTTTAATATTTTTTATTCAATTTCCTGGAAATAAATGTGTGAAATTTTGATGGAGATTGCATTAAAGGTGTTTACTGTTTTCAGGAATGATGTTGATTCCTCCCAACCATGATCACGGGATGTCTTTCCATCTCTTTGTATTCTCCTCTATCTCTTTTAAGAAGGACTTGTAGTTTTCATTGTACAGGTCTTTCACTTCCTTTGTTTAGTATATTCTAAGATATTTGATAAGTTTTACTTCTATTTTAAATGGTGTGCTTTTCTTGATTTCATTTTCTTGTAACGTGTTGTTTGTGTATAAGATTTTTGTGCATTTTTTGTAGTCCGTCACTTTACTATATTTGTTGACTAATTCTAGTTTTTTTTTGACAGAGTTTTTAGGGTTTTCAGTATATATAATCATGACCCTGAGCTTTATGTGGTACATAGGCACACAGGCATCTTAGCTGCTTGAGCCACAAGGGTGCTCCCTAATTTAATTTTTCGAAATCTAGAAAGCATTAGCATGGCTTAAATGTCAAAGCTGTCTAAAAGAATTTACTCAGAAAGTTTTATTTCCTTCTCTGTTCCTTCTTTTTTGTTTCTGCCTACCATCTTTACTACCTATCAACAAATCTTCTGAGTTACAATGACAGATAGACGTGCTACAGGAACCTAGCATAGAGGTTGCCTATGAAGAAAATGAAGTTGATTTTAGATTTATATGATATTGTACTTTGAGCCTGACATATAGTAGTTGTTTAGTTTAAAATTTATTCTTATTTTTAAGTTATGCATATATATAATTATATTGAACTATTTAATTGATTCTTCTCATAATTACTCCATATCCATATGCCTGTATTGCATATATTGTACTTTTGCATTTCTACCCATTCTTCATAATTCATTAGAGGCAATATCTTGTTTTTGCCACTACCATAGGATTTAGTCAATGATAATATTTTATTGTTTCTTTCTTCTCCTTGGGACTACCAATCCTTTAGGCAGCTGATTTCTCAGCACCAAATAGAATGCCTGGCATTAGTTTGTACTTTCATATATTTGTGAATTGAAAGAAGTCATTAAAGTAAATCATTACAGCTTTAGAAAACAGTAAATAAATGGAAATTGTGTTCACTCTCATTTTTTTTCAGTAAAAGCATGTATCTGTTTTAATCATTTTTTTTTCTCTCCTAATTTAGTCTGTGCTGAGACCTATAACCCTGATGAGGAAGAGGAAGATACTGATCCAAGGGTATGTACTGCAGCAAGGGTGTTGGAAAGAATTGTTTCATTTCCCACCCTCTGCCCTCCTGCTCTGCTCTCTAGAGCTAATCATGATGATAATTGAAATAGATATAAATTAAAATCTCAGTAAAATGAAACTTTTTTATTTTTAATTCTTGACCCCAGGTCTCAAACCTAGGTCCGTGGGCTTGATAATGGTCTGTACCTTAGCCACTTTAGCCACCTCGAGCCACAGTGGTGTATCAACAAGATGCAATTTTTAATCTAACAGATTGATAAAATATTAAGAATGAGATCAGCACTGGTTGAGGGTGTGTGATAAGAAGCAATGCCTAACTACAGCTGCCAGAACAAAATATAAATCAGGCCAATTGACTCAGTAGTTACATGAAAAATAATTCATCTTTAACAAATAGCAGGATCCTGGATCCTTCTTAACAATGTACAAATAGAAATCATTTTGGAATTGTAATAGCAAAAAATGGAAATGACCTAAATGATACAAGATAAGGGATTAATGTAATAAATTATGGTACATTCAAATAAAAAAAATCTGCAGTCATTGTAGTAGGACTAGATTTTAATAATACAGAATGGTATTTATATAGGGTACATTTTATAAAATAAAAATAATTTAAAATATTTATTTGTACACAGAAGTATTTCTGGAAGACTGTATTTCAGATATTAACAGTGATTATGGCAGAACTATGGTTGGGCTTTGGGCATAATTTAAAAAAGCCAGGTTTTTAAACCTTCGTAACAAGTTACCTTGACCCAATCAAATATGAACTTTTTTTTTTTTTAAAGGGAAGTTGCAGACAGGAATGAAGACAATTAGGCAGGCAGGCAGGACGAGAGAGGAGGAAGAAGGATCTTTATTTTATTTTTATTTAATTGTTCATACTGGTTGCTTCTTCCTGGGCCTGGGACTCCAACCCGGAGGTATGTGGTCTGCTCCTCTGGAGGTGATTGACCTAAAAACTGCTCTACCAGGGTGCGCCAAACCATTATATTTTAAAGATTGATCTTACAAAAGAATTTTTTAATTGGTATTTATTAAATATTTTGTTCACAATGCTGTATTCATTTTTGAATATTGAAAAAAATTTAAAGGAAAAATGCAGTCAGGAATAAAGTTGAATAGGCAAGCAGGCAGGAAGATAAAGGAGAAAGAAGCATTTTATTTTTTATTTTTATTTAGTTGTTCAAATGATTGTTTCCCCCCAGAACTGGGACTCGTACCCGGGTGTATGTGGCTTGTTCCTTCTGAGGTGATTGACCTAACTGCTACTCCACCAGGGAACACCCAAAAGAAATTTTAGTCATCAAGTATGTCTTAAAATGAGTAGCTTATGGAATATTTCTGAAGTATCCTAGTAATAAAATAACAAACATTGTGTGAATATAATAGAAAATGTAGATTTTAAGACATTTTATTCTGAAATTGTCAAATTCTTGATGACTTAAAAATTAAAGCAATTTTTTACTATTTAATATCACAAATTTAAAATACTTAATACTTGAAATCTGTGTTTCAGGTTAGAATAAGTGATAATACCTTTTTATAGGTGAAGACAATACTTTGTAAGGAACTTGACAAGTCTCTTAGTTATAATGGCAATACTAGGCAATTATTTCTTTTTGGGTCAGTAAGCATTTATTTAATATATATAATGATTATAATATTGACAGTCATTTTGAGTACCTCCTAAAAGCCAAGTACTATTTCAAACATTAGTAGAGACTGTTACTGCTAATAAGATGTTGATGTTTGAACTTGAACTTGTTTATTGTTTTTTACTTGCTATATCCACTTAGATTTCAACAGACAGCTCAACTTAATATGAGCTCTAGATTTTTTTCAGCATTCTTCTCCACCCACAGTCTTCCATAGCTCAATTCATTATAGTCCCATCCTCCCTGATGCTCAGACCTAAAATCTTAGGGTCATCCTCAGCTACTCATTTTTTTCATACTCACAATTCAATTTTTCAGCAAATCTAGTCACTCAGTCTTCAAATATATACAAAATTCCACTACTTCTTCACATGTCGTGGTCCAAACAACTACCATCTGGCACTGGGAAAATCACAGTAGCTTCTTTATGCATGAGCACCCTGAGATGCCCAGGGTAGCTGATTTGCTGCCAGCCTCCCAGCGAGGATGGGTGTTCTTCACAATCAAGTCACTGCTTGGTATTTGTATAGGACTAAATCTGTAGTAAAAATGCTCTTAATTTTCCCCATTTTTTGTACCCCCCTTCCCGCCCCTGCGAACTATGGATCTTAAACCCAGAACCAGGTCCACAGCTTTGATAGCCTGCACCTTAGCCACCTGAGCCATTAGGTGATGGGGGTGGGGGGAGTTGCCACTTTTTAGGAGAAAGAAATACACCAATTTGTAAGTAAAGTAAGATTTTAAAATTGAATTTTTTAAAGTTTCTTGTATCCTTATAGTTTACTTGCATTGGCAGGTGATTCATCCTAAAACTGATCAACAGAGATGCAGACTTCAGGAAGCTTGCAAAGATATTCTCCTTTTCAAGAATCTGGATGAGGTAACATTTTTTTTTTTTTAAGTATTTTTGTCTTTTGGTGTTTATCCTGTTTGTCATGTAAATAATTTTTAGCATCTTAATCACAACCATATGAGGCATAAAACTTATTAGATTCATCTTACCTACAAATGTTTGCATTATGTTGACCACCAGTAATCTTAATGAGCTTTTCAGATGACTAAGTATTTCTTTGAACTGCTTTGGTGCTTCCTCCAGGAGAGTACCATTTGAAAATCACACAAATTGGTCATGTTTTAAAAAAATATACGCTTGTTTTCATGACCTTGGCTTAGTCTGGAGGTTCTCAATTTATGCTGTAGAGCGATTTCTCCAAAGATACGGTATGGCATTCTTTTCACTAGTAGCAGTAACTCATTGGGAATCTGTGATTGCTTCTCAAGTCTTAGGTGTGGGACACCTCTTTTCTCAGTGAATACCTTAAGCATAGGGCACACAGAGAATGGCATTTGCACACACCACTAGGATCTATGTCAGAACCTGTCTTCCCTCCTTTGGTGGAAGTAGAGAACAGGGTCAGCCGCCTGAGGATAGAGAATATTCAAATTTTTTGTTTCTTTTCTGTTTTGAGGACCTCACAATAAAACCAAATGAATGGCTAGCATGCTGGGCTAACTGGTGATTTCGAGTATGTGCAGAGACAGGAAGGATGAAATTAGAATTCCCTCACTACTCAGCTCCCTCAGTTAAATCTTCTGAAGACATTCCTATGATTTTCCCTGGGAATCTGACTGATCAGTTTATTATAGATCAGTCAAGGGAATCAACCATCCCTGGTGACTGTAAATTAGTCTGTTTGGTAGCTTTGAGATTATATAGAACTTAATCAGAGTTATTAAATCTGAGTCTAAATAAAACCAGGATCATGAGACACAACTTGGTGACTTAGTGGTCAAGGCCTCTGGCCAGCATTGTCCACATACATCACACAGACCTGGGTTATAATCCAGATTGTGAGTGGGGAACAACCAAGATGAGCAATTATGTAAAAGAAATATTTTTTCCTCCTGCCTACCTGTCTACTCACCTTCATTCCTGCCTGCACCTTTCCTTTAAAAAGAAAAAAAAATAACCATGAGCTCAAGGAAAAGCTAATTGTGAAAGATACTGATGATTTAGGTCAGTTGTTTTCCTTGGAAGTCCCAGCTGTATCAATGTAAAAGGGTCTTGTTTCTTTGTCTACTATGAGTAAACCCCTTGTAAATTTTATACCACAGATGTTCAAAGGGAAATTACTACATCAACTGAATATTCAGTTTTCTTAGTATTGAAGAATACCATTCTACAATTTTAATGTTGAGAATAACTAAATTTTCAAATTCGTTTGTATTTTTCTAACATTTTATTCATGAAAATACTCAAACATAAACACAGTTGAAAGAATTTCACATAAACACGCATTTATCCAGTACTTTAATCATCATATTAATTAACATTTTACATTGCTTGCTAAACTATATACCCATTTCTCAGTGAAGAGATTGGCAAGCTTTTTCTTAAAAAAGCAGATAATGGCATGCCCTGGTGGAGCAGCTGAAGGATCAAGTCACATTCCTCTAAAGAGAAAGTCTCTGAGTCCTAGCTGGTATTCTTTAATGTCCCACTAACAGTCACTGATATTCCTGCCTGATAGGGACACTGGTCCTAAGTTAAAACTCCTGCTTTGTTAGAATTTAATAACATTGTTTGTTTCCATTATACTTATCAGTATAATGACCTTCAGTCATGGCAGGTAATATTGGTAAGTATGTGTTGTATGTAGATGACTGAAACAATATTAGCTCTCTAATAAGAGTAAATCTTATTTAGCTAATAATAGATTGGTTTATTAAGTATCTGTTGTGATGCTTAGATTTTTCTCCTTTAGTCAGAGAAATTTATTAGCTACAAATAATTTATTAGGCTATTTTTTAAAGAGAGGAAGGGTGGGAGGAAGCAGCATTTTTTTTTAAGGAAAAATTCAGGCAGGAATAAGGCACGCTGACAGGCTAGCAAGATGAGAGAAGAGGAAGAAGCATTTGATTTTATTTTTATTGGTTGTTCACATTGGTTGTTTCCTCCAGTCTTGGTACACAAACCCAGGTCCTTGTGTGTAAGTGGACTGAACTCCTTTGGAGGCAGATGACCTAACCACTGCACCACCGTGGTGCACCAGATGAAGTCTTTTATTTTGCCTCTCCCCAACCCTCCCCCTCCATCTGGGTTGTGGACTCCAGTCCTTGGGCTGTTTCAGTCGCCCGAGCCACAGGTTGCACACAAACTATTTTTTATATATCAAGAAACGGAGGCCCAGAGAGGTGCTCGACTAATTGGAAAAAGTTCTTGTCTTGCTCCTCTAGATAATCTGCAAGTCCGTCTCAGCCCTTTAGATTTGACAGTCCTGTTAAAATCAGCACCTGTAGGAAGATGACATCACATGGCTTTGCACATGATGTAGTAGAGCCATTAAGGCAAGTGTCAGTAATGTGGGAGCAACTGGGAGAACGAACACCATGATGTAGATAACCTATTTTTGAGTAAATTATGGAATGTCTTTTCAAAATAATACTGCCCCAAAAGACTTAGTTATTATCCTGTGTACAGGGGAATACAAAGGTGGACAGTCATGAGAAAACATTTGTTTCAGATAGCTCTTAGGTTTCTGCTTGCATATGAAAACAGTCTGATGTGAGGACTTCCATGATCACAAACAAATAAGCCTAGTCATTTTTTTCCAGCAAATATAAGATCCATCTTTTCTCCTTGTGTGTATCCTGCAGGAACAGCTTTCTCAAGTCCTCGATGCCATGTTTGAAAGGATAGTCAAAGTTGATGAGCATGTCATTGACCAAGGAGATGATGGAGACAACTTTTATGTCATAGACCGGTAGGAGATGGAGCTTTGCAATTATTTGACTACACTTAAGATTATTACTGTTGTTGTACTTTTGTGGCTCAGGCAGCTGAGGCAGCTAAGGTGCAGTCTGTAGAAAGTCCAAGGACCTGAATTTAAGAACAAGGACCAGGGCTTAAAACAAAAAAAAGTTTCATGATTCCCATCAAGTGCTTCACCCTATGCTTTATTCAACCCAGAAAGGACTTAGAGCCAGGTGAACAAGCTTTACAAAGCTTGACCCTCTTTGTCCATAGCCTGTCTCTATCTATTGTCCTGAGTCCTAACTACAACCAATACTATCTACAGTAGGAAGTCTGCTTTACAATTAGGTGAGAAGTGCAGGATATGCTTTGTAAATATGTTAACTGCCCGTGTTCATGTGAATCAATTCCTCTAGAATATCCATGCTGCCTGCTGCATTATCATCTGGATCTTTGAATTCCAGCTTGATTTTGCACTGTCTCAACCTCCACACACCTGGCTCCTTCTGATTCTATTCTAGGTATAAGCCACATTGGGAGACATGAAATATGTGGGTTTGATTTGCTTACCTTAGTGTGTCCTAACCAGTTGAGCTGTTAGTATCTTCTGGTGGTGAGGAGTATCCTTTTAAATCCCCTTTCAGTCCTGAGAGGAACATTCTCACCAGAATTTAAGATCAGTAAAATGTTGCTTCACCCAAGATTTTCCATTCATTCTTTTTCAACTTGTCTTTGGAAGTAATTTCATAGTTGCAGAAGCATTACACAAATAACACAAAAGCATTCTCATAAACCTATGTTCCGGTTTTTTTGTTTTACTACAGTTGTTTTTTCTCTGAAAGTAAGTGCAGACTACAATGCTCTTTTATCTCTGAATACTTCAGTGTGAAGTTCCTAAAAGTAGAACTTTCAATAATAAAAATAAAAAATTGGCATTTATATAGTTCTATCATCTCTACAGACCTTACTTAGTTTTCCCAATTCTTTTCCTGATTTAATAGGTTCTTTTAATTTCCTTTAACTAAGTGTACGTACTAGCTGGTCGCCTTTCTTGTCGAATAAAACCCATTCAGGTTCTTGAAAAGAAAACATTCTCATTCCTTGGATAACCTTTGGGTCCTTGATATCTGTGACAACTTATTCCAGTTAGAAGAAATACTTTATTTACAGGAGTAAAGATGATACAAATGATACCTTCTTTTTTTAATCCCCAGTAGTATCTTTTTATTTTTCCATTGACTACATTTTTACATTTATGTTTAAACAATTTCTTATGAGCTATTTTTAGAAAACAAAATTAGAATATTTTTATATTTCAGTACAAAAACAACTGATAAAATACAGCCACATATAAAAGCATTCCTAAAATGGGACTTATATTGGGGATAGGGTAGAAAGTGCTCTGGTTTTTTGTCTTTACTTATCTGAGCACCCCTCTCCTCCAAAGTAATAGCTTCTTAAGGATTATTTTACTTTTTATTGTTATCCTCAGACTTCCTACATAGAATTCTGTTAATAGTTACTTTTTTTTTTTTGTCATATCACCACCTCCAGCACCCACTTTTCCCCCTTGCTCTGCCTCATACCCCTGCATCAAGACAGGAATCCCAATAGATGCCTACAGTCTGGGAAATAAGCATCCACTTGTACATGTCAGTAACTTAAAAATTAAAATGCTTATCTACAAAGGAAATGATTTGTTACACATATAAATGAGAGAGGTTATCTTTTGCATGCAGTGAAAGTAGTGATTAATAAATAAGAAAATTGTAATAGAACTGAGGTTACCAATAGTGAATGGTGGCGGAGCCCACTGGACAATGGTGAAGAACACTTGGTGATTTGATGGAGGGCAGGGTGTGTTGACATATATCTGAGGAACAGGGAAATTGCATATATAGGGAACCTACACATCTGAGTTTATTTTGATACGTAAAATCAAAGTTATTGCAATAAAAAAAATTTCAAAGTAGGAAAATTGTCATTTAAATGAAAAGAATATGCTTTCTGACCTCAAAAGCACACATCTAGTTGAAGAGATAGACCCTTAAGTAGGTAATTATTACACAATATGTTGGTAACAAAAATGACAAAAAGTGGTCCCATTATTTGGAAGAGGACTGGAGTGGGAGATGTTAGAAAAGACTCTTGGTTGCCTCCTGAAATGGTTTATGTTGTTCCCAAAATAATCATCTAGTGTTTCTTGGAGGAGAAACTAAAAACATGTAATTGAATTTATTCTGAATTTTGTGTTTCCCATTTGTGGCTTCATTACTTTTGCCATGTCTATCAGGCCTTTTACTAGTCAGCTTCTCTGTTGAGTGGTGAGCTGCTTTGAGAACAGGGTTGGTGCCATGTAACTGTTACTGATACTTGAATGATTGGCTTTATTCTATTTCTGATTTTATCAGACAAGTTGAGGTTCTTTATAGGAAATTTAGAAAAAATTTTTAGAAAGGATAAAAAGTACTTTAGCCATAATCTCATTACCTGAATGTATCCTTGGTGTTCTGGTTTTCTTTTTTGGTTTTTTTTTTTTTTTACTCTATGCTTTGCTCTTGAGGTTAGATCCATTATCCCAAATTTGACTTGGTGGCATATACACACTAAGAAGATATGAACGGGTTGTATTCACATCACGAGGCTTTTTAGGGAGAACAGAGCAGGTTCCCAAGGAGGCCCCAGAACAACCTGAGACAGAAAGGAGGGATGACTGGCTTGGGATTTTATAGCTGTTAGAAGGTGGAGCTGTGGTGAGAGTTACCATTTGCATGGACTGGCTATTGTGTTGTTTAAATTTACCATTAGCACCAAAGGATGGAGCACCTAGGCCTTTTTATCACCTTTTCTACATGTAAAATGAAGAAGGGTTTGTGTGGTAGGGCTTGAAAGCTATTAACAATAAAACATGAAAAATAGAGTTGACTGTTGTATTTACATGTATGTACTTTTTGTGTTGAATCATACATTTATGTATGATCTTACTTTTAAAATCTATTTTAAGTAGTTTGCCATAGAATGCAGTATTATTCTAGATCATCATTTATATTGATGAATAATATGAGCAGAAACACATTTAACCCATCCCTATTAGCAGATTAAATTCTAAATTTTGCTATTATAAATATATCTTTTGAGCATCCCTTTAGTTACTTTTCTTTATGTTGGATTATCTCTTTTATAATGTCTAGAAATGGGATTGCTGTGCCAAAGGCTCACTTTACATCATTTGCTATATATTATTAGCTATCTTGCAGAAATTTTGAAAAGTTTGCATTTGCCTCAGTGGTATCTGGAAAATGACTGTTTCTCCAAATGCTTGTTAGTATTGAATGTTTTCCTTTTAAGATCAAGAATAAGGCTAAGATACCTGCTCTCATTACTTTTATTCAGTATTGAACTAGAGATCCAACCCTATACAACAAGGCAAAGGAAAAAAGAAAAGAAGAGAGGAAGGGCATATAGATTGGAAATGGAAAAGTAGGCACACCCTGGTGACTCAGCTTTTAAGCCTAGCAGCTGGGTGTAAACCATGTAAAGCCCAAGGACCCAGGTTTACAACCTAGGACCGGATGAACCAAGCAAATAAATAAAATATGTTTCTCCTGAAAAGCAAACAAACAAAAAACAATGTAAAACTCCCGTTTCAGGTAACATGATCCTCTAGAAAATCTCAAGAGTACTACCAATAAAAAAAAAATCTAATACTAATACGTGAGTTTATAACAAGGTTACAGAATACAAAATCAAAATGCAAAAATCTATTGTACTTCTGTTCACTAGCAAAAATCGCTGAAAATCTATAACATTTGTTTTTGTATCATATGTACCTTCTATTCATATACCTGCCAGTTCTTAAATTTATTTAAACAATAAAAATAAGTAATACAAGTAAAGAGTAATAAATTGTGTCTTGTTACACTTCCAGGGGAACCTATGACATTTTAGTGACAAAAGATAATCAAACCCGCTCTGTTGGTCAGTATGACAACCATGGCAGTTTTGGAGAACTAGCTCTGATGTACAACACCCCGAGAGCTGCTACCATTGTCACCACTTCAGAAGGCTCCCTTTGGGGACTGGTAAGTTAGAGAAATGGTTCCTCTTGCATGACACAGTATTATTTTCCTTTTCCTCTAGGTCTCTGTCCTTAAGCTGTTTGTTGGTTCACCCTGTATTTTATAGCAGTTATTTGAAAGACATTGTTGAAGGTCTTGTACCAGTGTGCTTTTCCTTTTCTTTAAATGATTTGGCAAACCATTTACTCCAAATTACTGGGAAAAGACCTTGTAGTCATGTCAACTTTTATCACATTTTCTGTTTTTAATCAGACAAGTGGAAAGAGAGAGGATAATTCTATATACAAGAGGCAACCTAGAAAAATAGGTCATTGAAAAGTCTGCTAATGTTTTCCATTCCATTCCTAGACTGACTTTTCTCTGTGATCAGCCGTCCATTTGTTCATTGATCTATACTATTTTCAATAGATATAGATGGCTAGAAGGTATCTGGAAAAGAGAATTTTCTTAGTATATTATAGCATTGCTATAATCTTCTTCTATTCATGATCCACTTTACTTTTTTAGCAAAAATCCTTCAAAATACATAGCTCTCTTCCTTCTTAAACAAAATAACTATCCTCTTGTACAAATTTCGAGTTTCACTTTTTTTTAAAACTATACATAAGACCTTATTGTAGGAATCAATACATATATCCTCCTGAAAACTGTTTTAAGCCATTTGATGGTTACAAATGCCTTAGGAGCAGTTTTATTGGTGTATTTTTGGTTCACATGGCAAAGAAACAATCTTGAACAAGTCCAAAAGGACTAATTATAAAAATAAATAAAAAGGGAGGACTAAATACTGCCAGACCTACTATGTCAAGGAACATCATACAATTCAAACCAAGAAGACATTTCCGTACAAGTTCAGCATGGCATACTGGCAAGTGGAAGTGAAAATCTGCTATACCAAATGTAAAAGGAGTCAAAAATGAATTATAAAAAATAAAATTTTGGTTGGGAAATCATTACTACATAAAGCCACATAAGGATGTTTGTTTGTTTTTATTTTCCTTCTAGGGGAAAATAAATCTATTGGTTAGTTATTTATTCAGAAGGAAAAATCTAGGAAGTGTTTAAAAATATTTCTTATATTAAATGAATTTTTTCTCATCTCTTATCTGGAATCCACAAACATCTGACTGATTCTTGCCAATCCATAGAAATGAAAAAAATAAAAGTGAGTTTGGCCTTTCAGTGGAACACTCAGCACCCAAATGAGGTCCAGAATAATCCGTTACCAAGGGACGTAAATGTTTAGTAGTTAGATTTCCACTCTTTCTCTAGGGCCCAGTCCAAGACTCAGTCTCTTCTTTGTTTTAGAAAGTTTTTCTTCCGTTACATTCTGTATGGGAATCAGCCCTGATCTCTCCCGGCTTGTATATTCACAGAAATTCCAAAGACAGTGGCATTCTCAACCTTGCCTGTAACAACTGTCTTTACCTATAGGTCTTCCAGGCAAAATATGCTTCTCTTAAAATCAGGTTTTTCAGAATCTTTCAAAAGACTGGCTGAGACCATCAATAATGACTTGTAAGGTGTGTTCTGTTGTTTGTAATCTTTCTGCAATTTTCTCTATCTCTTTCCATGGAATAAATTTTAGACTTTTTAGTTTCACACAGTATCATTCCAATAAATGATAACCTCATTGATATATCATATGATCCCAGGTAAATACATGTTTGGGCCAAATGATTTGGCTTCAGTACAGCATTCACAGAAGCTTTGCTTTTCTTCTTGCCCTGCTTCTCATTTGTGACCTCTACACCTGCTGAAGATAGCACACCAGTTCCCTGAATTTGGTCCACAGATCTAATTTGCTGACTACTACAATATGTTTGAATATAATCCTGGTTGATTCTGATGACGCCAGCACACTGTTATAAATATTTTGGACCCAGCCACTTTCTTCAGATGTTCCCATATGACCAAGGGCCAAATTTTCTCTCACCATTCAATGTTTTGACTTGGCATTGAGTCCTGCTGTATGCCTTAACAAAACTTCTGAACAGATGTTAATATCCCCTCCCACAAAGCTGGCACATTCTTCTATAGTATTGTCTAATAGGTTGGAAGTAAAAGGATAGAAATAGATATATACAGGTGAACATTAACTGGAAGAAAGCAAGAGTGATTATATTAATAAAGTAAGCCACAAGTGTAGAAAATTAATGTCAAAGAGGAACATTATATAATGAGAGAATTAATCTGCCAAGACCCTTAATATGTGTGCACCAAATAACAGAACTTCAAAACATGTAAAGCAAAATCTAAAGAACTGAATAAAGAAATAGACATTATAGTTGAGACTCCAACACCCCTCTCCTAATAATTGATAGAACAACTAAACAGAAAATCAGAAAGGCTATAGAAGAACTTAACAACTCCATCAATCAAAAGGATCTAATTGAGATTAATAGAATTATTCATACTATAGTAGAATACATATTCTTTTCAAGCCCATGGAACCATCACTAAGACAGATCATATATGGGATAGAAAATAAAGCTTAGAAAGTTTAAAAGAATTGAAATCAGAGTGTATTCATAAACCATGGTGGAAGAATCTCTAAATGAAAGAATAAATCTCAGTAGAAATTAAACAAATATTGACCTTGTGTTATGGGGGATCTGAATTAAATAGATGGGCCTAAGGAAAACAGCTCCCTCGATGCCTGGCACAGGGTAGGTGCTACCTGCTGCCCTTGGTTCTCGTACTACTTACCACATCTTTCTCTTCCTGCGTTTCTTTCTAGAACCCTGTCTTTCTACTTTGTAGCTTATCCTTTGCAGTCTTTTCTTCCTCTCCTTTCTGTCTTAAAAGTGAAATCCATCTCCCTACTGTCTTGTCACCTATCAAATTGTCCTTTTTTGCCTCTGTTTTTCTCCTGCTTGTTCACATATTTTACAGTTCAAATCCTCCCCAAGGCTTTAGTACTATCTCCAAGAAAGTGGCTTCCAAAGTGGCCTCTACAACCTGACTTCTTATTTTTTTCCAAGATCTTGGAAATGCCTTCTGAGACTAATGCAGGAAGGACCTGGTGTTATATCCCTGAGTTTCCCAAAGTGAAGTCTATGTTGCTTCTCTTACTGGGGGCAGCTGTCACCCTGACTACTACACAGTATTTGCTCCAATCAATGGAAACTTTCTTACACAACTCTTGCAATCATAGGAAAGGGTAGCATTCCTTTTCTTTTTTGAACTTCAGGACTATTTAACTGACTTTGAATATTTGCTGCCTGAATGAGCTACCATTTCACTATGGGAGTTTCCACTTCACTGATCAATTGGAAGTTCCTCAAAAGTTAGATTTGTGTCTAGTTCTTATTAATACCCTCTGTAGTCACAGTACAAGAGTTCTGGCAAGTGTGAAAGCATGCAGATAGAGGGAAAGACAGATGAAATATGGCATGGTATAGGGCCTAGGAATTCTTTAGCTAATGGAATATGAACTGGGGAAGCCCATTTAGATATTTCAACTTAGTTGTCTTCTGTTCTCTCCATTCACTGCTACCCCATTACCAAAAATATGAAAATAGCAAACCTGTAGCCAAAAATGCCTTTACTGAGATTGGACTCAAGATAGCAACCAGGTAGGAGCAAGACTCACTTCCTCTCCACAGCGCAGCTAGGAATTCACCTATTCTCCAGAAACAGATACTGAGGAAAAGCAGGCATAGAGGCTGTAGAGACGCAGCAGCAGTCACCAACACAAAGAGTAGGCAAAAATGGCAGGGTTCAGAACTACACTGCAGATTCCAGATTTGGGATTCTGACCTCAGTGGAGGGGTTGGAACCAGGCTTCCCAGGAATCGCAAAAGCAGCAGAGAGACCACCCAGTGGGATGGGGACATGGAGCCCGGGAAGAGGGTCTTGGTGCAGGATGGAAGGAGAACCAGTGCCCCCATGGTTTGAAGGGGGAGCCTAGCAAGAAAATTACACTGGGTGCCACTGTGATTGGAATCCCCATTAAAATCCCATGGGCTGATTTCCAGGAAATAGAACAAAAATTTTTTAAATTTGTGTGGAGCAATAAAAAACCCTGAATAGCCAAAGCAATTATGAGAAAAAAGAACAAATCTGTAGAGATTACACTCCCAGTCATTGAGTCAGTGATCAAAACAGTATGGCATTGGAGTAATAACAGGCATAGACCAGTGGAAGTTTACCAGTTATAATTGGACAGGGGCGGGTATGTGGGCAAGTGGTGGTGGAACCAACTGACAGTGGTGAAGAACATTTGGTGATCTGGTGGAGGGCAGGGTGCATTAACACATATTTGAGGCATGGGGAAACTGCACATATGGAGAACCTATACGTATGTGTTTATTTTAATGTGTAAAATCAAAGTTGCTACAAAAAAAAAGAAAAACAAAATGAATGCAAAAATACCTTGACTTCCTTGCTCTTTTTCATTCTGACAGCGGATGTCATTACCATACTTTAAAAAAAATATCTATTACAGACAGTCTGCAGTGCTAGAAAAGTACAGTTAACTTAGGTACAATTAACTGCTCATTTAGAGCCAAAAAGTTAAGCAATTAACAGTCTCCTGACTGTGTCCCTCCCTACATATGAGCACACATATCTTTGAGATGTCTGGCCATCGCCCTGGTTAACTGTTTCCTGAGTCCGACTCTGGAATCTGTAACTTGCTAAGGTAAGCTACCTTTCACCTGCCTGCCTTCTGTATTTCATTTCCTCCCCTCTATCTTCATCAATTTAAATATTACCCCTCTTTCAGGTCCCAGGCAGATTTATATTTTTGCAGCACAATTACCCTTGATCACTCCAGCCTACTATGATCTCTTTCTTTCCTCAGGATTCTTGTGGTATTTAAATCACCTTACAAATTTCACATGCTGACATTGAACTGTAAATTTTTTCCTATTTATTTTCTATTGTCTCCCCATTAAGTTTGTAAAATCCTTGAGGGCAACAACATCTGATGGTTTGCTCTCCTTTTTTTGAAGGTGCATCTTTTTATATTGAATGGTGACTATGAGCTTATAAATGTTTGACTGGGAGTTTTTAAGTTTTATTATATTTGTGACCCATAGATGGCACCCACTGAGTACTAGATAGCAAGCAACAACAGGTGAGACAACTGTCTTCTCAGGCTACAACTTTTTTTTCTTCCAGTGAGGACTCAGATTGAAATATTAAACACTCAGTTGACCTGTTACTTGTCATAGTTCTCTAATATTGCTGTAGCCCAATTAAGCCATAGATGTTCTCTTATATAGGCATTTACCAGAACTTCCATATTTTTTCTCCTAGGACCGGGTGACATTTAGAAGAATCATAGTGAAAAACAATGCAAAAAAGAGGAAGATGTTTGAATCATTTATTGAATCTGTGCCCCTTCTTAAATCACTAGAGGTAAAGTCTATTTGAATGAATCTATGGGAATTTAGGAAAAGCTATTAAACTATTGTTAGGTTTTCAAATCATGCTATTCCAACACATTTCAATATTGTGTAGATTTTGTGACTTTCACTCGAAGCCTTTTCCTTATAATTTGTGAGTATATTATTGTTTCAGGTTTCAGAACGAATGAAGATTGTGGATGTAATAGGAGAGAAAGTCTATAAAGATGGAGAGCGCATAATCACTCAGGTGAGTGGGGACCTTGCACAGCTTCTTTCCTGAAAACCACATCCTGCACAGCTACTTCATCATTTGTCCTCTCTCTTTTATGAGCTAGCAAGTGACCAGAGCAACTTCCTGCAGAGTCCTCTGAAACCCATTGATATTTATCTAATTGGCACATGCAGATCTCTTCAATCACCTTGTCTTGGCTTCTGGTGTTTGTTCTTTTGGTTGTCATTTTCTTTTGACCTGAGGAAGCTTTATCTACTACTGCTAAAACCTGGAAAAGACACACCCTGATGAGGTAGGAGTTGGGCACAGTCCACATACATCCCAAGGTCCCAAGGTCATGTCCCAGGACTGGGGAGAACAACCAAGATGAAAGGCCGAAAAGATGACCACACAGTGGATTGAATCATTGTGACGAATACTATGTAATAATTTTACTTATCTACTAGGTTTGCATTTTAATTATATATAAAGAGTATTAGGAATTGTTCCAAGTATAATCTTTGTTGTCTTTGGTTCTGGCAAGAGCACTGGGAAGATAGCTGATGGTCTGGATTGAATGATGGGCTAATCCTTGAACCCAGAGGTGGATTAGGAGGAGGAAAAACTTGAGTCTTTCCTTGGTCAGGCTTGAGTCATGAGCCCATCTCTTTGCCCAGCCAGCACCACAGAGACTAATCAGGCTTTTAGAAGAGGAAAGAGATAAGCTCTCAGAGAAAAAGGACTAACAAAAAATCTTTATCCTAGTATCTCTAAATGCCTTTTTCTACAAACCCTGACTATTAATTCTTTTCATTAGAAATTGGTTTGATTTTAAAAATATTAAGATAGGCAAGTTGGACCAGATATTAGCACTGTAATGAAAGAACATATGCATGACAATGAGGATGTAGAAAAGGAAGTTTCCATATGATTTCAAGGAGGAAATTTTCTCTAAATAGGGTTAAAGACCAAGTGCCAGTGCACCCTGATGGAGTAGCGCTCAATGGTCAGTCGTTTCTGAAGGAGTGCAGGTTACATATCCCTGAGCTTGAGTTCCTAGTACTGGGGAAACAACCAGTGTGAACAATTAAATAAAAATAAAGAAATAAAGACTTCTTCATCTTCTCTCTTCCTGTCTGCCTGCCTATATACCCTCATTCCTGCCTGCATCTCTCCTTTAAAAAAACAACGGAAAAAACAAGGCCATTTTGGCAGCTGAGATCAGGGAAATGCCTTTCAGGGCAAAAGAACAATATGAGCAAAGACCTGTGGGTGTGAGCTGTGTTCTAGGGCAAGTAACTAGAATGGTTAGAATGTAGGATGGAGTTGTAGAAATGGGATTTGTTGACTAACCATATTTACCTCTGAACCTGAGTTGCTTTAATTTATTCCCAGAGGACCTCTACTTCATCCTGAAGGCTCCAGTCCTCTGTTTCTCACTCTGAATTTACAGGAGATAAATCAAGAGTATGAGCACACCGCTATGACTCAGGTGGCTAAAGCAGCTATGATATAGACCATGTAAAGCCTACAGACTGAGAACCCAGAGCCAGGGGTTAAAAAAAAAAGAAAAAGTATGAGAAGCCAGTGTTTTCTGGGGTGTCAATGATCTAAAAGATCGGCATGCTTGGTGGTAGTACAGAGTGGACACTAAGATGATACCCAGCTTATTACTCTAGGTTCCTTATCATAGCATCTCTGGACCAAGAGTTCTGTAAGTGAGGTCCCAGGACAAGCAATATCAATGTCATCTGTGATTATTAAAAGTTGTTAGGGCATGCCCTGGTGGCTCAAGTGTTAAACCTGCACCTGGGGGACAGACCACATGCAGTCTAAGGATCCTGATTCATGGCCCAGGGTCAATGAGCAACTGAATAAATAAAGTGATTCGTGATTCTTCCTCCTCTCTCTTAAAATTTTTTTTATCAGGAATTACTAGAAATATAAGTTCTTAGACCCTACCCCTAACTTACTGAATCAGCTTTCTTTTTTTAAAAGGGAAGATGCAGGCAGGAATAACAGCAGGCAGGCAGAGAGAGAGAGGAAGAAGAAGCACTTTATCTATTTTATTCAGTTGTTTATCTTGGTTGTTTCTGTGGCCCCAGAATATGAACTCAGGACCTTGGGGTGTATGTGGATTGCACCCAACTACTTCTCCAGGGTATGCCAGAAACTGCTTTATGTTACTTTACTTATTTTGACTAGTTTTATTGTAGCTCATTTTATATATAATAAAATTACCAAGTTTAAGTGTATAATTCAAGGGTTTTATAATCACCACTATAATTGTACTATATAGCATTTCTGTCATTCCAAGAAATTTCCTCATTTTCATTTGCAGTCAGTCCCCTTCCCCACCCCTAAAATCACTGATCTTCTATCTCTATAAATTCCTTTTCTAGAATTTCATCTAAAATAAATCACATAATGTAGTTTTTTGTGTGTGACTTCTTTTTCTTAACATGTTTTTGAGGGCATGCCCTTGGGGCCTAGTGGTGTAGCACATCTGGGAGCAGTCCCACATACATCCCCAGGTCCAGGGTTCAAGACCCAGGGTTGTGGGGAACAACCAATGTGAACAGTTAAATAGAAATAATATAAAATGCTTCTTCTGCCCTTCACTTCCTGCATTTTCCTTTAGAAAACAAAACAAAACATTTTTTAGATTTATTCATATTGTATGTGTCAGCAGATAGTTCGTTTTTATTGCGTTTCATTGCATGAATGCACCATAATTTGCCTTTCCATTCACCCATTTAGGTTGCTCCATTTTGGAGCAATTGTGAATAAAACTGCAACGAATATTTGCATACAATTCTTTGTATGACAGAGTTTTTATTACTCTTGGGTAATGACCTGAGAGTAGAATTGTTGAGTCATATAGTAAATGTATATTTATAACAAAATTACCAACTGTTTGAAAAATGGTTGTGCAATTTTGCATTTCCCCCAGCAATTTACAAAAGTTTTTGTTGCTCTGCATCCTAACCAACACTTAGTGTTGACAGTCTTTTTAATTTTAGCCATTCTAGTGGGCATGATGAAGTAGTATCTCATTTTAGTTTTCATTTACCTAATGTTACCTAATGTTTAATGATGTCAATCATCGTTTTCTATGATTGCTTGCTATCCATGTTTTCTTTGGTGAAGTGTCTATGCAAATCTTTTACCCTGTTTAAAACTAGGTCATTTGGTTTCTTATTATTGAGTTGGAAGAATTCTTTACTTATTCTGGCTACAAGTCCTTTATCAAATATGTGGTTTTATGAACATTTTCCCCAGTCTGTAACTGTGACTATGGATTCTCTTCATTTTATTTTTGTTTATTTATTTTTAAAGGAAAGGTACAGGCAGAAGTGAAGACAGATAGGCAAGTAGTTCACATTGGTACTTTCACCCTGGAACCAGGACTCAAACCCAGGGGTATGTGACTTGCTGCTTTGGTGACTGATCTAGCCACTGCTCCACCAGGGCGTGTCGCTCTTCATTTTCTTAATGGTAGTTTTTTAAAAGCAAAAGTATAAAATTTGTATGAGTTCAGTTAATCATTTTCTTTCTCTTGTAATTCATTCTTCTGTGCCTTGTTTTAAAATTTTTTGTAGGGTCAGGATTTTCCATTTCTTTTTCTTTTTTAAGGAAAGGTGCAGGTAGGGATGAAGGAGAGGATGCACAGACAGGTAGGAAGAGGAGGAAAAAGCATTTTATTCATTTTTATTTGGTTGTTTATCTTGATTGCTCCCCCAGCCCTGGATCTCAAATTCAGGTCCTTGGGATGTATGTGGACTGTGTCCAGTGGCCTTTCCACTAGGCCACTAGGGTGCACCCCAATGTTTATTTCTTTTTAAAATTTTTCTTTTCTTTTTTTTTTTTCCCTAAAGGAACGTTGCAGACAGGAATGAATGCCAGCAGGCAGGCGGGAAAAGAGGAGGAAGGAGCATATTTATATATTTATTTTTTATTTTTATTTAGTTGTTCACATTGGTTGCTTCCCCCCACACCTGGGACTTGAACCCAGGGGTATGTGTCTCACTCCTTCAGAGGCAATTGACTTAACTGCTGCTCCACCAGGGCGCATCCCTTATGTTTACCTCTAAACCAGCATTGTTCAGTAGAACTGCCATGTGAGCCACATATGTAATTTTTTTTATTTTGGTAGACAAATACGACTAAGACAAATTAACTTAATTTTAATAATATACTTTAAAATATTACCGTTTCAATATCTAAGTAATATAAGAATAGAGATATTTTATATTCTTTTTTTTTGTACTCAATATTCAAAATCTGATTTGTATTTTATACGTAAAGCACATCTAAATCTATACAAGCCACATTTCAAGTGCTCAGTAATCATCTGTAACTAGTGATTATTGTATTGAACAGTGTGGTTGTAACATTATATTTTTACATTTAGATCTATGATCCATTTTGAGTTAGTTATTGTGTGTGGTGTAAGGTTAAAGTTTTGTATATGGATTGCCAGTTGTTCCATCATCATTTATTGAGAGATTATCTTAACCAATTGCCTTGACACTTGACTGATTGAAAACTAATTGGCTCTATATATTTGGGTCTATTTCTGGTCCCTATTTTGTGCTATTAGTCCATATGTCTTTTTGCCAGTGCAACACTCTTGCTTGCAATAGTTTTTTTATTTATAGTAAGTCTTAAAATAGCATTTTTTTTAAGAAATGGTAGACATGAATGAAGGCAAATAGGCAGGCAGGCAAGAAGAGAGAGAAGCGTTTTATTTATTTTATTTAGTTACACATCCTCACTGCCTCTCCCAGCCTCAGGATGCATATCAATATATTTGGGATGCATGAGGACCACACCAGCCAAAAGCAGCTGAGCAAACTACTGCTCCACCAGGGCATGCCTAAAATCAGATCATTTTTAAACCCTCCAAATTTGTTCTTCTTTTTTATGTTTTGGCTATTCTAGGCTCTTTGCATTTCTGAATAAATTTCAGAATCAATCAATTTCTACTCCAGAAAGCCTATTGAGATTTTTTTGGGCGACTATGTTGAATCTATAGATCATTTTGGGGAGAAGTTGATATCTTACTAGGGATTTCGGTTACTCTCAGCCTATCCATACTGATGCTATACTGATGTTTTCAGCTAAGCCCATAATACTTATAACCACCCCTCACAGGTGTTTCTGCACCTGAAGCCATTGTTGTACTTGAACCAGCCCTTGTGGTTCTTCGGATTGCAAGACAAATTTTAGCAACAGCCATCTGGGAACTTTGAAAAAGCTAGATTTATTACTCATAAGTCCTGAAGAATAGAAGGTTGCTGGTAGAAAATGGACAGGAAGAGAGGCTAGGGTTCTGCCTTTGGTTGAGAATGCCTAGGGTTTTGTGAGTTCACTATTGGCAAATTTAAAACATTGACATGCCCTGGTGGCCTAGCTGATAAGGCCATCATATGTAGTCCACATACATTCCAAGGACACAGGTTTGAGACTCAGGGCTGTCTGGGAGCAACTAAGATGAACAACTAAAATAAAAAACAGATAAATGTTTTTCTCCTCTCTCTTCCTGCTTACCTACCTGTCATCATCCCTGTTCATACCTTTCCTTAAAACAAACAAAAACAAAACAAAACAGGATGCCTTGGTGGAGTAGCAGTTAGATCATTTGCCTCCAGGGGAGCACAGCCATGTACCCTTGGGTTCAAGTTTGGAAGATTGGGATGGGGTGGACATGGGGGGCAAACAACCAGTGTGAACAGTTGAATAAAATAAAGTGCTTCCTCCTCTCACTTCCTGCCTGCCTGCCTATTTGTCTTCAATCCTATCTGCACCTTTTCTTTAAAAAAGAAAACAAACAAAAAACCACATCATATTGGTAATTAGGGCATAGGAAGGACAAAGATGGATCCCTTAAGTCGTCAGTTACCTAGGTTTTTCTAAGACTTGCTAAAAGAGGAACTTCTTGAGTGGTGGCGGCTTAGTTCTTTATCTGGCTGTGTAGTTTATTCAGATAGATGTCTTTGAAATGAATACCCCAGTGATCAAAAGCTTAATGTCAGACACTTACTTTACAATTAAAAAATAAAGTTTTGCCTGTAGTTACACAACAGTGACTCTGGCTCATGAACATAGCATATCTTCATTCACTTGATCTTTAATTTTTCTCTGTAGTATTTTAAATTTTTCAAGTATACTGTCCATTCTTGACATGTTCGTTAAATTTATCCCTGAATGTTTAATAATTTTTACAGTGTTGTTAGTGTAATTCCCAATTTTTTTAAATTCCCAATTGCTTATTATTTACTGCTATGTATAGAAATAGTTGCACTTTATATATCTATCCTTCCATAACCTTACTAAACTCACTTATTCTAGTAGCTCTTTTGTAGCTTTCTTGAAATTTTCTATATAAATTATTATTCTGTCTATGAAAAAAATGCAGCTTTAGTTTCTAGTCTGTATGCATTTTTACTTATTTATTTATTTTACCTTACTGCATTGGCTAGGATCTCCAGCATAATATTGAATAGAAGTAGTGAAGGGAGATACACATCTTTGTCTTGTTCTTAATTTTATAAGGAAAGCACTCAGTTTTTCACCATTATTTATAATATTGGTGACCCTCCATCGGGTTGGGGAAGACCCCTTCTATTCTGCATTTTCTGAGTTTTTAACATGAAATTACTGATTTTTCTCAAATGTTTTACTGTATTTATTGAGGTATTAGTATGTTTTTTCTTTTTAATAAATATATGTGAGTTACATAGATTGAATTTTGTTTTAAAGGAAATGTTCAAGGAGGGATGAAGGCAAGCAGGTAGGCAGACAGAAAGACAGAAGATAAAGAAGCACTTATTTATTTCATTTAGTTGTTCATCTGGCTCTGGGACATGAACTGGGCTCTTGAGACATATGTGGACTGTGCTGACTGGAGGCCATGGACTTGACTTAGCAGCCTAGATTGAACTTTTAATATTAAACTAAGCCTTCATCCTGTGATGACTATATTGGCATTGATATATTATCCTTTTTATTACTAGACTTAGTTTGTTAAAGTTCTATTAAGGATTTTTTTTCTCTTTCCCCAAAGCCCACGTTTTGAACCTGGGTCCTTGGGCTTTATATTGATTGAAACTTTAGTAATTTTTTAAAAATATGCTAATGAGGCATATTAGTCTGTTGTTTTCTCACCTTTTGATGTCTTTGATTTTGGTATCAGCAAGACCTTAAGGTGATTTTATTACTCTAACGTTTGATAAACACTGCTCTAGACCATTCCAAGGCTTGATAATACCCTTGCATTAAGGATACTCAGTGGGAAAGTTGGAGACGCACTTTCAAAGATTTTAGAGGAAAAACGACATGATAAGAGTTGTGTTTTCAAAGCATAGTTCTGGCATCAGAGAAAAATGAATTAACTTCAGCTTCATTGCATAATCAAGGAAATGCAAGTTTAAAACCACAATGAGGGCGCACCCTGGTGGCCTAGTGGTCTTGTGTACTCTGGGAGCAGTCCCAATACATCCCATGGTCCCGGATTCAGTCGATGTGAACAACTAAATTAAAAAATTAACTGTTTCTTCCTCCTCACCTTTATTTCTACGTGTAGCCATCCTTTGAAAAAAAAACAAACAAACCCACAATGAAGAAGCATTTTGACACTTATTCACTTGGCAAAAAGTAGGAATCAGACGATTCCAAGTGATGTTAACAGGAACTGTTTTTTCATTGTTACTGGAATTGCTTAGCTGAACTCCTTTGGAAGGAAATTTAACCTTATCCTATAAAGTTGACTTCATCCTGTAATCCAGAAGTTTCTTGATATTTTCCGAGAAATTTTCTCATACTTTAGACGCTGCCTCAGGAACCCTCATGTTTCCTTCCCAGTCACAGCCCCTTCTACCTCTCTATCCTGACTTTTATGTTAGTCATATTTTTTATTATAATTTTTACCACTTGTATATACATCCTAAACAGTAAGACCAAATCTTGCTGGACTTTTTCCCTTTACTTTGGAATTAGAAAATATATATTATTTTATTTTCGTTTTGTTTGTTTTTTTTCTCAACATTTACCCACATTGTTGTGTGTAATCATAGTTTGTTAGTTTTCATTGCTATATAGTATTATTTCATGTGAATATAAACTTTACTTTCAATATTGACAAGCATTTAGAGTATTTCTAGTTTTCAGTATTTATTATGAATAAGATTTCTGTGATTACATTGATTTTATTTTTAAATGTTTAAGAACCTTGTGTTGCTAAGGTAAGATAAACTAATTTGGCTACCCAATGGTATCTTTTTAATACATTGATGAATCCAACTTTCTAATATTTTGTTTAAGATTTTATGGCTATGTTCCCAAGTGAGGCTGTTCTATAATTTTCCTTTCTTATAGTAGCCTTGTCAGATTTTGATATCAAGATGTTAGACTCATAAGTTGGAATCCTAGTCTCTATTATCTGAAGAATTTGTGGAAGACTAGAATTCCTTGAATATTTTATGGAATGTTTTCTTTGTGGGAAGTTTTTCACTACAGATTATTTTAATTGTTAAAGTATTCAGGTTTACTTTTTTGATGTGTTTGGGTAAAATATGTTTTCTAGGAATTTATTCATTTCATCTAAATTCAATATTACTGGGATGAAGTTGGTTATAATATTCCTACTGACATATTTTAAATATCTGGCATCTAGAATGATGCTTCCATTTTCTGATATTGTTCTTTTGCGACTTTTTTCACTTGGTCAATCTAGCCAAGGGCTTGTTAATTCTTTCAGTCTTTTCGAAGAACCAACTTTTGCCTTTTATTAATCCTATTGAATCTTTTTTCTATTACATTTTTTTCTCTTTTATTTTCTCCCTTCTATCTTTTTATTTTTTCCCTGTTCTCTTGAGTAGAATTCTTAGCTTATTACTTTTCAACTCTTTTTCTTTTCCACATGGGTCTGTAAAACGAGAAATTTCCCTACAACCCTAAATATGAATGTTGATCTTTGGCATTTAGAGATTCCCACCTTAAGTCTCCTTGAACGGTTGTGCTCTGAGTGCTTTGACTCTTTCACTCTGACATGCCATTACGTTTTTTTAAAGGAAGAAAGCAGGCAGGCATGAAGGGAGGAAGAGAGAGGAGGAAAAGGCATTTTTAAAATTTATTTAGTTGCTCATTTTGGTTGTTTCCCTGGCCTCAAACCCTGGTCTTTGGCCTTTATGTGAACTGTACTTCAGCCACAGACTTAACACCTGAGCCACCGGGGCACACCTGTCACTAGCTTCTTGCTCCAGCCTAGCTGCTCTTCACATTTGGGTGCATGCCTTGCTTAACACAGATGTTCATCTGGGGCCCAAATACGACAGAAAGTACAGAAGCTACCACCTATTGAAGGGATGGCAGAATCTTAATATGTATCTCAGCCTGTCTCTGTATATTCTACAACCACACATAAGCTGTTAAGGAAACCCAGGCCAGCTGTCCCTTCAGTTTCTTTTATTGTGTCCTTTCAAATTAATCAACACAAATTTTTATGTATGTGTTGATTTTTTATACTTATGTTTGTGTATTTATAATGGTTTATATAGTTTGCACAGTTACCTTAATTGATATAATGTTTTGCTTTTTCTCAAAGTTGGTTTGTACTTTGTAAAAAATTATATTTCATGTATTCAGTATTAAAGTACCATTTCATTAAATCAAAAAGGCGCCATGTCCTGAATTAAGGCTTCAGTCATTCTTATGGTGGTATGTGGATCTTATATCATCATTTGTGGAAAGGGGATCTTTATTAATAAAACCCAGTGAATTTCAGCGTACGAATCATAATTTAGTCTATGCCTGCCACTTAGTAGACATTCAGAAGCTGTTTACTAAAAAGCACCTGATGATATCTTCACAAAAAATGTAAAGTGCAGTATAGTCTACTCTGTTTACTCCTGAATGTAGAATGGGTGTCCTTTTTATGAGACCTGTACACAGACCCAATAGGTGGATTCAAAAACTTGAAAAGCAGGACACTTCCAGTGAGTTCCTTTGTTTTCCTACTAGGTAGTCATTTCTTTCTGTTTTGTTTGCACTGCAAACTGACTGACAGGTGTCCTACAAAGCCTGAACAAAGCCTACATGTACTATCTCTCACTAGACCCTGAAGGAAACAGGAAATATGTGTTCTGGCCCATCTTGGTCTCAGCCTACCCAGACCAGCTCATGAGCCTGGAAATACAACACATTACGTCCTTTCAGATACCACAAAAATAGACTGTTTTTAACTTATGGTATCATCATTCATGATCTTATTTTAAATTTTGTCTTCCTGCATTTTTTATGAATTAACCTAATCTCTTTTTGATGAAGTATTATCTAATCAATAAAATAAAAGGATCAAAGACAGTCCTTCGATGCAGAGGAAGAGAAGAGCCTTTACTCAAACCTCATTGTCCCTCATGTGATTTAGATAACATTCCCTCCCATCACCTCTCAACCTTGAATCCACCAGCTTTTCCCCCTACTCCTAAGGCAGTTATTTATAATCTCGCTTATCTGTAAAATGGGGTAATAATAATACTTACTTTATTAGGCTACTTTGGTGACTGAAGTGACATGCATAAAGTGTTCACCAAAGTGCCTGCTGGGAGGAGCACACAGAAGTATTAGCAGATTCTTTTCTGTCTGAGCTATCTCACTCATTCTTCGCTTTCTGTAGACATGCCTGAAACTCTCTTGTCCTTAAAACACACTAACATTTTTTTTACCTCACTTTTTTTCTATTCCAGCTACTATCCTTCCTAATTCCTTTTACAGTTGGGCACTTTCAAAACGTGGTGTAGGCGCACCCTGGTGGAGTATCAGTTTGGTCAGCTGCCTTCAGCTGAGAGTGCAGACCACATATCCCAAGGACCCAGGTTCAAGACCTAAGGCTGGGGTGAAAATCAAGATAAATGACTAAATAAAATAAAGTACTTCTTTCTCCTCTCTCTTCCTGCCTGCCTGCCTACTAACCTTCATTCCTGCCTGTGCCTTTTCTTTAAAAAAAAAAATTTGGTCTAATGGCATACCTTTATGGCTCTGGTGACTGAGACTCTGGTGTTCGGACCCTATAAAACCCAAGGACACAGGTTTAGAACCTGGGGCTAGAGTGAAAAGCATCTGAATGAATAAGGTTGCTTCTTCCTTCCTTAAAACACTTAAAAAATTTTTTTTGATACTTTATTGCAATAGTTTGTCTTATAAATTAAAATAAACTCATACATGTGGGCTCTCCATGTGTGCAGTTTCCCCATTCCTCAGATATATATTAACACATTCTGCCTTCCACCAAATCACCAAGTGTTCTTGAACACTGTCCAGTGGACTCTGCCACCACTTGCTGCCCTCCCTCTACCCCCGTTCATTCTCTATTGGTCACCTCTATTGCAAGTGTTCTATTGCAAGTGTCCAAGAGTTGGTTTTGTTTCATTTGTTCATTTTTTTATATTCACATTCCATGTATGAGCGAGATCAGCTGGAACTATAGTTCTTCTTTTGGTTTATTTCTCTTAGCATAATCCCCTCTAATTCCATCCATGTTAATTCAAATGACAGGATTTCAACTCTTCTAAGGGCTGTGTAGTATTCCATTCTGTATATATACCATATCTTCTTTACCCATTCCTCTGATTTTTGGCACTTAGGTAGTTTACAGTTCTTAGCTATTGTGAATAGGGCTGCAGTAAACATGGGGGTGTATAAATCTCTGCAAATTCATATTTTTGTATTTTTTAAATAAAAATGCAAAGTGGGATGTCAGGATCTTATGGGATTTCCATAATCAACTTTTTGAGGAATCTCTATACGTTTTCCATGGGCTTAGCACCAATTTGCACTCCCACCAACAGTGTAAAAGTGTCCCTTTTACTCCACATCTTTGCCAACATTTGTTGTTTCCAGGCTTTTGGATAATAGCCAATCTCTCAGGTATAAGGTGATATCTCATTGTTTTAATTTGTGTTTCCCCGATAGTCAGCAAGTAGGAATATCTTTTCATGTACCTATTGGCCATCTGTATGTCATCTTCAGAAAAATATCTCTCCAATTCCTCTTCCCATTTAAAATTCGTCTCCACTCTTCCTTCCTTCTTTCCTCTCTTTAAAAAAAATGAAAGATAATCAAACAATATCAACTAGAGGAAGCCTGACAAAGAGAATGTACGAGTCCATTTATATGAAGCTAAGGAAGATAGAAGTTAAGGAAAACTGAAGTCAAATACTGTAGTTACCTAATGGGTGGAATGGTGGTGGTTTTGACTGAGGAGATGCCAGAGAAACCGTTTTGGAAGCCAGAAGTATTTTCTGTTTTGATCTAGCAAGTGGTTATACAGGTGTATACATATGTAAAAATTCATCAAGCTGTAGCCTTGAAATTTGAGAGCTTTTAAGGTATGTATATTACTTAACTAAACTAAAAGGTAGATAGTACCCTTCACCCCTGTCATTTTTGTAGCTATTCCCCCTTCTTGGTTCCACTTACCATCCTTTTCTTGGTCACCAGGGTGTTTCTACATATTTGAAATTTTATTAATCTTGACCTCCCAGCAGCACTGAACATTGACAATCTCATCTTCCTTTAATAAGCTCCCTCCTTGGGCCTAGAAAAAGCTCTCCCTCTTGGTGACTCTGCTTCTGGCTCCTTAGTTTCCTTTATGACTCTCATTTTTCATTAAATCCTATCATGCAGCTATTGGAATAATTCTTGACCTTCAGCTCTGTTGAGTATAGGGAACCTGCTCACCATCACAGCACATGAAGTCACAGACACCCCTTTGTAAAACTGTGGTTTTTACTTACATGGAACAGTGATTATTACATAATTTCCTGGGTATAGATTGACTCAGGAATGTCAACCTCAGTTTTATATGTTGCCCACTTGTAGCTCCGGATAGTGGTCAAAGGATATGAAGTTTCATGAATGCTCAGATGTATAGATTCTCACTGAAGACATAAGACCCACATGAAGCTCATGATTATTACTGAATTATCCAGTGTAGATGTTTATTACTACAGAAGTTAAGAGTGAGGGGTTAGAGACTGAAGTGAGCCTCTTCTTCAACATCTGCTTGCCTAACTCTTGCCTCCATCCAACCTTTACTCAAAGTTTTCCTTCTCAATGAAGCTGTATTGTATGCTGTAGCTGTTTCTTCTCCCAGCACTCCCAATCTCACATCCCCTGCTATACTTGTTTCCTGTAACACTTACTGCCTTCCAACACAACAGTATAATTTGCTAATTCATTGCAATGATTGTTTACAGTTTGTTTACCCTACCAGACTGTAAATTCCACAAGGATAGGAATATTTGTTTCATCTACAGAGACATCACACATGCTTAGAACAGTGCCTGATACATAGTAAGTAGTTAATAAGTTATTTGTTGAGTTACCTGACTAGCTCAGCCAAGTAGTTAAAAATCAAAACAAGCAAAAATAAATAAGGGTAATATCATCCACATCAAAGCACTTACCTCACCAACACATGGCCTTCTCCAAATCCACACTGTCCTCTGGAGAGGCAGCATTTGCTAGTCAAGATTATCACTGGCTGGCTTGCCTTGATGGCCTAGTGGTTTACTTTACCACTGCACAGTCCACATACATTCCATGGTCCCCAGTTCAAGACCTGGGGCTGGAGGAACAACCAAGATGAACAACTAAATAAAGTTTGAAATGCTTCTTCCTCCTCTCTCTTCCTGCTGCCTACTTGCTCACTTTCATTCTTCTCTATACCTTTGCTTTAAGAAAAAAAACAAAAAAAGATTATGGCACGCCCTCCCGGAGCAGTCGTTTGATCAGATGGCCTTCTCCAAAGGAGCAAGCCACGTATCCTGGGTTGGAGTCCTGAGTCCAGGGGCAAACAGCCAGTGTGAACAACTAAATAAAAATAAAGATACTTCCTCCTTCACTCTCCTCCTGTTTTCCTACCTGCTGACATTCATTCTTGCTTTCACCTTTCCTTTAAAATAAAAAAAAATTTTAAAGAAAAAATTATCACTGGGATCCAAGACCCAGGGATATAACCTTGCTACTGTCTATAGCTGTCTCGGCTACTGATTCCTTGCTGTAGATTTCATTGATAGACAAACATAAGCAATAAGAATAGCAGTGCTCTGCATTTGGCAACCTGGGTGTATTCACGTAGAGAAATGCGTATGTCCCATTTTAGGATATGAGGGTTGTGTACCAAAATTGATCTGACATCCTTGGTGATCAAGATCATCTCTTTTTGTTCTGAATTTGTTATCCACTAATTGATTTATAGAGTTGGAAAATAAATGCAAATCAGAATTCAGGCAATGAGAAAATGTGTGATCTTTTTTCAGTATATATGTATATGGCTTTGACCTGACCTCCTCTCCCATTTCAGGGTGATAAGGCTGATAGCTTTTACATTATAGAGTCTGGTGAAGTGAGCATCTTGATTAGAAGCAAGGTGAGTTTCTATGTGATGGTGTGAGTTACGGCAAGGAATATCTAGATGCCAGGTATGTTTGCACAGAAAGTAACTGTTTTAAATAGTGTGAAATGTGTTAGGTGTACGGAAATTATTATTTTTATGTGAAGTATGTGCTGGCAAAGACCCATGCTTAAAGCCACCCTGTGACAGAGACTTAGTATGTTTCTTCTTGTTGCTGTTGCCTTTGCCTTTGTTATGTAATTATATGTGGGAACTATTGGCCAGAAAATCAATTGTTTTTAAATACTCTAACAAAAAATGGGGAATTACATAATTTAAAAAATTGCATGTAAATGGTGAATATGAAAAAATCTTCCCTTTGAGAGCACTGGAAGAGGAAACCTCTTGGACCATTACTGTTATGAACACTTGATGGGTAGGGAGACCCAGAAAACTGATGAACTTTAGTTGAGAAAAATTATTCTTATCATAAATCCATCATCACTAGATTTCCCTATTTCAGTTTTTTTAAGAATGTAGAATTTGTTAAAATAGTTATATATAATATTAAATCAACCTAGTATGAAAATACCTTTAGTAAAAAATAGCTATGGGGAAATAAAAATATGATACTGCCTATAAGATGGCTTGATTCCTAATTCAGTAAATCTGTTGTTTTACATAAACTAATAGTTTGACATTTCTATATTCTCTTAATTCATTTTTGAACTACTGATTTGTGTTTGTATATTTCTCAAATAGTCACTAACACCTAGTGATCACAGCACAGTGTTGGGTATATTGTAATACAGCAGCACTGTAACCCATCATCGTTGGGGAGCTTGTCTTAGGCCCCAACCTACAGAATCAGAATCTTCATTGTAACAAAATCCCCAGGGTACTGGTGTGCATGTGACAGTGGTAAGTGCTGCTCTGAAAAAGGGGCTGAGCAGGCACGAATAAATCTGTCATCCCAGAGAATGCTACAGAAATTGGAAAGAAAGCATTGGCTTACATGGACCAGACCAAGTTCCAGAAAAACAGAACAGAGTAGAAGTGTGGAAAGAGGAAAAGTCAAACCACATAAGCAAATATGTCACTTTTATTTCTTTTTCAAAACTAACTTTCAAAAAATTATCTGTCCATAGCAAAGTAATTCTTTGAGATTGAAATTTTAACCAATAAATTTTAAATTACTACTTATATCCTAGCAAATGGATTTGTTTTTTAATGAATCTAGATATTAAAATAATAATGTATATTGTTTTCAGTCATTTGATAAATACAAATTACAACCTGCTTAATTTCTTAATACAAAGTTAAACCATCAAATTTGAAGGTTGAGCATGATTTTAAAAAGCAATTCCTTAACTCTTCTAAAAAAAGAGGAGGGTATGCACTACGTTAAAATGTAAACAATAGTACCTAAAAAGAAAATTGGTCTTCATAAGTATTGTCCCAAGAATGGTGTAGTCTCAAAGAGAAGTAGCCTAGAATTATGACTCAGTGCCTAAGAAAAATGTTGACATTATGTAGAAAGAATTAACAAAGACCTTATATTATCCTTTGTGCCTCAGAAATCAGCATTTATGAAAAGTAGAGCATCATATATATTAGCATATGTGCTAATGTTAATATATATTAAAATTCTGATATTATATAAGTTACAATTATATATTTAAATCTTTCAAAGACATGGTATACACCTTACCTTTTGCTATAAAGCTATTACCTAAAAGACGTTAGGATTCTGATGAAGCCCCAGGTAAATACCAACTTCTCTGAATAAGCCAGACTACGGAGATTAGCCCATGCAGTTTACATAGTACAATTATAATCTTTGTAAAGTATATTTCTCGATAATTGTGTTAAGTGTACTGAAAAGGGAATGAAAGCATTTGCAACTGGACATGCTCAGCTGTGATTCTCGAATCATCCCAGGTATGTTCTCTACCTGCTGTAGACTAAAGCGAGCAAGGATGGTGGGAATCAGGAGGTTGAGATTGCACGCTGCCATAAGGGACAGTACTTTGGAGAGCTAGCACTGGTCACCAACAAACCAAGAGCTGCTTCGGCTTATGCAGTGGGAGATGTCAAATGCTTAGGTAAGAAAATAATAATGCATTTTTTCTAATATGCCTTTATTCTTCCAGCTCTCACTCACATCTCAGTTTGGACAGTTTGTGTAACCAACCAGAAATAAATGCATGTATTCTTTTTATTAGCATTTTTGAGTCCTGGCTGGAGCATGACAGGTTCCCTGGCTATGTGAAAAAAAAAAACAGTAATAGAAGCAGGTCTCTAGGACTGTATGGGGACAGAGAGATTAGGTACTGCTGGACTTTGCAAGGTCTCAAACTTAGATAACATAGTCCTGCTGTATTCATATAGAAACAGCTCTCTTTTTCCAAGTGCTCAGCATCCCACAGTTTAATCACTTATAATGTGAATTGGTATATTTAAGAAAAGACTTACAAGAGGGAAATGACTAGACTGTTGGTGCAGAGAATTCATTCTTTCCCTCATTTCTTTTTGACATTGCAGTTATGGATGTGCAAGCATTTGAGAGGCTTCTGGGGCCCTGCATGGACATCATGAAGAGGAACATCTCACACTACGAGGAACAGCTGGTGAAGATGTTTGGCTCCAACATGGATCTGATAGATCCTGGGCAGTAGGCATGCCACACCCCAGAGCCTTCTCAGTGTGACACCAAAACCTTCTGGTCAGCCACAGAACACACAGAAAACAGACACAACGGAACTGTTCCTGCTGTTGCCACTGCCACTGCCGTTGCTCTGGCTGTGGCATTTGTAAAACTTGAAAGTCAGCACTAAAGGCAGGTAGAGGTTCAGTCCACACTTCCACTCTGCTTCCCAGAAGCCCATTAGTAGATCATTTTTAATGACTACTCCAACCCAGTCTTCACATCTTTTGTTCAAAATGGCATGTCTCTCCAGCAATTTAAGTGCCTGATACACAGTCCAAAGTGTAAACATCTTCATTTCCTCTCTTGCTGCTACTATTGCTTTTGAAAGTTACCATATATCTGTACAAACCTGTTGTATAACTGTAGAAAACCTCCCCAGTCTTTCTCAAGGGAGGAAATATAACTTGGATCTCCTTATTTGTCCTATGAGAAAGTCCACATTTGTTCACAATTATAGGCTTTGGTTTTACATTGGAAAATGGTAGCAGATATGGTGGAGGTCTGTGATCCTGTGGCATTGTATTTTCTGCTTACAGCTGACACCAAACTCACAGTAATGTTTAGAAAAAGGCCCATCCCAGTGCCTAACAGATCAGCACCCCATAACCCACTGATTGGTCATGGGGACCCATGTTAGAGCAGAAAATTGCATTCAGCACTTTCTTCAGGTAGCAGAGATGGTCTTCTGGGTTGGGATCTTTGGCTTAGTTTTGTTTTAATATTTTGCTGTTTAATCTTTATTCATTTTGCATGAATGAATTACTGTTCATTTATAAGGAGCCAGGGTCTGAAAGTGCCATCACTTTGTCTGACTCAAATACTTTCCTGGGCGACTCCTGCCGTCTCTTGTTTCCATTTGCCCCTACCAGCTAGTGGCAGTGCGCCAGCAAGAGGCTGTGCTACAAAGAGAGCCTTTTCTTTCTACTCTGAGTTGCTGCATAGCTTTGCTGTTGAACCATCAGTTTTTAAATTCTTTAAAGAAGCAGCAACTATTTTTGAAACTAAAAAAGTTCTCTATTTAGGGACTTCCCCTTGGACACACTCGTATATATGGAGTTAGTGAGTTGACCCAGACGTTTGTCCTAAAAATCAATTATTTTTGTTAGTTTTCAAAATTGGTACCACTTACACTTTGACAGAATTACTGTGAAGATCTTTACAATTAAGATGTTGTGATATTTGGAGTTCTAATTGTCAATCTCAAAGGAAGGTTATTTTGTTTGTATTTTAAAGCTTTTTAACCTTTTAATCATATCAGGTAGATTTTTGATGAATTATCCTAATTTAACTAACTATTTCCAAATGAAATTTTTTTCTTCAGAATGACTTAGAATAAGAAGCTACAAAAGATCCTAAGAGTAGTGTGGAATTTGCATAAAGATAAAGTTGAATGCCATAGCCAAGTTTATATTAAATCAAGGAATCCTTTCCAATATGATCTTTTTTAAACTTGTATAATTCAGTAAGTCCTTAAGAGATTACATGATGGAGCTCAAGTCACTTCTGCTGTGGATAATGTTGGAGCTCACATGATTATCTTCCATTGTCCACCTAAGTCAAGCTCTCCACTTCTGACACTGGTGGAGTGATTTCCAGAGTAGTGACCCACACACCCTTGATCAGTTCTCCCTTTTTCTTGTGTCCATTAAATGAAAGCAGGACTCTTTTTCAGACTGCCCTAAGTAGCCCTCAGAATTGTGAAATGTTGGAAATAATACTCCGTAACAGGCAGCTAGCACTGGGAAAACCTGTGTGTTTTTTCCCATGAATTTCTAAGATTCTTTTTTCTATAGTGTTGCTTTATGATCAAATAAATTGTAAAAGGCACACCCCTGTGACTCAGGTGGCTCAGGTACAGACCATGCAAAGCCCAACTTGGATTCAAGAAGTGAGGGTGGGAGGGGAGTAAACTGATTAAGAAAGTGGATCTTGCACTCTTGCAAAAAAGAACCGCACTGTTTCTTGCAAAGGTAACGGATACATTGAGCTTCAGAAGTGACACACTTATAACCTCAGATTATGTGAGGACTCTGAACACTGAGCAAATGTCCCTGTCCACCCCGCCGCCCACCACCCCCCCATGCCAGCATTGTTTAGGACTGACTGTAAACTCCATGCCAGAGTCATTCCTGAAAGCTGCCAGGAATGGGCCTTCTCATTTTGCCCCCTTACATGTCCCAATTCAGCTTTTCCCTTCACAGAGGCTTCTTTTGACATCCCTTGACTTATTGACGGTTGCTCTTTAAGAAAGTAGAATTCATCAAGTTTAAGTCCTGCTCTAACTACAAATTGACATCTAGGTTATCAGTCCAGACTCTTAATGCATACAGAGTTCCTTGGAGGTCAGGCTTAAGGAAGAGAGACTTTATAAGGACCAGAGTGAGTGAGATAAGATATAGCTACCAAGGTGCCAGGAGTCTGACAGCATTCCAGTTCTCTTTACAGCATAGGGTATCAAAGCTAGCAGACCAAGTTCAACCCAGGGCTGGTGTTTTCTTTATGCGGGGCAAGCCTTGTACTGATGGTTGAGCCTCACTGGCATGAGTATGTGTTGGGAAGCGATCTCTTAGTTAATTGTTTTATATTGTTCTCTTCTTTGGAACAGAGCATCATGCCCTTTTTTTTTCTGGCTTCGCTATTGATTTTGGATGGTGAAGAATGTTCCAGAGAGCCTTGAGTTTTAACCTGCAGTTTTATCTTTCTGGATCCCATTTTATTACACCCACTCTCTTCTCTTGGTTGTGTTCTCTGAAGGAAGGGTTCATGTGCTCCGTCCTATTAGTCAATTTTCCTTAAATATAATTATATATAATTACTACAGATTCTCAGAATTTAGGTGGAACTTTTCTTTGAGCAGTTTAATAAGTACCAAAGTGGTGAGAAGTAAGTCTCCAGTCAGGAGATGTCATGTTCATCCCCTTATCGCACAGAATATTTGCTCACAATATCGTCAGTGAGAGGTGCCACTGAGCATACACTGTTTCCATGTGATGTCACAGTGTTGTCGCAACCCTCTCTCGTTCTGAAAACAATGAAAGAGCATTTTTACACAAAAAAAGGAGAAACACCCATGAATGTCTTTTGTTTTTAGTTGACTGATGTGGGAATTTTTGTTCTTGACATTTACTTGTAAACCAATCTTGCTTAAGATACAAGCTGTTTTGGTTTTTCACTAAAATTACCTCTTGTTCCTCCTGTCTTGACTGCTGACGATGTTCCTCAATGATTCTAATGTCTATTTTATGGGAAGCAGCCTTCCCGTGGGTTTCCTTTTACACACTGCAGGGCTATCTTTATACTTAAAAAAAAAAAGAAAAATAAAGAAAAAAACTGTCACTAACCTCATGGGGGATTTGCAGAAAACTATTTAACCCACCTTGAACAAAAAGGTAGATTCCTCATTGTTTTCTTAAGACCATTGTAATAAAAAAAAATCAAATTCAGCATTATTGTGCTACCTCAAAGATAAAAATATTTTAAGGTGTTTTTTTTTGTTGTTGTTGTTGTTATTTTGGTCCTAATTTCTATACATAGTCTTTGAAATGTCTTTCGATTGGAATTATTTTTTAAACCATTGGGAAGTATATTATTTTAACCCATTTTACACTTGTATTTTAATCTCAAGAATAAGTGATTGGAAAGTGATCAATTCTTGCTCTGTAGTATTGAACATCATTAAATCATTGTTTGCCGTAAACAAGGTTGGGTTTTTTAAAAGGAAACTCTAGGGCTCGGCTTTGCTCTTGGTTAATAAAGGCTGACAAATCACTGTCTGACTTTTCAGTGCAGTTTTGTGTCATGTGTTTGTCCTCTCATTTCAGAACTCCTGGCCGTCATAGCGTTCATATGATAGATACATTGTTGGGATTGGAGTGTGAGCTCTTGAAAATTAGAAAGGGAACTTGGGTATGTGTATTAGGAGTAGACAAACAAATCCAATAGAGTGTGTGTGTGTGTGTGTATGTGTGTGTAGAGAGAAAGATTTTTATAAGGAATGGGTTCACACGACTATGGAGGTGGAGAAGTCCCAAGATCTGCAGGGTTAGTTGGCAAGCTGGAGTCCAGGAAAACTGCTGGGGTGATTTCAGCCTTAGTCTGAAGATCTAAGAAGCAAGAGAGTTGATAGTTTAGTTTCTGTCCAAAGACTTTCAGGCTCAAGACCCAGGAAGAGCCAATGTCCCAGTTAGAAGGTAGTTGAGCAGGAAAATTCTCTCAGGAGAGAGTCAGCCTTTTTGTTCTATTTAGGTCTTCACCTGGTTGGACAAGGCCCACCCAAATTTAGGGGGAGGATAATGTGCTTTGCTCAATATATTGATTTAAATGTTAATTTTGGCATGTGCTGGTGGCTCAGGCACTAAGCCTATGGTTGGGACTTAGACCATGTAAAGCCCAAGAACACTGTTCAAGACTCCGTGGAGCGGGGTAGAGAGGTTATAGGTGATGAGTAAGGAGAAACAATCAAAAATAAATAAAAGTATATCTTCCTCTCCTTTCCTCTCAATGTGTGTGTGTGTTCCAAAAAAATCCCTCAAACTCCCAGAACAATGCTTGACCAAATATCTGGGTATTCTTAGGTCTAGTTAAGTTGACATATAAAAATTAACCATCATAGCATAGTATTTGAGTTGTAGGGGATGGTGTATAAGGGCATCCAATATATCCCTTGCCAGGGAAGAGATACCAATGAAACCCAGCAGAAAACATCTCCAATCTGTCATTTTTGTTTTTACTTTTATTTGCATTTATTTTATGCTGAATTATTCCTCTTCTGGAACAATCTTCTGTTTTTCACTAAGGATCATCTCAATGTGGAACGGAGAGCTCATGTAAGGGTTAATCCTACCGTGAGCCCTGTAAGTTCTGTCACGCCTCTTGGGGGCCTTCTTCACTGGGATGTGCTCATTGTGCTCAATGACCAGATAATTTACCTCTAAATCCTTAAATTCAGTATTTTTAAGCCTGTACAGTAAAAAAATCAGCACTCCTTTTAGGCCACCAACCATGTATCGAACCCCACTGTTGGGCCTATGCATACCTACCAATGCCCCCATTGTAATGACAAATGGAACACTTTGCTTCTGTAAAGTGACGTGCTTCAGATACTTGATGGCTTTTTGAACATACATACCCTTGATTGCCTGGACAGTTTCACTGGTGTTCTTAAAATGAACACAAAGATTTGAATCTCTTCATTTGCTTGATTTTGCAGGGTTTTCTGGATCAAATGAATAGCAAACCATTTTCAGAAATTACCTAAGTCCCTTACAGGAAGAGGAAGGTCGGTGGCTCCTGGGAGAATTCCAGTCTGCAATATTATTTACATCTCTGTTACATGGATATAACCAGAATTAACAGTAATTCTGTGATAGTATGCGGTACCTACAGTTTCTTTCCAAGTGACCAAAGTCAGCTCATTCTTGAAATTAACCATGTTCCTTGCCTTTATCTGGGCAGAGACACTTGGCAATACAAAAGGGCCAAGTAGTTGGTGAATATACCATATACCACATGGTGCCCAGGAAACCGGTAGTTGAGCCTTCTCAAAGCCAAACCGATCTTGTTTTAAAGCTTTAAAAATTAAAGTTCTCTTGGTTTGGGTGGTGGTTTTGCTCTGGACACTTAAGTTCCATTATGATGTCAAGCTCATATCATTTACTACCTCAGCCTTGACGGTTGAACATCACTTGAGGACTTTGCTTTCTGTGTTACTGTATTTGAACAGGAGCTATAAATTTGTGCCATCAAAGTTACCTGAACATATCTTCAGCAATCTTAGTATACTAGCTTTATAACGAGCAAAAACTATATAACTTACAAGGAAATTAGGGTCATTGCACAAGGCATGTTCAGTATAAATTCTGCTTCTTTTACCATCCTTTCTATAAATACCAGTCATCGAAGATGATAACCAGCAATACATACTATTTTATGAGGGTTTGGGAATATACAGACAAAATGTCATGTCAGTGCTCAGGTATTAAATCTATGGCTCCAGTGTAGTCCATGTAAAGCCAAAGGACCCAAGTTCATGACCAAGAGCCAGAGGAAACAACTGAAATGAAATAAATAAACAAATGCTTCTTCCCCCGCTCTCTTCCTGCCTGTCTACTTAAGAAAATAAATTTAATGTTAACCAGGAACATACACTCAGTTGTGAATTCAGATGAGTATTATCCAGTTCTGAATCAGAATGTCAGAAATTCAGACTGATTCAGTTCATTAAATCTTGATGACCTGCCATGGGTTTTCCTGATACAGTTTAAACCCCAGGAATTTGCAAGAACAATGGTACTAAGGTCCACCTAGAAATTTCTGGACCTTTCCTCTCGTGTCGATGGAGCTTATCTTCCATGTTCCATATGTACACAGAGCAGCCCCACCAGTCAAATCTCCTTGACTTTCTTGGCCTTGGGCCACCCCTTCCTTCCTTTGCAGAATTGCGCAAGCCAAGAGTCAAAAATCAATGTGCATTCTTCTGGAAGCCAAGATCTAGCAGTCTTTCTGGCCTGGTCCTCCAATCTTCCAAATGAGGAGCCAGGGGTGTGCTCTTAGTTTTTTGCCTAGTAAAGCAGAGAAAAAGGAAGAACTGAGGTCAGACCCATTGATAAGCAAATCAGTACTTTCCAGCATAACTTCCAAATAGAGTTAAACGAGACATTTTCATTCTGAAAATGAGAGACTTGGACATGAATGCTAACCTGCAGTACACACTCCCATTCCTTCCATGCACCCAACCTAGGTAGCCTATGGAGCTGGAAGAGCTGGAGACCTGAAACCAAGCCTGGACCCTTCAGGGTAGTTGGGGAAGAGGCTTTTGATGTGTGTCAGCCCCAGGCACATAGGGACAGCACGTGAGTACTGTCCCAGAGCTATGCAACCAGTCCCAGGTCCAGTGTGAGAAATGAGGCTGTAGCACAGACTCAAATGCCCTCAGGAATCAGCCTTGACCCCTTGACCTGGACAAAGGACAATTCCCTGGCAGCTGCAGCCCTGGCAGGTCTGGAAACCAAAGAGCTTTTCTCCACCAGGATGCAACTGGGAGACAGAGAGCACATGACCCCCAGACCCCAAACTTTGTACACTACCCCTACCTTGGAACTCAATATAGTCCAATGGGCTGGCAACTCCAGGCTGGGGCTGGCCAGAGAAGTTGGAGCTCTCTTGGAAGGCCTCAGCTGGCTCCTCTGTGAAGGAGGCAGGTTTCTGGGAATATGTTCACCCCCTCACTGACTTGCACCCCCACCCTTGGCTTTGCCCACAGTCGTTGGCCCATCAGGATTCCAGCACAGCCCTTCACCTGCCTGGGTTGGGCCAATGCCCATAACAGAAGGAGCTGGGGTCCAGTGACTAGTGTGCTCTCTGCTATTGTATTAGCTTTAAGTCAGGCATCTTGGGTTAAAGTAAAAGCAGCAAAAGCTGCCTCTGCTCCCTGACAGAACTGGCCTCTCAACTAAAAGTCGGTGTGTACTAAGAATCCTCATTTGTCAGGTATCCTCTACCTGATAAATGGTAAAGCTGGTTTATAAAGGGAGAGGGCTAGCTGAAAACCCAGCAGAATTGATTCAAGAGCCAGGTTTACAACATGTAGGCAAAGGTACATTGAGAGTGAGGGAGGGATTCTAGTACAATGGAAATTTCTTAATGTGCTCCCTCTGGGTACTGCCTGAATGTACTGGGTGTACTGGGGAGAGTGTGCATGTCCAGGAGGTGCTGGGAGCTGCCTCCACCCACCACTATGGGATCATTTTCTTGGTAATTTTCCTGCATTTTATTCTGGAAAAAAAATAGAAATGATTTGCTGCCAACATCTCCATTTCATGGCCCACATCCAGAGTCTGGTGGGTATACACAGGGGACCTGAGTCCTCTCCCTGTCTGGGTGGGAACATCATGTTCCCAGTTCAGCTCTCCTCCCATCCTTCAGCTGGATGCGGGTAGGGTTGAACAAGCATGGCCAGCTCCGTTGAAGGAACAGAACGGGAAAGGGATTCCATAGATGTCTGATTCCAGAACATCTCTATTCAGCACCCCCATACTCACCCCTTCCTTGGCCAGAGCCCTAGTAGAGAGAACTTCCTCCATCCCAGTCCAGGGCTCTGTGGGAAGGACAGAGTTCAGCAAGGGAACAGTAGCTGCCCACACACATACTCTTGGACTCCCCAGCTATGATCTCCAATTCAGAAAGTCTGTCTCAACTTACTGATTCAAACTCGTGTACCATTTACTTTTGGACAACTTCTTCACAGCGGTCCATCATGTTTGGGTCCTGGTCACATACATTCCTGAAGCAAGTCTCTGCCAGGCACCTCCTACCATCCTTCATTCCCAGGCCTCTTGCCCAACTTCTGTAGCTATTGGCCTGATCCTCTGACCTCTTAGATTCTCCCTTCAACAGTGGCTCTACCATGTTTTTCTTTTCTTTTTTTTTATTACAGTCTTTGTTTTTACACATTAAAATGAACTCATATGTGTAGTTCCCCATTCTTCAGGTATATGTCAACATACCCTGCCCTCCACCAAATCACAAAGTGTTTTTGACCATTGTCTAGTGGGTTCTGCCACCACTTACTCACCTCTATCCACCCATCCCATTCCCTATTGTTAAGCTCAATTCTATTGCAAGTGTCCAAGGGTTGGTTTTGTTTCATCTGTTCCTTCATTTTTAATATTCACATTCCACCTATGCGTGAGATCATCTGGTATCTATCTTTTTTCTTTTGGCTTATTTCACTTAGCATAATCCCCTCTAATTCCATCCATGTTGATTCAAATGGCAGGGATTCACCTCTTCTAAAGGCTGTGTAGCATTCCATTACACACACACACACACACACACACACACACACACACACACATATCACATCTTCTTTATCCATTCATCTGATTTTTGGCACTTAGTTTCCAGTTCTTAGCTATTGTGAAGAGGGATGCAATAAACATGGGCATGCATGAATCTCTACAGATGGGTGCTTTTGTATCTTTTGGGCAGACACCCAGAGGTGGAATGATGGAATCATATGGGATTTCCATCTTCAATTTTTTGAGGAATCTCCAAACTGTTTTCCATAGGGGTTGCACCAATTTGCACTGCCACCAATAGTGCAAAAGTGTCCCTTTTCTCCACATCCTTGCCAGCATTCGTTGTTTCCACACTTTTGGTTAGTAACCAGTCTTTCAGCTGTAAAGAGATATCTCATTGTAGTTCTAATTTGCATTTCCCTGATAACCAGAGTAGGAACATCTTTTCATGTGCCTGTTGGCCATCTGTATAGTCTCTTCAGAAAGTGTCTCTCAATTCTTCCTCCCATTTTTTTTTTTATTGGATTGCCTGTTTTTCTGTTATTGAGTTTTATGAGTTCTTTGTATACTTTGTATATTAAGCCTTTGTCAGGAATATGAAATGCAAATATCGTCTCCCAGTTAGTAGGTTTCTTTTTGGTTTTGGTGATGTTTTCTTTTGCTGTGAAGAAACTCCTTAGTTTGATGTAGTCCCAGTTGTTTATTTCTGTTTTATGTTCCCTTGAAGGTGGAGTTGAGTCCCCAAATGCCAGTCTATGACTGATATCATTCAAAGTCTTTCCTATGTTGTCGTCTAAGAACTTTATGGTTTCTGGTCTTATGTCCAAGTCTCTAGTCCATTTTGAGTTAATTTTTGTGAGTGGTGTTAGAGAGTGGTCTAGGTTCATTCTTTTGCATGTGGCTGGTTTAGTTATCCCAACATTATTGAAAAGACTTTCCTTTTTCTATTGTATGCTTTTGGCTACTTTGTTGTAGATTAACTGACAGTATGTGAGTTTCTGGTGATTCAGTTCTATTTCACTCATCTGTGCTGTTATTATTATTCCATATCATTTTGATCACTATTGCTTTGTAATATAATTCACTGTCTGGGAGTGCAATCCCTCCAGATTCGTTCTTTTTTCTCATAATTGCTTTAGCTATTCAGGGTCTTTTGTTATTTAAGATGTTTTGTTCTATTTCCTGGAAATAAGCCCATGGGATTTTATTAGGGATTGCATAAAATCTGTATATTGCTTTGAGTAAGATGGACATTTTAAGGATATTAATTCTCGAGGAGTCATGAGCAGAGGATGTCTTCCCATTTTTTTTGTGTCCTCCTCTGTTTCTTTTAAGAAGGACTTGTAATTTTCATTATACAGTTCCTTTACTTCCTTTGTTAGGTATATTACCAGATATTTTATTCATTTAACTTCTATTTTTAAGTGGTGTTATTTTCATGATTTAGTTTTCTTCTAGCATCTCGTTTGCGTATAAAAATGCAACGGATTTTTGTGCGTTGATTTTGTAGCCTTCCACTTTACTGTATTCTTTGATGAGCTCTAGAAGTTTTTTGACAGAGTTTTGGGGATTTTCAATATATATAATCACATCATCTGCAAATAATGAGAGTTTTGCTTCCCCCTTTCCAATCTGTATTCCTTTATGTCCTTTTCTTGTCTAATTGCTCTGGCTAAGACCTCCAGTACAATGTTAAATAGCAGTGGTAACTTAAAGGAAATGCTTTCAATTTTTCACCATTTACTAGGATGTTGGCTATGGGCTTTTGTATATAGCCTTTATTATGTTGAGGTATACACCTTCTATTCTCATTTTATGGAGGTGTTTTTATTATAATGGGTGTTGGATCTTGTCAAGAGCTTTCTTTGTGTCTATTGATATGACCATGTTGATATGATGTATTGCATTAATAGATTTATGTATACTGAAACAGCCTTGCGTCCCTGAGATAAAGCCCACTTGGTCATGGTGGATGATGTTTTTCATGCATTGTTGGATTCAGTTTGCTAATATTTTGTCAAGAAATTTTACATCTATGTTCATTAGAGATATTCATCTGTAATTTTCTTTCTTTTTGACATCTCTATCGGTTTTTGGTATCAGTGTGATGTCGGCTTCATAAAAAGTATCGGGAGTGATTCCTGTCCTTCGATATTTTGGAAGAGTTTGAGAAGAATAGATATTAGTTCTCTGAATGTTTGATAGAATTCATTAGAAAAGCCCTCTTGGTAATTTTTTTTTTTCAGGGAAACTTGACTACCTCTTTAATTTCTTGGCTTGTGATTGTTCTATCAGATTTTCCAATTCTTTCAGGTTTAGTCTTGGTAGACAACATTTTTCTAGGAATCTACCCATGTCCTTAAGGTTGCCTACTTTGTTGGTATAGAGTTGTTCATAGTAGTCTCTTAGGATGTTTTGTATTTCTGCGGTATCATTTTTAACTTTCCCTCTTTCATTTCTGATTCTAGTTACGAGAGTTTTCTCCTTTTTATTTTGTGAATTTAGTCAATGTTTCATCAATTTTGTTTACTTTTTCAGAGTCAACTTTTGGTTTCAATGATTTTCTTGATTGTCTTTTTGTTTTCTATTTTATTTATTTCTGCTCAAATTTTGATTATTTCTTTTCTTCTGCGGATTTTTGGCTTAATTTTTCCTCTCTCTAGTTGTTTTAAATATTGGGTTGAGTTGTTTATTTGTGATTTTTCTTGTTTCTTTAGGTAAGCCTGGATTGCAACGAACTTCTCTCTTTGTACTGCTTTTGCTGCCTCCCATAGATTCTGGTAGCTCCTATTTTCATGCTCATTTATCTCCAATTATTTTTTAAGTTCCTCTTTGATTTCCTCTTTTACCTAAGAGTCATTCAGAAGCATATTTTTAGTCTCCAATTAATCTGGGGGCTTCCAACTTTCTTTTTGTGGTTGATTTCTAGTTTGAAGCCACTGTAGTCAGAGAAGATGCTTGGTATGATTTCAATCTTTGCAAATTTGTTGAGACATGTTTTGTGTCCCAATATAGGATCTATCCTCGAGAATGTTCCATGAGCACTTGAAAAGAAAGTGAAATCTGTAGTTACTGGATCAAGTGTCCGGTATATATCTACTAGACTTAACTGTTTCAAATGGTCATTTAAAGCAGCTCTTTCCTCATTCATTTTCTGTCTGGTTGAGATGTCCATTGTTGTAAGTGGGAGTTGAAGTCTCCCACTATTATTGTGTTACTGTCAATGTCTCTCATCAGTTCTAATAATACTTGCTTAATATATTTTAATGCTCCTTTATTTGGTGTATATAAGTTGATAAGCATTATGTCTTCATGCTAGATTGACCCCTTAATTATTATATAATGTCCATCTCTGTCTTTCATTACATTTTTTTAGTTGGAAGTCTGTTTTATTGGATGTAAGTATGGCCATTCCTGCTTTTTTGTGGTTGCCATTTGACTGTAAGATTGTCTTCCAACTACTGACTTTGAGTCTTTGTTTATCTTTTGAAAGAAGGTGAATTTCCCAAATACAGCAGAGGTTGGTCTATGCTTTTTAATCCATTCAGCAACTCTGTGTCATTTGACTGATGAGTTCAGTGCATTAAGTTTAGGGTGATTACTGATATGTAGCTTTTCAGTGTTATTGTGTAATTAATTGTCTTCTATGTGTTGTTCCACACAGTGTCTTTGTTCTTTCTCTTCTTAGGTGGGTTGGGTGTAGTTGTGTTTTGATTGGTTTTCCTTTTTGTTTTCTTCTTTACTTTTCTTCTGGAGATGTATTTTAAGGTTACCCTGAAGTTATCATTAACAAGTCTATGTTTATTTTCTATTTTTATTTGAAAGGAGATTAGTCTTCCACTCATCTAACCATCCACATGTGTGTTCTCTTCTCCTCCTCCCCAATTTTTATGCCTGCTGTCTTACTGTTTTTAGACAGGGGTTTCTTTAAACTTTATATGTAACTTTTACTTTTTTTTTTTTTTTTTTTGTAGAACTGGTTTTGTGGTGATAAATTCCTTTAACTTTTGCTTATTGGAAAAACTTTTTATCATTCCTTCAGTTCTGAATAATAATCTTACAGGGTATAGCATCCTAGGTTGAAAATTCTTTTCTTTCAGCCTTTTGAATATATTGTGCCATTCCCTCCTGGCCTGTAGAGTTTTAGTTGAGAAATCTGCTGAAAATCTTATAGGAACTTCTTTGTATATGACTTATTTTTCTCTAGATGATTTTAAGATTCTCTATCCTGTATCTTTGATATTTTGATGACAGTGTGTCCAGGTATGGGTCTACTTGGGTTTATTTTATTAGGGACTCTTTGTGCTTCCTGAGTCTGGAGGCTTGCTTCATTTTTCAGGTTAGGAAAATTTTCATCTTATTTTTTCAAATACAGTCTCTGCCTCCTTCGCTCTCTTCTCCTTCTGAGACCTCTATAATTTGAATGTTATTTCTTTTGATGTTGTCCCATAGGTCTCAGATGCTGTCTTCATTTCTTTGCATTCTTGTTATCTCTTTGCTGGTTTGCCTGAGTGCATTCCTCTACTCTATCTTCTAGCTTGCTGATTCTATTGGAGGTTTCATCCATCCTATTCTCGAATTCCTCTACTGAGTTATTTAGTTTAGCTATTGTGTTCTTTATATTTTTGACATCTGTTTTGAGCTGTCTCATTTCTTCTTTTTTTTGTTTTTCTCTTTTTCTGAGGAAGAAGTATTTTTCTTTAACTACTTGGTTATTTTCAGTGCTCCCCCTAGGCCTTGTCCAGAATCCAGGTTCCTGGTCTATATATGGACTGCTCCCAGGTGTGGGCTTAACACCTGAACTGCCAGGGCCAGGGTACAGATACTTTGCCTTGTTTTAATTTGTTTTTAAGTGTGGAATATAACATACAGAAAGGTGCCTAGAGCAGAGAAATTCTGCTCAGTGATTTCTCACAACCCAAACACTCACAAAATGCAGTCCAGATGTAGAACATTGTCACTGTCCTACAGCCTCCTCTTTGGCCCACCAAACACCCCTATATTCCCTGTCCTGAGTTTTAAGTTCAGGTGGCCTTGGGGCGCCCTGGTAGAGTAGCAGTTAAGCTAATCACCTCCAAAGGAGGGCAGGCCACATATCACTAGGTTTGAGTCCTGGATCTGGGGAGAAACAACTAGCATGAACAACTAAATAAAAATAAAATAAAGTGCTTCTTCCTCCTCTCTGACTGCTTTCCTAACTTGCCTCCATTCCTGTTTGCACCTTTCTTTTAAAAAAAGAAAAGTAAAAAAAGGTGGTCTTTAATTCCTTATATTCTTGAGCATATCATAATTAAACATGCTCCTCTGGAAAATTGCTTTTTTTTTTTAAAAGGAAAGTTACAGGCAGGAATGAAGGTGAACAGAGGCTGGCAGGCAAAAAAAGGAAGCATTTTTATTTATTTTATTTAGTTGTTCTATTTTTTTTTTTTTTTTAAGGAAAGGTACAGGCAGGAATAAAGGCAATTAGGTAGGCAGGCAAGAAGAGAGAGAGAGAGGAAGAAGAAGCACTTTATTCACTTTATTTAGTTGTTCATCTTAGTTGTTTCCCCTGGCATCAAGTCTTGAACTGGGGACCTTCGGATATATGTGAACTGTGTCTAGCCTCTACTCCACCAGGGAGTGCCCAAAACTGCTTTCTTTATACCATTAAATGCACGCCTACAGGTGTGCTCTGGTTAGTAGTGCTTTAGTCAGCTGCCTCCGGCTAAGTGTAGTGACAAACTTCCAAGGATCTGGGTTTGAATCCTAGGCTGGGGAGAAAAACCAAGATGCACAAATAAATAAAAAGATAAAAGTATCTCCTCCTCTCTCTTCCTGCCTGCTTACTCGCCTTCATTATTACCTGCAACTTTCCTTGTAAAAATAAATAAATAAATAACTATAATTCAATGCCTGAGAATACATCCTAATGTTCTTAGCATACACTTTTATCTTTTTCTCTTTTGCTTACACCTGCCTCACATTTTTGTCACTACCATTACAAGATATACACAGAGCGTATATCTAAGACTGGGGTCTGGACCTTGTAAATCCCAAAGACGAGTTTTGGGACCTAAGGCATTGGGGGTGGCAAAATAAACAAAAATACTTCTTTCCTTCTTTCCTTCCTTCCTTGCTGCCCCTATCTCTCTCTTCCTCCCTTCTTCTCTTCCCTGCTTTCCTTCCTTTTCCCTTCCCTTTCCTCCTTCCATTCCCTTTTCTTCTTCCCTCCTCCTACTCCCTCCCTCCCTACTTTCCTTCTCAAAAAAACAAAAACAAAAACAAACCAACACAAACTGGGTATGTCCTGGTGGAGCAGTGGTTAGGTTAGATCAATGGCCTCTGAAGGACACAGGCCACATTCCCCTGGTGTGGGGGTGGGGTGGGGTAACAACCAATGAGAATAAAATGCTTCTTCCTCCTCTCTCTTCCTTCCCACTTGCCTACTTGTCTTCATTTCTGCCTATACCTTTTTTTAAGTGAAATAAGTCAGAAGGAGAAAGACAAATGCTGGATAATCTCACTCATGTGGAATATAAAAAAACAAAGACAACAGACAAAACAAAAACCAACCATTGGTTACTGATGATAAAATTGAGGTTACCAGTGGGCAAGAGGGTGAGGTGGGAGCAAATGGTGATGGGATTCCATGGACAATGGTAAAGAACTTTTGGCCATTTGGTGGTGGGTATGTTGTCATATATTTGATGAATGGTAAACCTAAACATATGGGCTTATATTGTTTTGTAAATTAAAGTTAGCTCAATATTTTTTAAAAAGCAAAAATTAATTAAGCAAAATATATATACCTGGAGTATATTCTAGTCCCTAGCACATACTCTCTGGGCTGGTGACTCCAGAGATAATGGCTGCCTAGTTTCTGGGTGTCCAGTGGCTGGTGTCAGTCATTATGGAATCTTGGGGAGCTGTTGCCACCACTTCTACCAGGGGTGAGAAGCCGTTTAAATGTGAGGAACTCGAAGTGGGACAATATATTTGTAAAGATTCAAAAACAGATGATGTTACCCAAGAATCAGTTAACTGTCCAAACTATACAGCTCACGTTCCATATTTTCTAGCATTCGACATAACTTATAAGAATTTCAGTGACAATGAAACACATTTTACTGAAAATGAAGTTGGTTTTCTTAAGTTCGTATCTTACTGAAATGTAAATGGCTATTCATGCAAAGTGGCAATTACGCTGTCTCTTTTTCTTGGACAGTTGGAAGAAGATACACTGCTTTGGGTTTGTTAGAGTTTTGCACTGTAGGGTTCTGTATAATTGGGAGCCTAATTGATTTCATTCTTATTTCAATGCAGATTGTTGGACAGTCAGATGGAAGAAGTTACATTATACATTATTATGGAACCAGAATGACAAGACTAAGTCATACTAGCGCAGCGTTTAGAAAAACACAATTATATCCCTAAACAGTTTTCAAAGTAACAGACAGACCTCTTTGATTATAATAGAAAACTCAGTGTGAAGTTCCATTTTCCTTCTTCACATAACACTTCATGGGTTTATATGTGTTTGTTGTTGATATTTTTGTTTTGTTGTTTTAGCTAAAAACATTATTCTGAAGTTTATTTAACAGAAATTTCTTTGAGAGCTGTATGATAATAGAGTCTTTCTTGGGCTATTGTCTCTTTGAGATAGGTAGCTATTTACTCTGATAGTTTAATGTTTTTTCCAAAGATAAGTAGTCACTTGTCATTTTCACTTCTGAAAAATAAAAATATGGCTTATGCATTTTATATATATATATTTGACCATAATACAACTCACATCTCAGGGTTGTTTTTGTTTTTTGTTTTTTTTTTTTAAGAAGGAAGGCAGGAATTAAGGCTGGAAGAAGAAGCATTTTTTTTAATTTAGTTGTTCATTGTAGTTGTTCCTTTTAGTCCTGACCATGAACTGTGAGGACTGCACTCCAAGCATGGACTTAACCCTTGAGCCACTGGGGCATGCCAGTGCTCACTTCATTTCTATAAGGAAGATTCCCAATATTGAAATTATAGGGTCCAAAACTACATGCATTTTTGCTTTACTGGATTTTGCCAAATTGCTTTCCAAAAGGTAGTAATTGATCATACCTTTGTCAATTTTTGAATGAATCCTTTTCCTCACATTCCTGAAAGCAGGAGTTATGGAGCTCTTTTTAACTTTTCCTTGTCTAACTGCATATAAAGTGACTTATCTCATTGTTACTCTTTTCTATTATTTTTCTATAATATTCCATCATATAACTTTTTACCACAAATTATCTATCCATTGAGCAGAAAGTATAGAGAGTTCCCATTTACTCCTCTATCACAACACACCACTTCTCTCACCATCAATTTCCCACATCAGTGTGGTACTTTCATTATAGTCAGTGACCCAATGTGGACATATTATCAATCAAGGCTCATCATTTACAGAGCTGTACATCCTATGGGATTCGACAAATGCATAATGACACAAATCCACTACTATAATATCACACAGAATAGTTTAATGGTCCTTTAAAAGATCCTGTCTGCTCCACCTATTCTTCTCTCTCCCCCACCAATGTCTGGCACCAACTGGAGCATTTAACTTCTTCATCTTTTTGCCATTGTTACATTTTTCACACTGATTTGCATCTCTTGCCTTCTGATGAATCTGAATATCTTTTCATATTGTGAGGTTTTGTTGCTAGCTTCCCAATATCTTTTTCTCCTTTGCTAACAAACCCAGATTTTGTCCAGACTGGCAAGTGCTCAGTTTCAAATGATAGACCAGTCCTGACCCATTTCCTGACCTCTTAGCCTCCTTACAACTAGAGGTAGCCACAGAATATCCAGGTTTAGACAATGACAAATAAATGGAAGCCTGCTAGAAGTTCTTGAAAGGTATTTGCTTACCTGAGAACACAGATAGATGTGGCTGGTGCCAATCTTCTTCCTGCTTTGAATACTAGCATGATAACTGGAGAGACTGCTCTATACTAAAATGCTGGGGCCATTGAGTGTAAAGACAAAAGCCATCGTGCTAAGGATAATGGTGGAAGGGTCCAAAGAAACTTGGTTATAATTGTTGATATAGGCATATATTTAAAAAATACACGAACATTAATCAGAAAAAAAAATTGCACCCCCTACCCCTATAGCAACACAATTCACAATAGCCAAGAAGTGGAAACAAGCTAAAGGCCCGTCCATAGATGCCTAGATAAAGAAGCTGTGGTACATATACTCGATGGACTTTTATGCAACTATTAAAAAAATGAATGTGTGCCTTTTGCAACGAACTGGATAGAACTGGAGGGGATTATGCTAAGTGAAATAAGCCAGAAAGGAAAAAGGGACAGAATGGTTTCACACACATGTGGAATATAAAGAAACAAAATTAAAAAGGAGCCAAATCACCACAAAACTCACAGGATTCAGAACTGTGGCTACTGGGATGGTGGGAATGGGGAGGCAGCAATAGAATGAAGGATTAATCCAGTGGCGGTGGAGGGCCCTGGACCTCTGGTCTGGAAGTGGTGTGAAATGTGCAGACTGAGATATGGATTCAATATTCTGAAAACCTAAATAGCAAAGTAAACTAAAGAAAAAACCCACAATTTATTAAAAAGAAAGAAAAAAATGGTGTGTCCTTCAAAAGAAACAAAGAAATGTCCGTGGAGATTATATTCTTGGTAGCCAAAGCCTAGAATCGATCTAAATGTCAATCGGCGGTATAATGTATAGATAATCTGTAGTATAGTCATAAAATAGAATACTATACAGCAATAAAAAGAGAAAATGATCACTATATATGATAATATGGATGAATCTCACAGATGCAATGCTAAATAAAACTGACACATGATTGTATGACTCAATTTATATGCAATTTAAAATTGGGGTGTGCCCTTGTGGCTCAGGTAGCTGAAGCAACTGAGGCGTAGACCATGCAGAGTCCACATAGTTTACAGACCCAGGGCAAGGAGTGAACAGATAAAGTAATTTAATTAAGTAGGTGAAATTTATAGTAACTGAAGTTAGAATAGTGGTTACCTCTGCAAGAGAGACAGGAACTGGGAGGGCTAAATATTACCTTCAGTGGGAGGGGTGGTTGCTTTCTGTTCAGGACCATTCCCAGGGAGATTCGGTTGAGATCTTGACCACATACCACACCATGAATTCAGTATGCTTTTCCACTTGCTCATATCTTATCCTTTAATAACAGTCTATAGATGGGTTCTTTAATGAATTTTATAGCCTTCTCACCTATAATTCCTATGCTGTTCTTAATACATTTATTCCTAAATAGAGTATAGGTTTTTAGTTAAATATTAAAATATTTTCCTCATTTGTACTCCTTTCTAGGGGTTTCTTACTATAAATAAGCCCCTAGAAATAAATACTTATCACTTTAAATCTTACCTTTTATGACGCCTCATGTCTATTCCTATTGTCTTCTAATTCTGGCCTAAGCGTGCTCTCTCTCTCTCTCTCTCTCTCTCTCTCTCTCTCTCTCTCTCTCTCAGCTCTTTTATTTTCTTTTCACCCTAACATTTTATCTTATTAACTGTAATAGTTTCCCAGAAGGTCATTTGGGTTTTCTAGATTAACGATCATGGCATTAACTAAAGAGAGAGTGCAATCTCTTTCTTTCCAATATTTATAACACTTTATTTTCTTGTCTTATTATACTTGCTATAACTCTAAGGCAATGTGTAATGATAAGGACATTGATGTCAATTCTGTCTAGTTCCTGATTTTTATTTACTTTAAGAAAAAAAATTAAGGAAAAGTACAGGCAGGAATGAAGATAGGCAGGCAGCAAGAAAGAGGAGGAAGAAGCACCCCATTTTATTTCCATTTTAGTTGTTCACAGTTTGCTACCCCCCTCCCCCCACCCCAGGCCCAGGACTCAAATCCAGTGGTATGTGGCCTGTGTCCTTTGGAGGCAATTGACCCAACTGCTACTCCACCAGGGTATGTCTAGTTCCTGATTTTTAAAGAATGGTTTTAGTATTTGGTGTATGCTGACTATGATTATTTCATGTTTTATAGCTTTTTCATAATTGTGCTATTAGGTAATGGCCCTCTTTATTTTGCTCAATGCTTATTGCCTGAAATTTTGCCTTCTCTGATGTCTCATAGCTCTGTTTATTCTCTTCTAGTTTGTGCTGATCTAACGCCTCTCTGCCAATTCCTTTAGTTTCAGCCTTTGCAAAGTGGTTAGACAATTTATGACTGAGTTTTACCTTTCTAATCTAGTCTCTAAGTCATTAGTGAAGGTTCACTATTATAGTTAGTAAAACAAAGATGTTCAATTTTGCTTGTTCCATAATTACTTTGTTTCTATTTTTCACTTTGTGGCCTTATCTAAGTTTAATATTAGCAAGTTCATAAAGTCAACCTACTACTTTACTTTTTTCTTTAAGTATATATAATTTATTTAATTTTCCCCTTGGTAATTTGGAAATTCTACACATTTTTTTTTTCACTCCATGACCTTCCCTCTTTAGGTATGTGAACTGTCCTTTGACTGGGCATATCTATCAAATAATGTGCCTGCAGTATTTGGAAGAGTTTAAGGCTAGCTGGCTCTTCTTCCTTGGTAACTTGTTTTATCTTCCCAGAATCTTGTACAATGGTCTATTTCTCCTTGGAGTTTAAGAATTTTACTACCAGTGCACCCTGGTGAAGGAGAGGTTAGGCCTGCCACCTCCAAAGGAGCACAGTCCATGTACATACCAAAGATCCTGGTTCTCGAACTGGGTGGGGCAGGGGGTGGGGGGAAACAATGTGAAAAATGAGTAAAAATAAAATAAAGTGCTTCTTCCTGCCTGCCTGTCTACTTACCTTCATTCCTGCCTGTATCTTTCCTTTAAAAAAAGAAAGAAAGAAAGAATTTTTACTATTTCCTTTTCCTTTCATACTGCCTGGGAATGTAGTTACACTATCTACCTATAGACAAAGCTTTTTCATGTCAGGAAAGTTTTCTTTTGTAATCTGTTTGGTTGGCACCTCTATTTTATTTATACTATTTTCTCCTTAGGATCTTTTGTTTGCACATCAAATTCCTGGAGTTGGCCTCCAGATCTCTGGTCTGTTTCTCTAATCCCTTTAAGCTCTGTGCATCCTTCCATGGACTCTGAGCTATTTGTTCCATTAAATCCAAACACTTTTGTCTCATTTCTCCAACATGCCAAACTTGTTCTTTTCTTGGGGTCTTTACACTTGCTGTGTTTTCTGCCAAGAAAGACGTCTTTTAGATCTTCCCCTGTTCAGTCAATGCCTTTGGGTTGATCTTAGCTCAGATTTCTTCTCAGAGCCACTGTTCCTGCTTCCTTGCACATTTTCTATACATCAGCTTGGTTCCTTTTCTCCATTATATTTCTGCCCATAATTTTTTCTTGTTGTTCTTTTACTGTCTGCTATATCCATTCTTCACACTCCCTCTGCATTCTCTACTAGGAGCAAGGATTCTGTAAATCATTTGAATTTTTTTTTTTTTAAGAGGAAGGAAGGTAGGCAGCAGGAAGGAAGAGGAAGAAGAAATATCTTTATTTATTTAGTTGTTCCCTCCACCCCTCCTGGGTCATGAACCCAAGTCCTTTGGCTGTATGAGGATTGTTTCTCAGGTACGGGCTTGATACCTGAGCCACCAACGTGCACCAATTTTTTTTTCTCTTTTCAGAGAAGCATTTTAAGGAGAATAAAGGAAGGAAATAAGAAAGAAGGAAGGAAGGAAGGAAGGAAGGAAGGAAAGAAGGAAGGGAGGGAGGAAGGAAGGGAGGCACTTTTGTTTATTTGTTTTGGTTTGTTCCCAACCCTAACACCGGGTTTCAAACCCTGGGTCCTTGGGCTTTACATGGTCCACAACCCAGATGTGGCTTAGCACCTGAGTCACCAGGACACGTCCTTAAATAATATGAATTCTTGCTGTATTCAGTCTTACCATGTATCCAGTGTCTAGTCCAGGTCAATCAATGGTAAGCACTTATGGATAGAATGAAGGAGTGAATTAACACTAGGGCTACCTCAGGGAAACTTTGCCCTGCTCTAACCAGCTTGTACCCCTCACATAGGAATACTGGACTAGGAGAATGATTGGGTGGAGGAAGGTGTCTACAAGGACCTGAATGATTAGTGCCAGTTGGGATTTTATTTTGTGACTATAGCACTCGCTATAGGTGTTTAAGTCACAGGTAGGGAATAGGAGCAGGAGCTGGGCTGGGCTTCCTAGCAACCCCACTGAGTGTGGCGGGCCATTTGGACCTTACCCAGGGTTAGCTTCATTTTACTCTCATCCTGCCCCAATTTCGGCTGCCTCATTTTACTTTTTTTTTTTTTATAGCACTGTCACTTAACACCACACGGTGTTCTTTTTATTCAGTCAACAGGTATTTCTGGATCTTGTTTGGTGTTTGAGATGCTCAGGATAAATCCATGAACAAAACAGAGAGATTTCCGCTACACATAGCTCTTGCTATACTGGAGGAAGCCAGGTAATACTGTATAAGGATTATAAATACCTGTGTGAAAAGTGTGGAGAAAGGTGGTAACTGCTATGGAAAATAAGTAGAGCACGGTAAGGGAATAAAGGTGATCCCAAGTGTTGGGGGCAAGTTGCAATCTAAAAAGAGGGGCTCTGAAGTCACTGAGTGGCAGTCCTGTGGAAATCTATGAAAACTGCACTCCCAGCACAGGGGACCACTGGAGACCAGTGCCTGAGCTGGGAGAGTGCACAGGGTGTGTTATGTGAGAAATTTTGGGAAGTTGAGCAGTGGGGCTGGAGGCAAATAGAGGAGATACAATGAGAGAGATAATGTGGAGCTTGCCAGCTCTGGATTTTCCTTAGATTGGAGCTAATGCAGGGCTCTGAGCAGGACATGGGGGGATATGACTTATATATGCACAGCCTCATATGAAGGAAAAACACTGAAAGTGACAAGGGCAGCAGAAAACTGAAAGGAGACTGAAACTCCCCTGGAGATGATAGTGTCTTGTACCAGATTTGGATCTGGTAAGAAGTGGTCTCATTTGGATAGATGAAGCCATGAAGCAACAAGACTTCAGGGTACATTGAATGTAAATTCAAAAGAAGTTAGTCAAGAGATACACTAGGGTGATTGACTTGAGTAATAAAAACTGAGCTGCCATCACTTAAGCTGGGGGATGTGGGTGTGGGTAGAATGGGTTTGAGGGATGAGCCAGAACCAGGATGGTAAAAGACGAGTTTATGGAAGTCAGTGTGCATATACCTAGTTGATAACTGGACATTGAGTCTGGCTCTCAGGAAAGACTTGGACTGGAAATGCTCTTTAGGAGTGATTGATGTGTAGTTGGAACTTGAAGCAATGAATCTGGATAGGATTATGAGGGAGATAGTATAGACAGAGAAAGAAGAGACAAAGAGGAAGAACCAGAGAAGTTAGGGGAAACTGGGAGGGAGTCCTGGAAGCCATGCAAGGAAGGTGTTTCCAAGAGAAGTGAGATCCACAGGTCATAGGAAATCTTTTCTGCCCATCGCCACCCATAAGGACAAACATTTTGTTTACTGTTTTTGTTCACTGCTATTTCTAGTACAGAGCATGTAGATGCTCAAAAAATACTTGTTGAATGAGTAAAGTATATGTTGAGTCCACATCTCTGCAAACCCCCAACACACAACAGGAATGTAACATTGGCCTCTTTTACAGAACGAATGGAAATCAGGTAAGAGGCTCTGTCCACTCTCAGCAGTACCTCCTCCCTTGCATTTCCCAGCTGCACTGACATTCACTCAGGTGGGATCCTTTCCCACTAACAAAAGGCCCAGGACAACTGTGCCTCAGACAGGTGCTGAAGTGTGGAGCTTGGTGAGACCTGAGTTGTGCACTTGGTCATCCACTGGTTCACAGATGCCTCTGGTCATTCTTCCGCCCACCCCTCTATATCTCATCATTTGCCCACCCATCTACACCCAGGCATCTGTTCACCTGTGCATATAATCACTTATCTACCATCTACAGTCACTCTTTTGTCCATCCTTTCTTCCTTTTACATCCAGTCCTCTGTCCGTGCAGTCCTTTGTCCATTCATGGGTAAGGGTAACCCAACTTCCCATACTACTGCTGATTGCCTCATTGTTAGTATTGAAAGTCTCGCATCCCGGTAAACCCTCCGACTCATGGAAAATGAGGAGGTTGGTTGAGTCATCCGTTCCCTAGTTACTCCTCATTGCATCCTTCAGTCCGAAGCCTGACTATTCATCCACGTAACTACCTCCTTGGTCACCCACCTAAGTGGAAGCAGGCAAGACCTCGTCCCACTCCGTTGCCCCGCCCCGCCCCGCCCCGTGCCCCGCCCCGTGCCCCGCCCTTTCCGGAAATCGTCGCAGCGAATCCCGGCGCCCTAGCAACAGCGCTTTTCGGCCTGCCCAGTGTGAGACCCGGCTCTCCGTGCGAGCCAATAGCAAGAAGCTCCCGGAGCGAGGCTCGGGGGGCGGGGCTCGGCTCGGTCGCAGCCATTTTGATGAGAGAGAAACAATAGGACTGAAGCAGCGCCGCGGAACCGGCTGAGAGCGCAGGTAACGCCCGGCCTTCCAGGCTTATGGGCCTGCGGCCCCGGGAGCTTTGGGGGAGGGTGTCTCAGTCTTTGAGGGATGCGGTCTCCGGTTTTTAGGAGCATCCTTAGGTTATTTGGGGAGGGGCTCTGCTGTGGTGTTGGGGGTGGGGGGGGTTGATTTCCTAGAATCTTTTTGAGTTATTGGAGAGAAGCATTATTTCTTCAGGTTATTGGGGGAGAGGAGATATCCCCAAGTTTTGAGGAACAGAATCTTCTCTGGTCGTGGGGTGGATGTCTCTAGGGTGTCTTGGTGCAGGATCTGCCTTGGTCTTTGAGGGAGGAGGTCTCTCTGTCTTGGGGGTGGGGGCGGGCAAGAATATCCTCGGTGGTTGACTCGTCTCCCCAGGACTTTAGCGTCCATGATTTCCCAGGTTACTGAGGGACTTCACCTAAGGTATTTGGGTGGTGGAATCAGCCCAAGGCCTCAGGTACTGTTACCTGGGGTCAGCAGATGTGCAGCCATTTTGAGTGTTGAATGCGATTGGGCTTGTCAGCAGGTGTCTAATGGGAGATCTGCACACCTAGTCTTATTAGCCAAAAAAAAAAATCTTAAAATGGATCACTTCATCATGAGTGAAGCTTTCATTTCTTTCACATTTGATTGGAGACTGCTTTTGTCTTTTGCATCATAATGATTTGGCTCATGTTAAGATTTTTTATTCCATCTCATATATTAAGAAAGCTACACTAGCAGAAAAATTAGCATACATGTTGTGAAAATAAAATGCAGAAACCAGTCAAAACTAGTGCACTTAAATACCAGGGGAAATAAAACTGAGTTGCTGCTTGGAATGAAACATTGTGGTAGGGAAATGTACACAGAACAAGGGAAAATTATCTGGAAGAACAGTTTTAAGAGAAAATACTGAAACTTTTGGAAGGTGGTAACAAAAATATTGCAGATAACGTTTTACTTTATAAAGCATCATGATTACAGTAATTTTGAGGAATTCTATTTAAAATATTTGCTGTATTTGCATTTTTAGCAGGGTAACATTTTAAGTGAACTAAGATACTTATTTACATAAATTGCTCCTGTAGAGCTTGTTTAATTGCATCTTGTAACCTGGTGTTTAAGTATTTAAAGACAAGTTTCAGGGTGATGTTAATGTTTTTAGTCATCAGAATAGAAACTGGACAAAATGAGTGTCGTATTTGACATAATAATAGGTCAGTTGATCACTTAGTAACTATTACTTTGTAGAAGAAGTCAACTGAACTTTTATTACAATTGGGTTATTTGGTTTGTGACAGAGTAGAATTCACAGGAATTGTTAGAAATATAGTGGATAAGAGCTAGGGCTAGAGTTGATATAATTGCAAAAACCAGTTTAGCAGATGTAATAGATCTATTTTGTGCTTCAAGGCTTTGCGGGTGACAAGTATTCTGTATACAGCCCTGTATCTGAGCAGCGGAATATGTGAGGAAAGAGCAGCCAGCCGCTACTGATGAACCTTAGCCAGTCCCCCTTGCCAGAGGGGTACCAGAGCCTTCTGTAAACCCCAGAAGTCATCAGTAGCTAGGCAACAGGGATGAGCCTGAGCCTCCCTGAGGCTAGCTTGCTGAGGTGAAAAATTTCCATTGTTTGGCTCAGAGAGAGGATGCACTGAGGAAGAATTTTCCCTTTAAGTGAAGTTATTTACCTAATGGGATAATCACCTTAGGAAAATCAAACACATTTTTGTATAGTAGAAAGTAAGCAGCTGATTAATGTGATTACATTTTGAAGCATGATTTTATTTTTAAAATACCCAATTTTTGCCTGTATGCATACTAGCAATAAAAGGTAACAAAGTAGTACTTACATTTTGCAATTTATTCTATTGGCAAGGAGAGGTCCTTTTCCCCCAGAATTGATTTTAGAGTCCTTCTGAGTTTGAAGGGAAATATAAGGTGATGCAAAGTTGACTTTGTCTGTACCTCTCATTGGCTTCTACAGTTACCAATTCTTAGCCAGTTTTGTTTCTTTACCTTCTTCCCACTACTTTAAAAAAAAAGCAAAAAAGCTGAGTGTGCGATGGTGGAATAGCCGCTAGGTCAGTTGCCTCTGAAAGAGTGCAGGCTTCATGCTCAGGTTGGAAATGGGAACAATCAGTGTGAACAACTACATAAACATAAAATGCCTCTTCCTTCTCTCTCTTCCTTCTTGCCTACTTGCTTTCATTCCTGAGTTTTTCCTTTTTCTAAAAAAAAGCTAAATTTTAGTTAGTATATCCCTAAAATGTATTTTATCCATAAGGTTTCACTGTGTATCTCGAAAAGACAAGGAGCTACCATTAGTCTGCCTAGAAAACAGTAATTCCTTAATTTTTAAAAACTATTCAGTCATGTTCACGTGTCCCCAGTTTTCTCATTTTTTTCCCTCACAGTTGGTTTGTTCAAATTGGCAACCAACTAAGGTCTGCACATTGCATTTAACTGAATTATCTCTTTTGTCTTTTAAATTTATATATGCTCACTATTTTTCTATAATTTGTCTTTTGAAACAACTGTCATTTGTCCTGTGGGGTGTCCTATATATGCTGGCTTTCACTGATCACTCCCTGTGCTTTTGACTTTGGTTACTGAGTTTGAAGGGTCACTCCTGTGTATCTTTTTAGTGAAGAATTGAAAAGGAGCTACTCACTCATTTTTAAAAATGAGCCCCTGTCTGTGAACTCTGAGGGCCGTTAGGAACCTAAATGGCACACAGTGGCCTCCTCCTGTGCCATGTGGTTTAAACGATGTGCACCTTATATTTTTCATGTGGAACTGGGAGGAGATTCTTACCCTTGGTGGCCCTGAGGGTGTAGATGTTTTACTTCCTTGTCTCTTACAGATCTTGTCTCACACTGATGTATCCTCTGCTCAAGGTTATATTTTCTTTGCACATTACTCTTGAGGTGCTTTTATCTTTCCTTTATAGGTAATTCTCAAATCCTTTTTCAAGTTAGGTTCACACAACCTCTAATCCCACTGTTCCCAGTTATCTGATGTGTCTTGTGTGCTTGGTCATACCTTTCTTTATATTTACATGTCTGTAACTCACTTGTTATCTTCTCAGTTGTTCCTGACTTCATGAAGAAAAGATCCTTCTTGTTCTGACTTACCAAGACTCGGTATCTGACTTACCCCTCTACTTTGATTATCTATATTTAGGGGTTCTAAAGATAAGGTTCATGTTTGCCAACTCCCTGGATTGTAAACACAGTTCAGTGAGCATGTGCATTTTTCAGGAGGTGCTCATAGATGTCTGTTTCTCTAGGTAATCAGTCTCTTCCCCACCCCCCCAAAGCTTAAGAACAATGTGATCTACTGACCCATATATCAAATCCTATTTATCTACCCTTCTTTTCTTCCTTTATTCCCCTGTGTAGACTGGGCAGGGCACCACGCTCTGGGGTTATCAAAGAAAGGTGACATTTGAGGTGACATTCCAGGTGTGCCCTGTTGGCTCAGATGTCTATGCCTGGGAGCAGTTCACATACAACCCAAGGACCCAGTTTTGCAGCTTGGGGACCTGGGGGAACAACTAAAATGAGTATATCTAAGTAAATAAAATGTTACTTCTTCCTGTCTCTCCGTTCCTGCCTGCCTTCCTTTATTTTAAAAAAAAAGTTTTTTTCCAGTGGGACAGAGGTGTGGAGACAGCAACCGTAGTGAGCCCTGGAACAGAGGATTGTCTGGGACTCTTCCCTACTCCTCACTCCCCGCCCTCCACTCTGGATGCTGGAGACCAGAGAGAAGTCTGCTTGATCTTGCTTCTGATAGCCTTCTAGGGTTTGTGAAACCACAGCCCCTAATAAGAATAACAAAGACTAAGAGCATGACTAATGAGCTTTGTTTTTTCCCTGCTCCCTCCTGTAATATTCTGTTTTTTTTGTTTCCCCTTGCCCAGTCTTGCCAAATCTCAAAAACAGCTTATAGGTCAGACTGACCAGGGATATTGTGGTTTATGTCAGCATTCTCCTTGATCTGGGTCCTAAGTTTTGTTGCTGATACTGAAGTTGGAGATGCACAGATGGCCAACTGTTGAGAGGATGTTCCCTTAACCATACAGCTTCCAAGCTTGGACTCCCTGTTAAAAACCCCTGCTTACTTTCTGTTCAGTGAGCCTGAGGATTTGAGAGTTAGCTCTCCCATCTCCATTTTCTGCAGAAAATAAATAAGCCGTTCCCTTCTCCCAAATCCTGTGTTCACTTTTCATTTGGCACTGCTGCACAAGAACCAGAGGTTTAATAACATTTGTTGCTCTATTAGGGTTAGCAAGTTTGTTTGCCCCAGCCATGTCCATGTATACCTTGGATTCTTTTTTTAAAGAAAGATGCAGACAGAAATGAAGACATGTTGGCAGGCAGGCAGGAAGAGAGAGGAGGAGGAACCATTTTTTATGTTTTATTTAGTAGTTCACATTGGTTGTTCCTTCCCAACACAGACATGAACCTGGGTCCTTGGGATATTCATGGACTATTCCTTTGGAGGCAGCTGAAATAACCACTGCTTCATCAGGGTATACCCAGATTAATTTTCTCTCTACAGATATTTTCTTCAATCTTTTTCAGAGTTCGTTTGTTCTTAGAGTACATTTTCATTCAAGGATTCTCTTCTGATTGAATTTATGCTAATTCAGTTTTACAGATAAAGATTAAGCTATAGAAAACAAGCAGGTAATACTTCTATTGCTGCACCAGTATTGCCAGTTTATGGTGGCCATAAGTTAATATTCTAGTAACAAAGATTTTTTTGTCCTTTATACCACCAAGATGCCCCTTGATAACTCCTAAATGTTGTATCCAAGTAAGAAAAGGTAACAGAACAAGCATGTAGTTATAACAGGAAAATTGTGCCTTGATTTGATCTTAATGTTGGTGAAATGTAGTTTACCTTAACCCTTAAATTTGTCAGAAGAACCCTCTGTTTTCTGTGTTTTCAGCCTTATTCTCCTAAGAATTATTTACCTTGCTCTCAAAAAGTGTTTTTACTTTGAAAATATTTTAGCCGCCTTTGAAGAGCAAAAGAAAGGGAATAGAAAGAGAAGATAGCAAAGTGGAAGTGTACTGTTGACTTCACTTTCATTCCTCAACTGTGCTCTTGATTGAATTTATTGCCCTTTTCTCTAGCCAGGTGCTGTCGAAGTGACTGCACCAAATACATTTTTTTTTTTAATGTTTTGTTGTGTCTTATTTTGGAAATAAATCTCAGGACTTAGGAGTTATGATTGGCAAATGGCTATGTGCATGATTTATTGAGTGCCAGGAATTTTCTCACTCCTGTATCGTATTCTTTTCCTGGGTGGTCATAGATAAACACTGACTGTACATGGATAGAGTAGTTGTGTGTTAAAAGCTGCCAGATTCCTGTTGTAAACCTGGGACACTTTACAGATCCTTTAAGGGGAGTATTTATCTGAGGGGAGGTGTTGCAAGAACCAAGAGGAAATTGTGCCCCCTGGGCACAACTATACTTAGGTCTCTCAGGTCTCACCATTGGCAGGTACGGAGCTCTCCTGGTCAGGTTCAAGCTGTCTGGGTTCTGTGACTTCCTATGAGGACTGAATTGTTTTGGATATCCTTTGTTTCAGAGGATGAATTCATGGATCACCTACTTTGGAAACAGGCTTGAAAGATGAGCAGGGTTAAACACTGACCATAGTCAGGGAGCATATAATCTTGCTTGAAACTAATGAACCATTACTTAGGGGTACATAAAAGAAGTGAGATTCAGGTAGCAAAGTCCACCATAGATCAAGACTTCAGAGCAATTTTAGCCATAGCCTGAGAGGATAACTTTGTGTTTCTGTTTCCTCCAAGGTAGTAAGAATTATAGTTTGTACCAAGGAGGAGGAGGTGTTTTGACTGCCTCTTTCTATTACTGGAAATGTAGAAATACTCTTGAAATAGGGGTAGTGGGTTTTTAGGGAGGACCGAAAATTCTTGGTGTAAAAATTATATGAAATACATTTAGTTATTTATAAGAAAATTGATACTCTGATAAAGAGGACATGTGATACCTTAGAATCAATAATTTAGATTTTCTTGAGGACTATGATTTTATCTAGATAAAAACTTTAGATTGCTAAAACACTATATTCTAGCAATGTAACTCTAATTAATGTATTTATAGGTGGTATTAAATCTCCTTCTCTTTATCCCTGTCCACCTTGAGACCCTTTAGTCTCATTCCAGAAATCTGGTCTGACAAGGCAAAATAGATTGGACTGTGTGTAATCCTGGTGTTCTAGAGAGGAGAAGCATCTGAGATGCTCCTATTTCCCTTATGGAAAAAGCTTGTCTGTATAGGTTTTTAAAACAGAATCTACTTTTATTTGTCCTTCAGCACTGGGGGAAGATCTGCATTATTGTGACTTTTTTTTTTTTTAAAGAAAGGTGGCAGCAATAAAGGTGAGTAGGCAGACAGCCAGGTAGAAAGAAGCATTTCTTTATTTAGTTGCTCATCTTGGTTGTTACCTCTAGCCCTGGGATGTAAACTGGGTCCTTGAAATGTATGTGGAATGTGCCAGTCAGAGGCTGTGGTTTTAACCAATAAAGCACCAGGGCACACCTATTGTGATGTACATGAAATAGTTCCACTTAAAATGTGTAGTTTCTCCTTGTTTAAAGCTAGAGTAAAATGCTAATAAGGGAGAAAAAGTACACCTAGTGTTGGACACAGGTTTCTGTGTCAAAGTTGATGCCGGCTTTGGTGTTTTGTCTCTCTGGTTCTACTGCTTTGGTGGAGCCAGTGCCCTTGTGGCATGAGGGTGATCCTCCCAGGCAGCCAGGCCACAGTCCTTTGAGGTCAGGACTCTGATTCCAGGATTCTTAGCAGTGACTCTTTCATCTTAGGTATTTGTTGTTTTCAGTGATGAAGATATGATAAACTCATGCTCCCTTAGTTGTACCCATGTAAAAGGAGATAGAGAAATAATCATACCATCTACTCCAGAGGACTGTTGTAAGAATGAAGGAATTGGTTGGCATGCCTTGGTGGCTTAGGTGATAAGCAGCAGCTGGGGCATAGACCATGTCAAGCCCAAGGACCTGGGGGGAAAGGGGACAACCAGATGTAAACAAATAGCAGTGCTTTTTGGATATCTCTGTCCTCCCTCCCTCCTTTATGCTTCTTCCTCCTCTCCCTTTCTTTAAAAAATCTAAGGAGTTACAGAACAGAGCTCAGTAATCAGTAGATTTTGTCTCCAGAATAGCTGTATATCCCACCATTACTGAAGGTTAAGGAATTGGTCATTTTCTCCTCTGATCCTCCATACACATCTTAGTGACTGGGTGTGTCGGGGTTATGGCTCATCTCGCAGATCTCTGTAATTGAGGGGAGCTCTGAGCATGCACTGTGGGTTGGATCAGTGTTTTTTTGTGAGTGCCTCTAAAACCTTCAGGAGCTAAGCAGCCATCTGGGTTTTTATTTTTGTGTCAATGAATTCTTTTATTTTACCCATAATGTTTTAAGAGGAAGGAAGCAGGCAGGAATGAAGGCAAGTAGGCAGGGTGGTAGGTAGAGAAAGGAGGAAGAAGCATTCAGAAAAAACAAACTTTATTTTGTTCATTTTGGTTGTTTCCCCACCCTAGTCCTAGTTCACAAACCCAGGTCCTTGGGCTTTATGTGAACTTAACACCTGAACCATCAGGGTAGAACCCCCTTAATATTTCACTTGAAATTATAAAGATGATATATGTTCCTAGTTTGAGAATACTTGAAGACATTTGAAATATTTAGAAAACTGAGGAGAAGTGAATAAAGAGCTTATCACTTATGGGCAGATCCAAGTTGTGTCTGAAATTTATATAACAATTTATATCATTGTGATTTATAACTAGATAACTATAAATGCCATCTTTATACAAAAGAATTTGCAATTATGAAAACAGTTGTGTAAGTGAATTTTGTTTAGATTGAAAAAAACAAAATTGTCGCACCCTGGTGGAGTAGTGGTTGGGTCCATTGCCTTAGAAAGAGCATAGGCCACATGCCTCTTGGATTCCAGTCCCGGGTCCAGGGCCAAACAACCAGTGTGAACAATTAAATGAAAAAATAAAATGCTTCCTTGAAGAAAAAAAAGTCACCAAAAGTTATGTATTTCAAAAACCACAAAAATGTAACTGCAATACTCTTTCTCCTACATTTCGAGGCAGCATTTTTGACTGCCTCTTTCTATGACAGCAGTGTCATAGTTTTTCTATGGAAAAGTCACAGACTGCTAAGGTAATTCATCCCCAACTGCTCTTTATTTCTGACAACTTTAAATAGTTTCTTTAAATAGTTTCTTCACAACTCATCTTAAGTCTTATCAAATTAAGTTGTCAAATTAAGGAAGACTTCTCAAGGCTGTCTTTTACATTTGAACTGTGAGACTTTGAAGCATCCAGCTTTTTTATGCAATAACTATAGGACCTAGGAAGGGGGCAGGCAGCCAGACCTCTTTTGAGTAGCTGGAACTTTTTTTACATTGTTTTTGTTTTTGTTTCTGGTTATGTGGTAGACTATACATTAGATGAATTTTATCATTTTAACCACTTTTAAGTGTACAATTTAGTGGAATAACTTGTTCTTTTTGCCAGTCTTTTCCTCAGTAAGTCTTTGGACATAGTTCAGACAACATAGATTCTATAATTATGTAATTTGCTTCTTTCATTTATAGAATATATCATAAGCACTTTTTTCAAGTTGTTAAATATAAAATTAAAAAGCAAACTTTTAAAAAGTGATTATTAAAGGAATATTGCATTTTAACTTGGTTTGAAGTATACATGATAACAAGTTTACATCTGTGTATAGTATAATGGGTTTACCACTATTTCCTTTTTTCCTTCACTTCGCAATTAATCCTCTTTACTCTGTTTGCCCCCCCATCTCTATTTGTACCCTATGATTTGCTTTTTTTCTCCCACTAAAAGTCTATTGTTTGAATTAGTTATCTGTTTTTTAAGTCTTATTGTTTATTCTTTTGCTTTCTATATATGATAAGCGAGCTTTTTATAGAATCCTAATAATCTATTTTATATGTTGCTATTTCTGGATGGGAAGGTGACTGCATATGTGATGGGACAGAATAAGAGAATTGCTAGGACTTTGATTTTTGTGGAGTAGTGTGGGAGTTTTTGTGAGATTAATGGTATTTTAATGCCTTGTACCCAGATGGATCAGTCTGGTCAGCCACTATCCTTTGGTGCTTCCCACAGCAAATATTGACAGCTTTCCTCTTCCTTCCTGGCTTCATTTTGCTGAAATTTCTTTTCGTATATTAATTTTGTCACCATGATTGTGCCTCATTTGTTGCCCAATTTACCTGAAGTCCGGGTCATAGAAGGAATGATTTTTTTCCTTCCACATCATCTTGCCTGAGATAGCTCTCTTAAAGCTAGTGGCAGACCCAGTAGAATTGCTACAGAGGCTTTATACTCAGTACCAGCCCGTGGCCCTTCTTTGCTCTACCTGCAAAACATGGAGATAATTATCTGTAAAATCTTTGGATACCAGTACCAACACAGAATTTTTCTTTCTTTCTTTCTTTTTTTAAAGAAAGGTACAGGCAGGAATGAAGGCGAACAGAGAAGACAGGCAGTCAGAGAGAGAAGGAAGAAACACTTCATTTTTATTTAGTTCATCTTAGTTTTCACCCCGGCCTCAGGTCTTGAACCCATGTCCTTGGGATAAGTGGCCTGTGCTCTCGGCCGAAGACAGGTGACCAAATCGCTACTTCAGGGTGCACCCTAACACAGAATTTCTGAATGCTAGTTAGTATATTTGTTTTAAACTATAAGATCTAAATCTTCTTTTAGCCACAATTTTGAAATTTATTCTTCAGTGATGTGTCTTTTCTTGGCTGATTTTCTACAAGAGAGAATTTTCTAAGATGTTGGTTGTCATTACATTAAGAATTTAGGCTTATTTACATGTGATGTTTCCATACCAGCGAGTCCCAGATGAGTGTTCATGCGCATGGTTCTTCATTTACACTCTCCAGTTAAAGCAGTCTAATTTAATGCAAAATAAACACCAGTCAGTGCTTAGAATGCAATTTGTAAAGTGTGTGGCATGCTTTGTTTTAATCATTGTACTCACTATATGATTGGTACGGGCTTGGATAATTGCAGTGGGTGCCTTTTGAGTTCTCTGTTGATCTATATACAGCAGGTGTTCATATGCAGTAGTAATTTGAGGCACATTCCATGGGGGTGCTCACTCTATGCCAGTACTCTTCTAGACTGGAGATTCAGCAATGACTAGAGCAGTCTAAAATCTTATGAACTTTGTTTTGTAATGTTAGCTAGGTTAGAGAGACAAAATAAACAAGACAGGTAGGAAAACATAGTATGTTAGTGATTTAAACAAAAGAAAAAAGTTGAATTGTATAAGGGCATGTGAATGGGGAAGTGTGGCACTTTTAGATGAGGTGGATAAGGAATGCTTCATTAAAGAGGTGACATTTGCATAAAGAGCTGAAGAAGGTAAGAGGAATATCTGGGAAAGAGTGTACCAAGCAGAAGGAATGGCAAGTGCAAAGACCCTTAGCTAGGTTTATGCCAGGCATGTTTGAAAATAAGGAAGCTGGTGAATTGGAGAAAATTTATTGAAACTTTTATGTTTTTGTTTTGGGGTGTATGTGTGTATGTGTGAAAAGGAGCTATGTGGCTGCCCTGGTGGCCTAGTGGATGGGGCTCCTGTGTGCAGTCCACATGTATCCCAGATTCATGACCTGGTGCCAGAGGAAACAACCAAGATGAAAAGCTAAATAAAATAAAGTGCTTCTTCCTCCTCTCCCTGCCTGCCTACCTGCCTTCATTCCTGCCTGCACCTTTCCTTTAAAAAAAAAAAAAAAAAAAAAAAAAGGCGCTGGTAGAGATCTTCCTGGAAGTCTCTATTATCGGAATAAAAGAAAGAAGCCAACATGGCGACCCACCAAGAATAAATGGGCAGGTAAATTTCAGCCAAATATATTTGGCATGTAGAAACTACTTAATAACAAATGTATGGTGTGTACTCATGCAAATTTTGTAAAATAAAATATGTATAAGAAAAATATCACTATTGAGGTATAATTTGTTTACAATGAGATTCATCAGTTTTACTCTGTAATTGAATGAGTTTTGACAAATTTTTGTAGTCATGTAATCACTATCCCAGTAACAATGTAGACTTTTTTTTTTTTTTTTTAAGAAAAGGGAAGGCAGGCAGGCTGGAAGAGAGAAGTGAAAGAAGCATTGTTATTTTAGTAGTCCCCTGGTCCATGAACTGGGATCCTTGGGCTCATAATAATAATATGAACTGCTCTCCAGACACAGTCTTAACGCCTGAGCCACCCACCAACCTGCACCAGAACATTTTCATTGCCCTTAAAAGTAAACCCCTTTGTAGTCAATCCTATTTCCCTACCTCTGCCTCCGGCAGCTGCTTATTTTTTGATACTGTGGTTCACCTCCTTTTTCTAGAATTTCATATAAGTGGAATCATTAAACTTAACAGTCTTTTGTGATTGACTTTGTTCATTTAACCATTTTTGTGATTAATCTTTTTTGCTGAATGTATTAGTACATTCATTCGTAACACTTAATGATATTCCATTTTATGGATATACCACAATTTGTTTATTTGTTCACCCATTGAGAGACAGTTGGATTGTTTCCACCTTTTAGGTATTGTGAACAGTACTGCTGTGGCCGTTCATGTACAAGTCTTTGTGTGGATATTTGTTTTCGTTTCTCTAAGGTGCTCGTGGCTCATGTGGCTAAGGCACAGGTTATGAAAGCCATGGATCTGAGTTCAAGGTGGGGTGAGGGGATGAAAACTGCCAAACTTTTCCAGTGTGGTTGTACCTTTTTGCATTCTTACCAGCAATGTTTTGAGAGTGACTGCTTGTGGTGGTGTAATTGTGGGTTATATATGGATGTGTGAACATACCAGGTGATTGACTCTGGAGCTCACAGAGAAGAGATGAGGGTTGTTTTTCCACCATCAGGCTAGTGCCTCACACCTTCCCCTGTGACTCTCCAATGCTGGAGAGTTTCTTGAGGCAGAGCAAGTGGCCCCAGCAGAATCCATTTGTGCTTCATTAAATTTTAGATGTGTGAGATAAGGGCCCAGGGGCTTTCATGAGTCGTGACTACTTTATTTGCAATACTTTTAACAGTTAAGAATATCAAGCTATTGTTTTCCAGCACATCTTAAACCAGTTTGGTAGATTTAGGGGTACTATGTTCTAGCCTAGGATGAGTCATATTCAGGGTTGAGGCCACTAGAGAGGAAACAGATCTGCTGTACTGTCCTTGGGAAGTTAATCCTGCATTTTCCTCCTTGGATGTGTAGGACCTGTAAGAGACCCTGAAAGAGAAACTCCACTTCTTCGTCTGCAACCTTAAATGTGAGAAATGTTGTACAGTGAAGCCATCTTAAATTCATATCGAAAGATTGAACATATTGAAATAAAAGAATCTCAACACTAGCTTATTATGTTCAGTGCACTGATGTTTGCTGTGTTTCTATTTGATTTAAACAATCTACTGGTTTTCACCCACTAATTTGATTACATAGCTTACAGAATAGAGACCTACTCCAGGCCTCTGCTCTCCATTTTATAAGCCAGAAAACTTGGACCCAAAGGGAACGAGGGACTTGGAGTCTTTCCCCAAGCAGTGGAGTGGCAGAACTGGAACAAGAACCTGACTCTACCTTACTGCAAGATTAATCAATGTTCTCCCTAATTTTGTCTCACATTTGGGAGTTCCTTCTGTCATCAGACTTAGCTCAGGCGAGAATGGGCCTTATTTTTCTTCCCTCTTACACAAGATGATTATTCTCCAGGGAGCAATGTCCTATGGACTGCCAGCGGAGGGTGGCAGGGTGCCATGTTATACCGAGCAGCTAATGAACAACCTGGGGACCTAGGAGGAGGAGGTGGAGACCCTCACCTGGTCTTTTGGTCTCCAGCCACACCCATGAACCATACTTTGCATAGCTGCCAGAAAGGACAGGCTTTTGTTTTAGAATTTTCATAGGACGTAAGGAGAGATGCCTGGAGAGATTTTTAATTTAATTGAATACATTTAAGGAATATTGAACACACTTAGAAAGGGATTTATGTCATTGCTCTCATAACAAAAGTAGTTCTACAGTCTTGTGAAAGGTTTGGATTGTTTTTAAAGATTGGCTCATGAGGAGTGTCTTGTGCGTCACAATTTAGTAATTATGGTTCTGGTTTGTACATTTGTACTGGCAGGCTGACCATGAGTCAGTAGCTTTCCTTTAGTATTGTTCTTACTCAAGAAGTATTTTCAGATTAGTATGAATTGGTCTGTATAGACCTAGAGAAAGGACTTGTGTGGCCAGGCATGGCAGAGCCCCACCTTCTGGAGAGTGTGGATGGAATGGCTGGAATGTAATCCTTAGAGCCAATGTTGTTTTAGGGCTCTTGGTACATGAGGGCTCTCTGAGGGCTCCTGTGATGATAGGGTAGTGTCAGATGAGAAATCAGGGCCACTGATTTTCTGTTCTTTGCTTATTGACTCCTAATCTATGAGTCAACTTGGGACCCATAGTTCTTTCCAAAAGCAGATTAATACCAGTTTATGTGCTTTAAAGGAGGCTACTCTGTGGATAGAAATATAAATACATGCTGAAAACTTTTTCACGGAACGAGTTAAATGTCCCATATACATAAGAAGGCTGTACCAGGAAGGCAGAAGTGCCAGTCTGGGCTCTTGAGGCAGCTGTGTGGAGCCATTCAACAGATTGAGATTCATTTGTGAGCTGTGACTTCTTGTGCCTGGCCCTTGATGAGTTTCTTGACTTTCTTGAAGCAGCTTCAGTAGAAATTATCATGAAGATCAAGTGATGTAAGTTTCTATAATGAACCTAGCATTTAATAGGTAATTTAATCCACATTAGACGACAGCAGGTCCATCTCCAGCAGATCCATTCTCATCACTGCCATCTCACTTGGAGTCATGGGAAATGAAGACGTTTGCAGGAAGAACCGTGTGCAGATAGATACTGAAATGTAGTTTATACTCTATAAGATTAATAGAGATTATAGTCTGTAAATTATAGGCAGAAAACAGAACTAGCTTGGCATGCTCTAAAACAGTAACAGGGCACATAGAATTGTGCTTTGCTGAGATTAATTGTGTATCATCTGGGATTCAAAGTCAGGTTTAAGGCCATGGACCTTAGAGCAGATGATAGCTCTGATTGCCCCAGGAATACAGCTTTGGTTTAAAGGTGTGCCTTAACTTTTGGAGATCAGGATAGTAAAAATAGTTGGTGACCTAGAATGCTGTGTATCTTCTCCAAATGGAGTTAGCCTTGGTCAGTTGTTTTTAGATACAGATGTTAGTCATTAAAACTAGGCCCAGCCTCTATGCTAATATGGTTAATGGGGCTTGTCTTTGGCCTTGGACAAGGGTAGTATGTGAGGACACTCTGGGGGAGCAAATCTTATTACTAGATGTATAAGCAGGTTTTCTCTTTAAATTAATTTTTATTAAAATATAACAGTGGACTATAATGTAAACTGATTACATAATCATGGAGGTTCATCATTTGTAACAAATGTACCATTCTGGTAGGGCATGTTGATAATGGGGGAAGCTGTGCTTGTATGTTTATCAACATACCAGTGGTATGCGGGAAATCTCATATCGTCCTCTCAATTTTGCTGTGAACCTAAAACTGCCTCAAATATAGTCTATTAAAATAAATATTTATAATAGACTTCAACATCGATCACCTTAAGTTTAATAATTTTATTAGAAAATGGTAAGATTTAATCTGAATGTTAGGCTTGAAATTGTGATTATGTTGTTATGACTTTGTGTTTTGCCTGCTCTTGTGGCTTTCTATGGTGGAGGGTATCTGCTGTTTAGGGGCACCTGGCTGTCCCTGGCTGTGTTGTCCGCTCCTTCCCGTGAGCTCCGGCTGTTTGTGTTTCTGAGGGAAGAGGTGGGGCTGCCTGGGCGGGGCCCCAGTGAGCTTGGGCTATTTGTGTTTCAGCTGGATCAGGAAGGTTAGCAGCTCTAAGGCGGCTCCCAGGCTTCTTTCAACTCCCATGTCACTGTTTGCTTCCTGTAGAGCGTCCTGATCCACGCGACCAAGACAGACGGCCAGACAGACGCACACACAGACACAACAAACAGAGGACACGCTGACCACTGGACCCTGCTGCTTCCCCATTCTGCTTGCGCCTGGAGGATGAGCCCAGCCTTCAGGGCCATGGACGTGGAGCCCTGCACCAAGGGCGTCCTGCTGGAGCCCTTTGTCCACCAGGTCGGGGGGCACTCATGTGTGCTCCGCTTCAATGAGACAACTCTGTGCAAGCCCCTGGTCCCAAGGGAGCACCAGTTCTACGAGACTCTCCCAGCGGAGATGCGCAAATTCACACCCCAGTACAAAGGTGAGCCCCCAGCTGCCATAGGGGTCACCAGTGCCTCCTGGTAAGGAGATATAAGGCATCGCCCCGGCAGCTATCCAGGGAGTCCTCACCCCCTCCCCACTTTGTGTTTTCCATCTTCCTCCTCCTCTTGGCCCTCAGCCCAGCACCTCACACCCTCAGTTTTCAAGCCTGGTAAGATTGCTCAATTCTGTTTTGTTTCATGGATTTGTTTGAGTTTATTTTTGGTGGAAGTGTAGATGTGTTTTATGTTCAGATGTCTCTTAATCACAGTAACCCTTGTTCCCCCATGAGGGAGAGCAAGGGGAAGACTTTGGGAGAATTTTACCCAGAATACTTGATGTCTGCATTTTATCCTCCAGGAAACCAGAAGTCCAGGTGATTAGGTAGGCTGGGAGCAGGGTTGAGTCAGATGGAATGCAGGAGTGGGAGGCTTGTACTGATTAGTTGAAGCCCTTTGCTATTATGGAGTGTCCCCAGAATTGCTACATTAAGGCAACCCCTTTAAACATGTGGTAACTTTATGATGCATTGGGAAGTGGGGGTGTGGGAGCCAGGGGGGCAGCAGCAGCAACCACCAGCATGGTGTGGTCTTCCCTAGGGAGGTGGGAACCTTTTTAAATAAAAAACCCATTATGGAAATTTAATTTTAAATTTGCATTGCCTGGTATACAAAAGATTCTTGCACTACTTATAGGTTCTTTTGGGACTGTTGAAACATGCTCTTTGAAGACAATGTACTGGGCACCTCTCTGTGTACTCTGAATATGCATGTGTGTTGGGGTGGGGGTGGGGGAATTGGGGGCCCTCACTTGGTCCTTCTCTGTTGTTTTTTCCAGGACAAAGCCAAAGGTCCCTTGTTAGCTGGCTGCCCCTGCCCCCTTTTCCCCCTGGTCCTTTACCCTGTGACCACAGGGAAATGTGGTTCCCTGAATTCCCAGAGCCGGGGACCACCTCAGAAGTGTCGTCTCTCTCTGAGCACGCATTCCCCTGCAGCGAACAGGCGGGCAGCAAGGACTGAGCAAATTGAGTGATCTCGGGCCAGACAGGCCTGGGAGGAAAGGTGTTCAGCCAGTCGGTTTGTAAGGCGCTCATCGGCACCTGCTGAAATGCTCCCACCTGACAGCCCCCTCCTCAAAGACTGTCTAAATTTCACATGGCAGGTTCTAGAGACTCAAGGGGGAGAGCTGCTTTCAAGGCCACCACACGTCTGTGTTCCCGGCCCACCCCTATTTGCTTTCTGTTCATTTTGTTCTTTTGTGACATGAGACTGCAAAGACCAATAAAGGACATATTTGAGAAGGACAAAAGGCTTGGGGGCACCCATCCATGTGGGGACACTGCAAGAAGCCTTTGCTAGGTGTCTGTTGTGCTGTGTGGTTTGTTTTGTGTGCTCCTTTATTTTGTTTTCTTGCCCAGTTGTCCCTTAACCTTTGGATGCTTCCTACCCCTCAGGCAAAACTGTGTCCCTACTGTGTTCAGGCTCTCTGCTTTAAAGCAAGCCTTGATGCCGTCGGAGTTTCTGTTTAGGGCATTAAAAATTCCCATAAAATATATAAAGAGCAAATGTTTTGACATCTCTCAGGATTAGAAGAGTTACATAAAAATTAATAAACATTTTCAATGATGGAAAAATGTGTCTTGTAATTCTTTGGCTCTTGCCTTGTTGAGTGCATCAGAGAGGAAGACTCTCATGTTTGCTCCCTAATCGCTTGTCTTGTATGGTGTCATCTTTTCTAGCTGTTTTGATATTTGTTAGGTTTGCAGATGTGTTTGGGGCCTCTGGCAACATAGAGACTAAGGAACAGGGTAAGAAAAAAAACAAATGTTACAATCATGTTATTTATAACACATCTGCTTGTGAATTAAAAAGTCCCGTCTGCTCCTCACCCCCTTCCAGGTGTGGTATCTGTGTGCTTTGAAGAAGATGAAGACAGGAACTTGTGTTTAATAGCATATCCATTAAAAGGGGACCATGGAACTGTGGACAGTGTAGACAATTCAGACTGTGAACCAAAAAGTAAGCTTCTAAGGTGGACAAACAAAAAACACCATGCCCTAGAAACAGAAAAGTCTCCCAAGGACTGGGTGCGGCAGCACCGGAAAGAGGAAAAGATGAAGAGGTGAGTACAGACTGAGGGGAACCCTGGACTCTGGAAGGGGACTTGTTGGGGGGATCTTAAGAGTTCAGTCCCCTGAGCGAAGAATTCATTTAGTAGACATAGTAGGTCCCTTGTCACTTAGTGGCCACTTCCTACATGATATGCCCAGTTTCTCTTTGTCTCTGGATTTGATCATGTCATTTTGGTAAACATCTATAGTAGCAGCTGTAAGAGTGTTAATTTCTTGTGTTACTGCCTTGTGCCAGACCCTGTGCTTCAACCTAGAGATATAGCAGTGCTACACAGAAGCCATTTCATCACCTCAGATTGTCCCCTGATTGTGGGAGACATAATAGGCAGATGGGCTTCCCTGAAATCTGGGGATTCCCCTAGACAGCACCCTCTAAGTGCTATACCTTGGCAGAACTTATTAAAAAATTACATAAATTGAAGTATAAATACTTCATCTAAGTTAGGTTGTCTTATTCCTAAATTTCAATTCATTTTTCCTCAATCTCCAATCTCTAGAGTGGGGGCGGGGGTAGGTGTTGGGCCAGAAGCTGCTATTGCATCTTAGGTTCTCATTGTAGGAAATAAATTGACCCCTTAATTGCTTTTAAAATCAACTTTCTTCATGAATAATATACATAAAATAAAATGCACACATTTGAAGTATTTAAGGTATAAGTTACATTGAAGTTACCACATCAAGATCTCAGACTTCCCGTTAGTCCAGAAATTTGATTTGTTGGTTCTTTATCTCTTTATAGCCATAAATTAGAAGAAGAATTTGAGTGGTTGAAGAAATCTGAAGTCTTGTATTACAGTGTGGAGAAAAAGGGGAATGCAAGCTCCCAGCTTAAACACTATAACCCTTGGAGCATGAAGTGTCACCAACAGCAGTTACAGAGAATGAAGGAGAATGCAAAACATCGGAACCAGTACAGTATCCTTTGTTCACAGGGCATCTGTCTCATGAGGAGATCTTTGAAGCTTGGAGAGAGGGATTGGGTTTTAATCATGACTACCATACCCTACATGAGAACTGTAGAAAAATTCACTTCTCAGGATGTCAAGGACTGGCCTGGGAGGTGGGAAGAAGAGTTGATGGGTCCCTGAGAGTGAGGATCCCTCATGAAGGGATCAGCTTGCATCAGAGGGACTTTAACTTAGAATGCAAGTTGCTGGTTCATATTTTCAGATTCCTGCTGAAGTCCCCTGATAGTGCTTACCTGCCGACGGTTGGGATCAGGGAAGAGAGGATTGATCTTTCAATCCTGGTTCACCACACTAATACTTAAAGAAAGTAGAGTCTTTTCTCTCTTTTTACCCATTAGGTTGTTTCATTGGTTTCTTTTCCTTTTTTTTTTTTTTTATCTTTCATAAATTCCTAAGAATGGACTTGTTTTATTTTTGTTTTTCGATGAAGAAAAATCTTAAACATGTTAAAAATAGAATAATACATGCATTGAACCTAAGTACCTAGGTTTGACAATTACACCACTCATGTCAGTCTCATGCCATGGTTTTATCTCTATACTTAAACCTAGGACCTCCCCCACACGACTTTGGTTTGAAAAAATCTCATATATAGCATTTTACCCATATATACCTCTACATATATCTCTAAAAGATATTTTAAAACATTAATACCTTTATTAGTTCTTAAAAAGTGGGCACTAATTCCTTACTAGTAAAATAACTAGTTTGTGTTCACATTTTTCTGATTTGTCTCCTCAATATGTGTTTATTGATGGTTTATTTGAATGAGGATCCAAATGAGATTTACACCATCGAATTTTGTTGCAATGTGGAAGTCTTTTTAAAAACCTTCCTATTTTTTCTTCTTGGAAATATCTTGTCAAAGAAACTGGGTCTTCTGCAGTTACCCACCATCTGGATTTTGTTGGTTACATCCTTGTGGTGTCTTACATGTCACTCTTCCCCCTCAATTTCCATTAAGTTGATCATTTGATTGACTTGATCAAATTCAGATTCAATTTTGGGAAGGGTGGGGGATGGGTACAAAAAATTCTTCAGAGTTGTTATTGTACATTTCCATCAGGAAGCAATTTAGTTGTCCTCTTTTTTATTGTCACTGCCTTAGATCCATTTTTTCTTTAGGTAATTTTCTAATTTTGTCATTCTATTTTCATTTTTTAGACTGAAATCTTAAAAAGAATTTTTTTATATATATAGCTTAGTTCAGGTATAATTTATGTAAGAAAGGCAGGTTAAATGTTGACTTTATTTACTAGATATTTAGAAGTAGGAGTGGGTTTCTTAACATCCTCTGAAGGGGACCAGTAAGTTTTTTAGCATTATTATGAATCCATGAATTTAAGCATATTGGATATGTTTTAACCAAATGTACTGACTGTCTTTATTGATGCTCAGATAGTCCCATGTTTGGTCAATGAAAGCCTTTTTAAGTGGGCTCTGGAGTCATTTTGACACCAACATTGTAGTCTCTGATGGTATTAGAAGATGGTCCAGGATAATAGTTATTTCCTACTCCAGTTGTGAATTTGTTCTAAGGCAGGAATTGCAAACCTTTTAAGTAAAAAGCCAAATAGTAAATGGCTTATGCTTTGCAAGCCATACACTCTTGTCACAACTCTGCCATTGGAGCATGAAAATAACCTATATTCCAGTAACATTTTATATAGTCACTGAGATTTAAATTCCTGTAATTTCCATGTGTCATGAAATATTTGTATGTATACACACATTTTTACCCTCCCCTCTACACCTCTGGCCCTGGCTCTTGAACCTGGGTCCATGACTGTCATAGCCTGTACCTTAGCTGCCTGAGCCATGGGAAGGGGGGTGGTGGATATTTTCGACCTCTTAAAAATGAAAAAACCAACACACCCTGTTGGAACAACGGTTAGGTCAATCACCTCTGAAGGATGCAGACCGCATACTGGGTTTGAGTTCTAAGTCCTAGGTCCGGGGGGGAAATAACCAGTTTCAACAACTAAAATGGAAATAAAATGCTTTTTCCTCCTCTCTCTTCCTGTCTGTCTGCTCTGCTCACCTTCATTCCTGCTTGCATTTTTCTTTAAAAAAAAAACCCAAAAACCTTTCCTAGCTTACAGGGCATACAGCAATGAGCCATAGTTCTCTGCTCTGGGAGTACTAGTCTGGACACTAGGGGTATGTGGACATCAGGTTATTGTTTCTAGCTCTTTTCAGTGCACACAGCTGGGAAATACACATTTTAAAGAGAAAACTTCTCATGAGTGATATTTCCCATTGTTATTTAAGACTGTAGGATTTACTGAACTTGATATCCTGGTGGTAATTTAGAACAATATGCTGTTGGATACTGGTTCCACACCAGGAGGTCAACAGGAATTGGTGTATATGTCTCCCAGACTAGAGGAGCCCAGGCCTATATTGAGTCTAGGTTCATGCAGTTTTCAGGCCATTTCCTGAGAATTAAACGTCCCTTTTAGCCCTCTTGTCAGCCTTGGACTCTGCATGGGGGAGAGCAGGATTAATGGGCCCTCTCTGGATTTAGGTCTCTGGAGCACTGTGTACAGGCATTGTGCCCTGGGAATACTAAAGTCTCATGCATCAACATCTCTTTATAAGGAGGATTCTCCTTAACTACTCAGAATTTATCTTACTGGAGAACCTGACTTCCCGCTATGAGGTGCCTTGTGTCCTGGACCTGAAGATGGGTACACGCCAGCATGGTGATGATGCTTCAGAAGAGAAAGCAGCCAACCAGATCCGCAAGTGCCAGCAGAGCACATCTGCAGTTATTGGTGTTCGTGTTTGTGGCATGCAGGTGAGGAGAGTGCCAGTACATTGTGTGGGCTGACTGGGACATCCAGTATCTGCTATTAGCCAGCCCACGCCTAGCCCTGTGTTCTCAAAAGATTCTAAATTTCATTGAGTCTGTTACTTGTCAGAAAAGAAAGCATACATGCTGGTGATCCCCTCTGGGGTCCTGGCTGGCAGAATCCAGTCTTTGGATAGGAGGCAGGAGGAAAGCAAGAGAATTAAGCTGTCTTCACCGAACCTGAGCATGGATGTGGTAGGGGACTTACCCGAGTCAGAGGATTCACATATCCCAAGTGGGTATTGATGGGAAGAAGACAGTTTCTCATGTGACTTATACTTCACTAGATTAAAAGATCTGACCCAGGGGTGTCATTGCTGTCACTTTCCAGAGTCTAGTCTCTAAAGTGGCTGTCAGCATCTGACTTGCTGGTCTCCCTCTCACAGGTGTACCAGGCAGGCAGTGGGCAGCTCATGTTCATGAACAAGTACCATGGACGGAAGCTATCAGTACAGGGCTTCAAAGAGGCACTTTTCCAGTTCTTCCACAATGGGCGGTACTTGCGCCGTGAACTCCTGGGCCCTGTGCTTAAGAAGCTGACTGAGCTCAAGGCCGTGTTGGAGCGACAGGAGTCCTACCGCTTCTACTCAAGCTCCCTGCTGGTCATCTACGATGGCAAGGAGTGGCCTGAGGTGGCCCTGGACTCAGATGCTGAGGACTTGGAAGACCTGTCAGAGGAGTCTGCTGATGAATCTGCTGGTGCCTATGCCTACAAGCCCATCGGCGCCAGCTCAGTCGATGTGCGCATGATTGACTTTGCGCACACCACCTGCAGGCTGTATGGTGAGGACAGTGTGGTACACGAGGGCCAGGATGCTGGCTATATCTTTGGACTCCAGAGTCTGATAGACATTGTCACAGAGATAAGTGAGGAAAGTGGAGAGTGAACTTCCTGGCTGTACCAGCACCTGAGAGACTCTGTGTCCCAGACACAGCTGTGCTGCGTCGGGAAGCAGGCCAGTATGGCAAGGCGATGGCCCCTGCAGCCTGGAGCTGATAAGCAGAGGCCTCTGTGAGTCCCAGCCTGAGCCAGCCCAACCGCACTCGGAATCTTTATTTATTTTAACTATTTCTTTTAACATTCCACATTTGATGATGCAGATACCTCTTTCTTCCCTAAGTGTAAATGTTCTAATACAAATTTTTTTGTTAATTGTATGTGGTGCTGCTGTTATTCTTGCCAGGAGCAAAATGTCATCAGCCCCCTTCTCAATCCTTAAAAGCCTCATGCATGCTGTGACCTCCACTCTGGCCCAGTAGTATTCTCCTTGCCACTTTCCCTGCCCCATAGACCCTAAAGCCACATAGCCCCTCTGGATTGATCCTCATTCCTCTAAACTTAGGACTCTGAGAACACCCAAAAAGGTCTGCTACACACGTAACCGTAGCGGGTATCCTCTAGGCCTCCCAGCACCCACTATGCAAAGACTACATTTCACTCTTGACACAGGACATTCCTTGCCCTTGAGCAACTTAAGGTGAAGTTGGGCAGCAGATAGCCAGACCTGGGGTCCAGCTCCTGTGCCACTGGCAGCTGCTAGTTAGCTGACCATTCTGATAGGAGATGTCCTGGAACCAATACTGGGGCCTCGAGTAGTCACTAGGCTTTGATGTGTTGGGAATTCAATGAGGGGTTGTTTGGGTAGGGTGGTCCTTTTAGCCATACCACCAGTCTCCACTGCATCCAGCCCCTGGAGCCAATTACCCCAGTCACCATGTAACTCCAGCCAGGGCAGCCTCTAAGAGCTACTTCTGCTCTGCTAGTAGGGTTTCTGAGAGGAGGTGTGGTAGATCCTGAACCACAGGCACCAGGGCAAAGGACACAGGCCTGATACCAAGAAAACAGGATCTGGAAGTTCAATTCTAGCAGCCCCCTGCTCCTGAACCTCTCAGCACCTCTTCAAGCTATGTTCACTGTCCAAAACCTGTTCAACTGTATACTTTGGCCTGGTTGTGCACATACCCTCCCTGCGCCCTGGGCCTGGGCTTTCATTGGGGAATGTGGCTGGACCAGCCCCTGAGCTGGATTGGAAAGCCCTCAGGGACTTCGCCGGAACACTTAGGATCTGTCCTTTGGGTCCCCCTCTTCCCTTCTGATCTGGAACCCCAGGCCCAATGGGATTTTAAAGACCCAAGGTCAGAGCTGACTGGAAAGGTGAATGGATCAAACAAGCTCTTAAGGCCACAAAGCACCCCACCCCACCTTCCACCACTGAAGGGAGTATCAGAAATAAAAGACTTTGGAGTAAATCCTAGAAAGATGAGAATAGAACAAAGATAGCGATTGATGGGGGTGGAAGCCTGATTTAACCCGTGAAGGAGGGAACTGGAAACAATATGCAAAGACCCACAGTGGAGAGGAAGAGAGAGAAGCTAGTGTATGAAGAGATGAAGTGGGATAGCGATGAGGATGGGAAGGTTTCTGTATTTAACGCTCCCTTCTCACTCTAGCTCCCCATGGCCCACCTCTGGCCCGCTATACAGCCAGAGCAGGGCCTTCGTGGTCGTTAAGTCTAGAGACAAGGAAGAGAGCCACCCTCTTCGGGCGCCTCCAAATGCCATGTCTGTCCCTCGTGGGGTCACCGTCATACTGTTAGTAGGTCAGTACCCACTCCCTCGGGGTGGCAGGAGCACACTGGACTAGGAGCCGAGGACGCCGGATCCCTATTGGGTTATGGGCGGAATACTCCTCCGGGAAGTAGGACGGGCGGGAGAAGCTGAGACTCCGGGGAGGGTGCTGGGACTGGGAGTCGCCTGCCTGGAATCAGGCTTCGAGCCTCGCCATTTGGGGCCGCCAGGGGGCGCCGCACATTCACGCGTAGGCTGACTATCCCGGGGTGGAGCTGAGAGGCGGGTACGCGCGCGCACGCGCCGTGTGTCACGGGGCGGGTCGAGCGCGGCACGGCGCTCCGGGCCTGGTGTCCCGGTTCCGCAGCCCCCGCCGTCTCTACCTTGCTTCGGCGCGGCCTGACTCGGCCCCATGTATCGCGCGCTGTACGCGTTCCGCTCGGCGGAGCCCAACGCGCTGGCGTTCGCTGCGGGCGAGACCTTCCTGGTGCTGGAGCGCAGCAGCGCGCACTGGTGGCTGGCGGCGCGGGCACGCAGTGGCGAGACCGGCTACGTGCCGCCCGCCTACTTGCACCGCCTGCAGGTGAGTGTTCCCCTCCCCTCCCCGACCTGGCCTCCGCGGCCCATCTTTCTGGCCCCCATTTGCAGCCCTACAGAACCGACCACGGAAAACCAGGCCCTCCGGGACCTCCAACAGATAGTTTGAGAACCAGACCCTGGGACCCCAGACTCAGGAAGACTGGGACCCAAACAACCAGCACCTCCACAGAAGGTCAGGCCCTTGACAGCCAACTCAGGACTCCAGACCTATCAAAGCCTAACTAGGACTGAGACTCTTTGGGATCCCAAGACCCATTGGGACGCAATATCTGAACCTCTCTTAATTCAAGAATCAGTCCTGAGAGTCCAGCCCCACTGAATTCTGACCAGTTCTCCAGACCCCTTCCTTAAATCCCACACTCTTGCCTCCCCTGCTTATAACCTCTACCACTGAGACCCCTACCACCTCGGACGCCACCTGTTTCCCACCATCTTCCATGTCTTCCTCCCCCCTCCACACACACACTCTTGGATCCTGGATCCACAGATGCCTCCATTTCCTAATGACCCCCACCCCCACTCCAAGCCCCGAGACCTCACTGCCTTTCATCATCCTGTATTCAGCCACTCCTTAAACTCTTCCTAACACTCCACACCTCACCCATCTTTGAACCTGGCACTGCTTTCTGGGCCCTCTCACGAGAGCCTCAGGCCCTGACCTTTCAGATTTCCTTTCTGTGAGGGAGCACCGTCCCTCCTTGTCTCCAACCTAGAGTGGGGACCGCTCCCATTGTGAGGAAGTGAGACTTCCCTATGGCTCCCTTGGTCTGACTGTGGTCCATTTCCTCCTTATGGAAGTTCCTGTTTCCTCAAGAACAGCCCTGCTCTGGGGCTGGGGGTACTGCACTGGAGCTAATATATTCTGACCAAGGGGGAAGTAGGGCCTGGAGTCTCCAGGCCTGGCCTGTGCCAGACGCCTCCGGCCCATCCTAGACTCTAGTCCCAAATATCCTGTCTCAGTCCAGGACAAAAATAACAGGATAAATTTGGAGATGTTGTCTGGTCTTAGCAAAGGGGATGGGCCCTGGATCCTGAGCCCTAGAGTCTAGCCTGATTCTTTCTGGGAGTGCCTAGGGTGAAAGTAGGGAGCTCTTGACACCAGGTCTGTGGGGTCTGATATGTGCATGTCAGACCTGGTCTCTCAGGGGTTGGGGACTTAATAGAGGCCTGTGAGGGAAGCCTCATCTCTTTCCCAGGGCCCTGTTCCAGTCAGGGCCAGTGGGATGGGTGTTTGGGGATGGCAGAGAGGCTGTCATCTTCTCTGTCTTGCTCAGTTTCATTCTATCTCAGTATCTCAGTCTCATTCTACCTCTATCCCTGTCGCAGTCTCCCTGACTCTCTGTATTTCTGTCACCCTAACCTTCCACATATGAATATCTCTTCCTCTGACTCTCCCTTTGTCTCTAGCTCTCAATTTCTTCCTGCGTTGTCTCCCTCTGCCTGCCCCCACCTCCCTACTTTCTTACACTCTGTGTGTATGAGTGTCTCCTTTTATCCCCCTTTCTGTCTCTGGCACACCCCATGCAAACGGGAGGGCTTTGCTGGCTCTGAGTCCATCTGTCTGTCCCTAAGAGGGAATCTTCTCAGACCCGCTCTGAAATGACATCATCTCATTTCTCAGGCTTCTCTGTAGCCTGATGGACCATGTGTGACAGGGGAAGGGTGGAGGTGGCTCTCACCGTAGCTGTCAGCCCCTACTGCACACCCCATGGCAGGCTTACTGGGTAGATTGAACCCCTGGGTTGCTGGAATCTGGGGCAATGACCAGGCTCCTTTCTTTTCTCTCCTTTGCCCAAATCACAGAACTGTCCCTTTGCAGGGCAGGTCTGGTAGATTCCTGGAACAGCTTGGGGTGGGGGTGGTGAGGGATAAGTTAAGGACTGGCAGCAGGAATGAGGGAAATATATCCCTTCAGCCATCATCAATTCCAGGGTCTACAGACCCTTGTCCTTCTACAAGGACAGCATTGTTCTGGAGTATGACCTTGGTTTTATGAAGGATTAACGAGATCAAGAATGATTTGTTAAGGGTTCCAGACATTAGAGGCTCTCTGCTTGGTGTTGCACCCTCTTGAGTCAAACCAGGGGGAAGACTAGGTGTGTGCTCCTAGCATCAGGCTGGGTGTCTCTGAGCTATGTTTTTGCTCGAGGCCCTGGTTTCTAGCGGTCTTAGTTGAGAGCCTCACTGACATAAATTCTGAGTGGTCCCCCATTATGTGAAGCAGGAACATGAAGACTACCCCATACCCAGCTCTCTGAGTGATAGTTTGGGAACCCCATTTGATGTTCCAGTTCAACTTTCTATATTCCTGTTTAACATTCTAGGCTCCAGCTCTAGTGGTCCTCTGCCCCAGTTCCATCCTGGCCTGAGTCTGGACTGAGTGTCCTCATTTGGCCCCTAGATCTAACTGCCCACCCCTGTTACCCCAGGGCCTGGAGCAGGATGTCCTCCAAGCCATTGACCGGGCTATTGAGGCCGTGCACAATGCAGCCATGCGGGATGGTGGCAAGTACAGCCTGGAACAGCGAGGAGTCCTCCAGTGAGTGGACATGGGGGACATCTCTCAGTTCGCACTGAGATGGGATGGGATGGCATGGGATAGGGTCCTTCAGTGAGTACTGAGGATGTGTGGAGGGCAGGGTTGGGGGTAATGCAGAGTGGGGTAGAGCGTGATGGAGGTGAGTGGTGAAAGGGATCTGGGCTGAGTGGGGCAGTATCTCACAGGGAGAAAACAAGGATTCTCTAAGGTAACTGCCCCCCCTCGCCACCCCGCAACACACACACTGTCCTCCCTGTCCCTCCATCAGGAAGCTGATCCACCACCGGAAGGAGACCTTGTCCCGCAGAGGACCTTCAGCTTCCAGCCCTGCAGCTATGACCCCGTCTGCCAGTGACCACCATCTGGACGCTGCTGCCGTGAGGCAGCCCAATGGAGTGTGTCGAGCTGGGTTCGAGCGGCAGCACAGCCTGCCCAGTTCTGAGTATCTTGGGGCAGATGGAGGCCTCTACCAGGTACATGGGGAGAACCAGCTTGGAGAAGAGAGGTAGATAGGACTTAAGACTTGAACTAGAAGTTGAAGGGTCCACTGTGGGCCAGAGCCAGAGCCCTGCACATGCCAAGGGCTCGGGACCCTAACCAGACTGGCATCTTAGATGGCAGCTTGTCCTGCCAGATCCCACTTCTGTCTTTCCAGATCCCACCACAGCCTCGTCGAGCGGCGCCTACCACGCCACCTCCACCTGTGAAGCGCCGAGACCGTGAAGCCCTGGTGGCCTCAGGGAGCGGTAAGAAGGCAATGTGGTGGGGGTTGGGGGTATCTTTCTTGTGTTTGGAATGGTTATTCTGCCTGTGTCAGGGAAATGGGGGTTCCAGGCATGGGGAGGAAGCAGGGCACATGTTGGGGCAGTCGGGGACTCTGGACTTGGTGGGGAGGGTCTGACAAAGGAATTGGGCTCCGTGCTGGGAGACAGGGTCTGGACTTGGAGGGGTATGAACCCTCTGGGGGCTGCCCCAACACAGTGTACACTCTCTGCCCACAGGCGGCCGCAACCCCATGCCCTCCGGGGGCAGTTCTGTGTCCAGTGGCTCCTCAGTCAGCAGCACTTCCCTTGATATGCTCTATACTGGCTCCAGCTCATCTGAGCCAGGAACCAGCTGCTCACCCACGCCCCCTCCTGTGCCACGTCGAGGCAGTCACACCACTGTGTCCCAAGCTCAGCCCACTTCTTCCAAGTCCGCAGCACCTGAGCCCCCTACAGAGGAGGTGGCAGTTGATGCAACCTCGGCCCCTGATGAGCTGGACGCCCTGGGTGCTCTGAGCCTGGGGTCCACAGAGGAGAAGCCAGTAGCTGAGAAGGCATTGGCTGAGATGGCTGTGCCCAGGACCATCGGGGCAGAGCTGACGGAGCTTGTGCGGAGAAACACCGGCCTGAACCACGAGCTGTGCCGCGTGGCCATTGGCGTCGTGGTGGGCCACATCCAGGCCTCTGTGCCAGCCAGCTCACCTGTCATGGAGCAGGTCCTCCTCTCTCTGGTAGAAGGCAAGGTGAGGGTGGGCACCAGGGCCAGGGGCCTCCCCATCCTCAGGCCGCCCTGCTGCCCCTGTCCCACTCCCACCCTCATATTTGTGTCCAGCCTTTACCTGACAGGTATTTGTTGAGCATTCGCTCTGGGTCTTCATCGTGCTGGGTGCTGGCGGCATTTGAGTAGGGAGGAAGAACATTCTAGGCAGAGGCTTAGCCTGGACAAGGGCCATGAGGCAGGACTGAGCTTGGCTCACAGAAGGGAATAGAACAAGGCTAGCATGACTGAAAGTGAAAGAGTGAGGGAGCATTTGCTGGGGGAGAAAATTAGAACAGATGTGAGTGGCCAGGAGTTCTCTCAGGGAAAAAAGTTCTCTCTGGCTGCAGGGAAAGAATGAACATAGGGCATGTGAGGGCAGTGGAGAGAAATGACTGCTTGGAGGGCTATGACGGAGGCCTAAGTGCTGGCTCAGATGTGATCGAGGTGTGTGGGGATCATGGTGGGGTGGGTAGGACCTTTTGCCAGCGGTGGCGCACTGGCCAGGGAAGCAGGATTGGAAGGCAGTGAATTCAGTCTACACATGAGGGTCAGATGGGTAGAAGTCTCTCCTTAGGGCTCTGTGTCTCCTGCAACTCTGGTTTGGAGTGTGGGGAGCAGTGGGGTCAGTGAACTTGCCTGTGCTGGACATGGTGCAATTTGCGGGGAGCATGGGAGGTAGGTAGGTGACAGTCCTGGTACCACTTCATGTAGAACTGGAGGGTGGGTTCCCAGAGTCTCTAGGAGTCCATGACCCTCTTCATGGATGATGTCTATCCAGGGTTGGCATAAAAGGCAAGTTGTTGGAAAATAGCCCTGAGATGTGTTTCTGTGTTTCAGGCAGAATCCTGGCCGAGAAGGCTATGGAGAATGGGGGAATTCGTCAGAGAGGGGTATAGAATTTGGCCAGTGCCTCCAGAAGCTTTGATGTAAGGGGTGGAGCACGGGGGCAGGTTTTTTATGGGAGCTTGAGGGGAAATGGGAGGAAGAAAAAGAAACTGGGTCTGGCCCCTAATATGCCTTAGGAAGACACTGAAGAAAGAACAGCTCTGGGGCCATTGCCTAACACTGGCCTAGAGCTCATGCCCATGACTTCGGGGCCTGGACTCCAGGCCTTCCTGGAGATGAGATGGTGATGGACAGGGAGCGTGCTGAGCTGTGCCTTGCCCTCTGTCCCCAGGACCTGAGCATGGCCCTACCCTCAGGGCAGGTCTGCCATGACCAGCAGCGTCTGGAGGTGATCTTTGCAGACCTGGCTCGGCGGAAGGACGATGCCCAGCAGCGCAGCTGGGCCCTGTACGAGGACGAGGGCGTTATCCGCTGCTACCTAGAAGAGCTGCTGCACATTCTGGTGCGGGATGGGCCCATCCGTGTCCCCCAGAATGTAGAACAGCAGCCTCACCCTGCAGCATCCCTCTCCAGTGCTCAGGAGTCTCCCCTACTGTGTTACTCAGTTTGTTCACATGCGGCCACACAGCTCACACTCAGTGACTGTCACTTCCTTCTTCCCGCAGACTGATGCAGACCCTGAAGTTTGTAAGAAGATGTGCAAGAGAAACGAGTTCGAGTCTGTCCTGACCTTGGTGGCCTATTACCAAATGGTGTGTGTGAGACAGAGGGGCCGGGGTGTGGAGGGACCTGGTAGAGGTCGGGGTTCTGGGCACTGCTCACAGCGTCCCTTGCCAGGAGCACCGGGTGTCACTGCGGCTGCTGCTCCTCAAGTGCTTTGGTGCCATGTGCAGCCTGGATGCAGCCATCATCTCCACACTGGTGTCATCTGTGCTGCCTGTGGAGCTGGCGCGGGATATGCAGACAGACACACAGGGTGAGGCAAGGGGGAGCTTCCTGCCATCGGGGTGCAGGCTTCCCCGCCATCTGTAGGGGTTCTAACTGCTTGCCTTTTTCCCCCAGACCACCAGAAACTCTGTTACTCTGCCCTCATCCTGGCCATGGTCTTCTCCATGGGGGAGGCAGTGCCCTATGCCCACTATGGTAAGAAGGCAGGTTGTGGACTCACTGACTGCAGGGAGCCCCTGGTCAGCTGGGACTGGGACTCATGGCCTGAGGGCTTTGGGACTCACTGGCCATAGCCTGATGGGTAGTGTGTCCCTCAGGCTTGCAGAAGCCCAGGGGGGCCGGGTGGTGTGGGGAGGACGGGGAGGGGTTACAGACTTCCACGTTCCTTCTCCCAGAGCACCTAGGCACACCCTTTGCCCAGTTCTTGCTGAGCATTGTCGAGGACGGGCTGCCCTTGGACGCCACAGAGCAGCTGCCGGATCTCTGCATGAACCTGCTCTTGGCTCTCAACTTGCACCTGCCAGGTTGGGGCGGGGCCCGGCCGGGAGGTGGCTGACCAACTAGGGGGCTTTCCAAGCTTTAGCTCCATGCTCTTGCTTACACCCATGTCCTTCCTCAGCCCCTGACCAGAACGTCATCATGGGTGCCCTGAGCAAGCATGCTAATGTCAAGGTCTTCTCTGAGAAGCTGCTGCTGCTCCTGAACAGAGGGGGTAAGGGCCCCAGAATCTGTGTGATGCCTGTTCAACATCATATGACTCCATAACTCCCTGTGGTGGCGCGGGGACCTCCGTAGGGACTGCCCTGACCCCTCGTCTCCTGCCTCCTAGATGACCCTGTGCGCATCTTCAAACATGAGCCACAGCCACCACATGCCGTCCTCAAGTTTCTGCAGGATGTGTTCGCCAGCCCTGCCACTGCTGCCATCTTCTACCACACGGACATGATGGCACTCATTGACATCACTGTGCGGCACATCGCGGACCTGTCACCCGGAGACAAGGTGCATGGAGGTGGCTGCAGAAAGGAAGGGGATGGTAGATGTATGGGAACCAAAGAAAAATGGGGGAACACAAATGAAGACAAGGGGCTGCTATAGCCTGGGAAGTAGGGCAGACTGCTCAGGAACCATGACAGCTGTGCCCAAGCGGAGGAGCCAGCCATGAGGTGATCTGGAGGTGGATTTTCTGGAGAAAATGTGAGTGGAGGGAGCTAAGGATGGAGAAAGTGGAATTGATGCAAAGCCTTGAAGCTGCAACAGGAAGTTAGAATCTCTTCTCAGAGGAAGGGAAGTGATCTGGTTAGCATCCCGAGCGGAGTGTGGGAGCGGGAGCTCAGTCAGGAAGCAGCTGCAGCTGTGCTGGTGGCGTGGGTTGCGGGGCGAGGCCACTGTGGTGGGGTAGACATTGCCAGGTTCCGACTGCATTGGAAGCGGACCCAGCAGGGCTTGCTGCTAGCTTTGTCTCGAACAGCCATCTGGATGAAGTGCTGATTGGTGAGGAGGGGAGAGAAAATGGTGGGGGCTGGGAGCGGGTAGAGATGTGTTTTGATGTGTTGAGACTGGAGATGCTTGGTAGACACCCAGGAACAGAGGACATCAGGGAGGCAGTGGGATACAAGTCAGGACTGGAGAGGAACACGAGTTGTCTGTGTGTGGATGTGCTGAGACTCCTGTGGCCCTGGAGTCACATGCCCTTTGCAGTCCTCACAGGGAATGAGATGGTCAGGTCACAGGAAGCTCAGGCCACAGCCTAGGGCACAGTAGGGAGACACTGGGGGAACAGAGGTGGGAGAGATGAGCTTCCTCCACAACTCGGAGCCTGAGGAAGACGTGGGCTGGCTGTTGGATCTGCCACACGGAGATCAGTGGTCACTGGCAAGCAGTGTCAGTGGAGTGGAGGGGAGGGAGTCCAAATGGAGCATTTGAGAGAATTTGAAGTTGGAGGGGACTGGAAATGAGGGAAAAGTTGAAAGCAGTAAATAAAAAGGGACTCCCTTAGAGGAGACATGGGGTCAGGGAGTGCTGTAAAGGTGGGAGATGCAGGTGCATGTCTCTGAGCCAGAAGGAATAACCTGGCAAGTATCAAAACTGGCCTGTGAGTTGGGGATAATGAGCCACCACAGGATTGAAGGAGCTGAGGTAGCAGGGGAAACTCCAGGCTCACATGAAGCAGTAGTCCCTGGTAGGAGCCAGGACAGTTCATTCTGACGGTGACAGTGACAATGATAGGTAAAGTGTGGGTGTGAGAGGAGAAAGGGGTTTCTGAAAGATTGCTTGTTTTCTGCAGGAGGCACCAGACCAGCTGACCAGGAAGCTTGGCTTTGGAAACAGAGTAGGTTGGCAGTGGTCCTTTAAGGGAGACCAAACTCAGCAGAGAAAAGTGTGGGAGTCCCAGGCAGTGCAGCACATCCATTTGAAGCTGGTGGAAGAGAGTGGAATTCAGGCCTGTGCACAGCTCTGCAGTTGTCTACTGCTTAGACTCTAGGATTGGATTTGCAGGTGCTTCGGTTGGGAATTAGTGGTAATGCCACTAAAGAAGGTTTTGGTATTGACTCTTCTAGTCACAGGTAAAGAGAAATGAGGCTGGTGAGGCATAGTCAGACACAGGTGCCTGACAGAGTAAGTACTGAGATCAGGTCTGTAATCTGACCCATGAGTGGGTCTCAGTAAGGGTAGGGAGCAGCTTGGTATCACATTGGAAGGGCTGTTAGAGCTGTGTAAGCCAGAGATGCTGGGAGGGTGGGTTAGCGGAAGGGGTGTTGGAGATGATTCAGGCCATACAGAGACGGCAAGATGACTAGGTGTTAGGGATGGATTATACTTGGGGTGTGTGGAGATAAGAGGGGTCAAAGAGAATCCCTGAATATTTCAGCCTGTGCATTTGGATGAACATTGTGCTCCTTATTAAGATAAAAAAAATATGAGAAAGCCTTCAGCTTTGGGATGATGGGGAAAATCATAGGTTTGAGGTATCTTTGAGATAGTAAGTGGGCCATTGGGTAGTCTCACCTGAAGCTCACTGGAGAGATCTAGGTGAGCGGTATGGGTGTAGGTCACTGGATCTGTGGGTATGATTGAGATCTTCCAGGGTGAGAGAGGATAAAGTGAGATGCAAAGGGTCTCTGAATCATCCTCAGTATTATGAGGACCCTACATTGAAGGATGGGCAGAGGCTCACTGCTGCTCCTTTCCTCCTCCCCATAAGCCAGGACTTCCTGGACCAGCCACATCCTGGGACTGTCTTTGTCTAGAACGATTCATTCATTCAGTTCCTGAGCAACTATCAAAAACCAGCTCTGTGCTGGGTACATTCTGGTTGCTGGAGATGCAGCCTTGATCGTCACTTGTGTTCTGGGCCACATTATTGGGGTCCATGTGGCTGCCATTAGGCAGCAGTGGCCTGTCCCTGTCTGGTAGCAGTTACAATGCCACCTGTGTGTCCCTGAACTTGTCTGCTCTCCCCACAGCTGCGCATGGAGTACCTCTCCCTGATGCATGCTGTGGTCCGCTCCACACCCTACCTGCAGCACCGCCACCGGCTAACCGACCTTCAGGCCACACTGCGACGCATCCTGACTGAAGAGGAAGCCTCGTCCCAGTGCCAAATGGACCGCATGATTGTACGAGAGATGTGCAAAGAATTTCCAGTGCTGGGCGAGGGCCCCAGCTAGCACCTTCCTTTCCTCCATTCCCTGCAGCCCTGGGCAGGGTGCAGGGTACTTGGAGGCTGGGCCCTGAGAATGTTTTGCACTGATGGTGTGAGGGGCCGTGGTGGAGGAAGGAACCTCAGCAGAGCCTCCCGCCTGAGGAAGAGCTAATACGAGAAGGGGCCAAGAGCAGGATTGGGGACCATGCTCTGGGAGCTCTGCTGGGGCAGGGGGAATGTGTGAGCTGAAGCCCTCCATCTCCCAGTAAAGCTGCTTCTTCAGCATGCTCCCCACCCCCTGCCATACACATGTGCACTAGAATCCTGCTGCTGTTCCAGGCTGAGCCAGAGTCCCCATCCCCACCGTGGCCTGGCCTGTGTCCTGGGCCTCAGCAAGCCATGTCCTTGGGGTGAGGGGAGGCACCTCTCTCCAGCTCTGTTCTTTGCCTTAGCTTTGCAGTGAGTGCTGCTCGTGTGCTGCCCCCAGTCCCACCTGTGGGGGCATCGCTGCCCCTTGCTTCCCCTCCCAGGGGCCTTGGCCAAGCTGCTTCTTTGAAAGCAGGATCTTGGAGACAGACCAGGCCATTTGTCCTGGAGCCTCATAGTATGGGGTGATGGTGTTCAGAAAGCCAATGACAGAATCTATTTTCTCTGTAAAAATGTAGACTGAAGAGCCATGTGTATTTTCCTATGTGCTGCATCTCACCTTTGGAAATAAACCACAGGCATCTGGAAACGGGCTTCCCTTATGATCCTGGGCGGTGGTGGTGGGAAAAGATGGACAGAGGACCTGGGGGCTTCGGGACCTCATTACTATCTTTCCCTGAATGCTCCAGCCTGTGGTAATGGTACTTCACAGGACTGTTCCCTCGAGCCCTGGTCCATTCTTTCTTCCCTGAGTTCATACTCTCTTGGGCCACAGCCACAGTAAATGAGTGCTCTAAAGGTGACTGCCCCTGCAGACATCACCTGCATCTTTCTCTTTGTCTTGAATACTGTCTGCTGAAACCTCTTAACCTTTATAGCTTTCCTTAGGTGAAGTAGGCCCTACCTCAGCTCTGGCCTCCCTGAAAACCCAGATCTTGCCCAGGTCTGTGTTTCCTTCTTCATTTGTCATTCATTGAACCAATAAGATCCGCTCATTTCGCAGCCTCGATATTTGGTAATTACAGCAGGACCAAAGAGTAGCTCAAGAAACGTACAGAGTAAGAGGCCAGTGTTTGCCTGAAACTTCATTTTCCTTGTGGGCTCCCAAGTTAACAAAGGCTCTTGCCATAAGTGGGGAAGAGAGTCAGGAACTCACAGGCAGACACTGGTTAGAAGTAGTTTTCCTCAGTTACCTTCAATTTTTTTACCCAAGACAATGCTCATCCAGTGATTCCACATGTCCAATCATTGATCCTGTGATTTCTGGTCACAGCTTTTTCTTTCTCATCGGGACACTGAAGCTAGAGGATTATTATTCTGACAAGAATATAATGCAGTAGGGAGAGGCCAGGTCTAGGAGAAGCGTTCCTGGAAAACAGGTCCTCAGGAAGCTGAGGCAGGAACATCTGACGGAGTTCGTGAGCGTAAAGCACAAGAGGACCCCTGGGGAGACATCCTTCCCTAACTGTAGACTTAGAAAATTAAACCCATGAGCTCTCCTGGACCTGAGGAGGGGCTGGCAAAATGTTTGCCAACCTGACCCCTTGCCCTATAAAAACTAGCAGCCTGCTCACTCCTCTTCTATCCTTTTCACATCCAGCATGGATGGCACTGACTTCCAGGCAGAGTTCCTTTGTCACTGTAGTGCTGGAGGCAGAGACATTCTCCTGAGAGAGTGGGTCTCAGTGAAAAGCACAGATCCTCGGGAAGTTGAGGCAGGAGACGTGTCAGCTTCTGTGCCTGCTCTGTTCGCTGATGCGCACACTGAGCTTGTGGGAGGGTAGGAAAGTGCTGGCGCCTGTGATGAACTAAGTGCAGCCCAGTTCTGAGGGTCAGAGACCCCTGCCTGCCTGCTTCTGCAGGGTTGTCCCAGGGTGCCTTGCATAGGCTTGTAAGGGCTGCAGAAGTCCCCACTGACAAAGTTAAGTAAATGCTAAGCAAAGTTAAATCTCTGATAGCAAGCAAGTTCTGAGAGGGTCCAGGATTCCAAAGACCCCTCAGCAGACGTCCTGATGATAGTCTTACAAACTGACAACCACAAAGGAAAATGATGGTGGGCCAGAGAATTCTCAGGTAAGGAACTGTCTTTGAGAACACTTCTGACTGCTTGGAAGGAAGGTAGAATGAAGGTAGTTGTAGGATATGGCTAGGCAAAGGAGGAAGCGGGGAGAAAGAACTCACAGAAAGGGGAATTTGAGTAGGGGTGGAGAACAAAATAGTAGGAAAATTTGGGAGTCAGTGAGAACTGGGGGTTGGGGTTGACCTCTGCTAAAAATGGGTGCCTAAAGGTTACAGTACCATATCCATGGGGCTTGTACTACAGCCTACAGGTTGCACATACATAAGGCAACTCCAGGGTGGGCGGGGGGAGTTCATCTGACTACTCAGTCCCCAAAAGATGCAGATTGACGCTCCGAGTAGGTAAGGATAATCTTATTTCCCTCTTGCCTTTATGGACTAACCTAGTATGAAAAGTATAATATGCAGAGTACATCCCAAGTTCCCGGGTTTGTGGGGCTCACATCCCAGGCCAGAGGTGAGGGGCAAGGATGAACAATGAAATAAAAATGCTTCTTCCTCTCTCTGCCTGCTTGCCTTCATTCCTGCCTGCACCTTCCTTTAATTTTTTTTTTTTCTTAGCCCCCTTCTGTGACTCAGGCAGCTAAGATACAGACTGTGCAAGCCCCTGGCCCTAGGCCCACAGGCAGTGGGGTGGGTAGGGGTTGCTTAGCATCATGAAGAACTGTATTCTCTAAAAGCTGTGCTGTCTTTCCTTTCATATTCACATATCAAATCTATCTAGAATTGATTATATGGGTAGTATAAATTAGGTTTCATTTACTTTTTAAAAACATGAATATAACTGACCCAGCACCATTTATTGAAAAACATCCTTTCATGTTGGCTATTTTTTTTTTTATTTTTTTTTAGGAAAGGTGCAGCGGGAATGAAGGTGAGTAGGCAGACAAGCAGGAAGAGAAAGGAGGAAGCAGCATTTTATTTTTAATTGTTCACAGTTTCCCCCAGACAGAGGATTCGAACCCAGGTATATGACCTGTGTTCCTTCAGAGGTGATTGACCTAACTGCTATTCCATCAGAGTCTGCCTCATGTTGGCTGTTAAGAGCCACCCTTGTGAAAATTTAAGACTCCATACACCTTTAAGCCTGTTTCTGGATTTTGTTCCATTGGTCTGTCTATCCCTGTGCCAGCACCATACAAAATTGATTCTGTAGCTTTTAAAATCTTGATATTCAGTAAAGGAATTTGTCTTCCTACTTTGATTTTCTTCAAGACTGTCTTGGGTATTCTTGGGCCTCCTATAGTTCAGAATCGTTAGGCAATTTATATACACACACATGTATATACACACTATATATTGGAATTTTTATTGGATTTGCGTTGAATTCATGTATCCATTTGGGAAGAATAGGCAGCTTTACAATATTGACTCTCTTAATCCTTGAACATAGTTTTCCCTTCTATTATTTGTCTTTATTTCTTTCAATTGTGTATGTGTGGGTGTGTGTAATTACTGCACATCTTTCATTAGATTTATTTTTTGGCATTTGATTACTTGATGTTTTTTAAAGGAAAGATACAGGCAGGAATAAAGATGAGCAGAGGCAGGTAGGCAGGAAGAGAGAGGGGAAAGAAGCACTTTATTTCCTATAGTTATTCATCTTGGTTGTCTCCCTCCCCACTCCACTCTTGCCCCCCACATCCTAGGATGTGAACCCGGGTCCTTGTGATACATGTGGATTGTGCCAACCAAAGGTAGCTGACCAAACCACTACACTCCAAGCATGCTACATTTTTTAATTTTCCGTTACTAATATATAGAACTTACACTGGCTTTTTCATATTGATCTTCTGTTCAATGACTTTGCTAAACTCTAACAACTTAGAAAGTTTCTTTTAGATATAGTTTCTTTCAGATTTTTCATATACGCATCGAACTTATGAATGAGCTTGTGAATGAGTTTTACTTTTTCCTTTTCTAATCCTCATAACTTTTAATTCTTTCTTACGTTGCTGTATTGACACTCCAATATTGAGGCTTGTGGTCACAGTGTAAATTGTCTTTTTCTAGTAATACTCTCCTCCAGAGATGAAGAATACACAAAATAATCTATTTTAACAGGGGTTATAGTTTAGCCCAGCAAGATTGTCTAAAAGCAGGGCAGGAGGGTTGTTACAGCATTGGAGTCTACAAGGCTAATGGTAAAGGTAAGGAGCTGAGGAGTAAAGATGGGTTAGAGATCTCAGTGCGATTAAAGAATTGTTGCATAATTAAGCTGTATGGGCTGGCCAGGTCTTCTGACCTACTGTTCCAGTGGCCAAGGTGAGAAGAGGAGAGGGCGAACACCGGGAAGAAAAGGCAGGAGAGAGACCATGATATACTTAAAGGGTGGTTTTTGCCTAGACTTTGTCCTCTGGTCTCCTGGTCTGCTTTCTGTCTGCTCCATAGCATACTCAAATCCAGGTTCCCAGGTCCTGGGTGAACTCTCTTGCTAGAAGCTGAGGACAGAGGATAAATCATATAGGCTCTTGCTGTGTTATAGGACATAGGGGCAAGGCTGAAAGTAGAAGGAGAGACTATCACGACACTTGTTTTTTACAGAGGCATTAGAAGCTGCTACTGGGATATAGAGATGAGTGCAGTTGGAGATGCAGAGGCCTCCATGAAGCAGCAGCCACAAAAGAAGGACAAGAGTGGTGGTAGAAACAGCAGGGCATAAAAGGAGAGCCATCTACAGCCACAAAGCTGCGAGTAAGGGGTGTCAAGAAGAGGTCTAGGTTTGCTCTCTGTCAGGAGCATCCGCTGAGGCTAATGCTAGCTCTAGTGAAGAGAGCAGGGTCTCTTTATACCTTTGCACATGGAAGATCTAGGATGACTACTACTCCCCTTGAGGCTGCTGACTTCCTCTTCGTTATTCAAGGTTCTGCTCTGGCGTCTTCTGCGGGAAGCCTTTCCAGATCCCTTGCTAAGTTGTCTCAGTCGCTTCCTCTTGTAACCTAGCACCCCTCCTCTTAGCGCTCTGTCAGTGTCTCTACTTCGTTGGAGTAAAGTTTTGTGCTTTCCCCTCGCTAGATTGTGGATCTAAAGGGGGTGTATACGGTTAAAACCACGTCCAATCTCACTCCCTCAGACCCTGCAACGACTGAGCTCCTATCCGACGGAGTTCCCCTTTAGAGCCTCTGCAGATGCTCCACCTCACGCTCACAGGAACCCAGATCACGTACCGGGCGTGAAGTTAGGACTTCAGAGAGTCGCCAGATTCAGTCAGGAGGACACGCAGGAGCTCACTGGTTAGCTCTTGGTAGCCACTTGGGGCACTCACAAGGTGGAACCTATCGGAGTCCCGCCTCCCGCAAGCGAAGGAGTCAAGAGGTCAAAGAATGCGCCATCTGATTGGTTGGTGGTGATGTCATAGGTACCAAATCAGAGGGTCTTAGCCATGAATTCTCCTCGTCTATTAAGACACGGACCGCGCCCCTTGGAAGGTTTGGGGCTGGGTCCTAAACCCCTTCTAGGTCCTGGGATGCCCGCGCACACGTGCACATGTCGCTGCAGCCGGTTGTCGCTACTGCCTTACAGATCGGCTGGTGAAGTGCCTACTGGGTTATCTCCCAGTCTAGCCTGAAACCTGCAGAGCCCCCTCCCCCAGACAATGAGTCTCCCGTGGGGGGCGGAGCCCCTCATTGTGCCAATAGAACCAGTGGCTTTCTGATTGGAACGCCCCTATTAACTCCTGGTCCTCGCTTGTCTTCAGTTACGTTTATTCCGCCGTGTTTGCCCATTGGCCAGTATCGACTTGCGCCAGGAGTTGCGCGGCACAGGAGGAGCTATACTGAACTGAGGGAGGAGGATTGAATTTCCGTTAGTCCCTTCAAGGGGTTAAGGGACGCGGCAGTAGCAGGCGAGGGGCGGGGTTCCGAGGAAGCCCGGCCTGTAACTGCGGAAACGCCGGGTTCCACGTGGCATCTCAGAACACTCGAGACCTGCTGTCTCTAGAGGGAGTTGAAGCCTCCAGTAGAGGAGCCACTAGTCTGAGAGACTGCTGGAAACTACTGCGCAGGAAAGACTTTGGTCTCTGCGCCCTCCCATCCCTACTCGCAGGGGCGCACCCAACACGCAGATAGTCATGTTTCCTGAGTTTAAAGTAGCTGATCAAACAATTAAAGCTACTGTTTTTTCTAATGAAACCCTGGGCTCGACCAGCCTCATCTCTTTCATCCCCAGCATTCCACAAAGTACCCCTACCCACGAGTCAAGCAGTTATCTGCTCGCCAGACATCAAATTTTCAAACTAAATCCGGGACAGGTGCTTAAAGAGAGGAACAAGAGACCTACAAGAAGAAGAAAGGCTGGGAAACGGAGCTGGTACAGCTCCCTAGAGGAAGGGAGGGAGGTGAAGACGGTGGTCGCGAGTGAGAAAGCTTTCAGGCAGAAGAGGCCAACTTCTTCGTTGTGTTCAGCACCGTGGGCAGCACTCACGCTGTGCCCTCAATAAAGATGGCGCTAATAGCTTCCGTAGTCAGAGTTGCCTTGCGCGATGGGCTGTACCACCGGATTTGGAACTTCAGGGCGGAGGTGGAATAAACCATCGCGGCGGCCGGAAGCCATGTTGGAGCGGCGGGAGGCGGCAGCAGCGGCGGGGATGCTGTGGTGGGGGCTGCAAAAGCCGAGGCCGTACGCCAAAGGAGCTCTGGCCGCGGAGTAGATGGTGCCCAGAGGGCAGCGGCGGCGGCGCGGAGCGACAGGCCGAGAGGCGGAGGACCGGGGCGGCGGCAGGGGCCCGGGAGGGGGCCCGAGCGGTGGGGCGGGCCCAAGGCCTGGACCGGGGCGGGAGGCTGTGGAGGCCGTGTGGGCAGGCGGGGGGTGATGGCGAGAGGGCCTCCGTGGTGGGGTCTCACGGGGCCAACGACCCCGCTACTCCTGCTCCTTTTCCTCTCTTTGTTCCCTCTCAGCCGGGAGGAGCTGGGGAACGGTGGGGGCCAAAACTGGGACCCAGGGGTAGCAGCCGCTGCGGGACCAGGGACGCGGATAGGCGGCAGAGCCTTAGCTCTTTGTCCTGAGCTGCCTGGGGAACGGGAGGATGAACAGCCAGGCCTGCGAGTCAAGGACCCTGTCTTCATGGGGCTCCAAGAGGGAAGGCAAAGCTCCCAGAGTGATCGAGGGCCCTCTGAGCAGCCGGACGCAGGGCTGGAGGAGGCATTAGGCAGCCGCGGGGGAGAGACAGGACGGGGACCAGGATCTCTGTTATGTTGGCGCCCAGAGATCTCCTCTTGTAGGAGAGCAGGACACTTGCGAAGCAATAGTCTGTCGCCAGAAGCTCTGACCTCGGGGATCCTGGGTCCGGAGAACAGCCCGCCCTTCACTTCAGACATTCTAGTTCCACTTCATGGTTCCAAGGCCTTGTCCTCCCAGAGGAATGTTGGGAGAGGCGCCTCCCTAAAAGTGGGAACCACACGCTGCTGCAGGGAATTGTGGGCTCCGAGACGTAGGGGTCAGGGCGAGAGAACTGCGTCATTCCGAGCGGAGAGGACGGTTCCTTTTTCGCACTGTCCGCCCGGGGTTAAGGGGTCTGGCTCCGGGCCAGATTCAGCACCGCTCATGGCTTGGACAGCTCCGGAGTACGGTTCAGCACCAAGCGAGTTTCGGACAGCTCCCAGGCTGACTCCGGAGCGCATGCGCTCCCGTGGTCTTCTGCACCGCGGCTTCCTCCTGCAGCGCCCTGCACCGCACCCGCTAGGGGTCCAGGTTCAGCCTGGAGCCTTGAGAATACCCACAGCGAGCCGGGTGCGGCCCCGCCGCGCCGCGAACCGCCACCCACAGTTCCCTCAGTACAACTACCAGGCGCTAGTGCCAGAGAACGAAGCGGCGGGCACCACAGTGCTACGGGTAGTGGCGCAGGACCCCGACGCGGGCGAGGCCGGGCGACTAGTCTACTCGCTGGCTGCGCTCATGAACAGCCGTTCGCTGGAACTGTTCAGCATCGACCCACAGAGCGGCCTCATCCTCACGGAGGCTTCTCTGGACCGTGAGAGCATGGAGCGCCACTACTTGCGCGTGACGGCTCAAGACCACGGTTCACCTCGCCTCTCGGCCACTACTATGGTAGCTGTAACAGTGGCCGATCGCAATGACCATGCCCCGGTGTTTGAGCAAGTGCAATACCGGGAGACGCTTCGGGAGAACGTGGAGGAGGGATACCCAATCCTTCAATTGCGTGCTACAGATGGCGACGCGCCCCCCAATGCCAACCTGCGATACCGCTTTGTGGGGCCGCCGGCTGCACGCGCTGCTGCTGCCGCAGCTTTTGAGATTGATCCACGCTCAGGGCTCATCAGCACCAGCGGTCGTGTGGACCGTGAGCACATGGAAAGCTATGAGCTGGTGGTAGAGGCCAGTGACCAGGGTCAAGAGCCGGGTCCGCGGTCTGCCACCGTGCGTGTGCACATTACTGTGCTGGATGAGAACGACAATGCTCCGCAGTTTAGTGAGAAGCGCTACGTGGCACAGGTGCGTGAGGATGTGCGTCCCCATACAGTGATACTGCGCGTCATGGCTACAGACCGTGACAAGGATGCCAATGGACTGGTGCACTACAACATAATCAGCGGCAATAGCCGAGGCCACTTTGCCATCGACAGCCTAACAGGTGAGATCCAGGTGGTGTCACCTCTGGACTTTGAGGCAGAGCGAGAATATGCCTTGCGCATCCGGGCTCAGGATGCTGGCAGACCACCATTGTCCAACAACACCGGTCTGGCCAGCATCCAGGTGGTAGACATCAATGACCATACTCCAATCTTTGTCAGCACTCCCTTCCAGGTTTCTGTCCTGGAAAATGCACCCCTGGGCCACTCAGTCATCCACATCCAGGCAGTGGATGCAGATCATGGGGAGAATGCCAGAATGGAGTATTCCCTAACTGGTGTAGCACCTGATACACCTTTTGTGATAAACAGTGCCACTGGCTGGGTCTCTGTGAGTGGTCCCCTAGACCGTGAGTCAGTCGAGCATTACTTCTTCGGTGTGGAGGCTAGAGACCATGGCTCACCCCCACTCTCAGCCTCAGCCAGTGTTACAGTGACTGTGCTAGATGTTAATGACAATCGACCTGAGTTTACAATGAAGGAGTATCATTTAAGGCTGAATGAAGATGCAGCTGTGGGTACCAGTGTGGTCAGTGTGACTGCTATAGACCGTGATGCGAACAGTGCTATCAGCTACCAGATCACAGGTGGCAATACTCGGAATCGCTTTGCTATCAGTACCCAGGGGGGCGTGGGTTTGGTGACACTGGCTCTACCACTGGACTACAAACAGGAACGCTATTTCAAGCTGGTGCTAACGGCATCTGACCGTGCTCTTCACGATCATTGTTATGTGCACATCAACATCACAGATGCCAACACTCACCGGCCTGTCTTTCAAAGTGCCCACTACTCAGTGAGTGTGAATGAAGATCGACCAGTGGGTAGCACTGTAGTTGTCATCAGTGCCTCCGACGATGATGTGGGTGAGAATGCTCGTATCACTTATCTCCTGGAGGACAACCTGCCCCAGTTCCGAATTGATGCAGATTCAGGGGCCATTACCTTACAGGCCCCACTGGACTATGAGGACCAGGTGACCTATACACTGGCGATTACAGCTCGGGACAATGGAATCCCACAGAAGGCAGATACTACTTATGTGGAGGTGATAGTCAATGACGTGAATGACAATGCTCCACAGTTTGTGGCCTCTCACTACACAGGGTTGGTGTCTGAGGATGCTCCGCCTTTCACCAGTGTTCTGCAGATCTCAGCCACTGACCGAGATGCTCATGCCAATGGTCGGGTCCAGTATACCTTCCAGAATGGGAAAGATGGAGATGGAGATTTTACCATTGAGCCCACCTCTGGAATTGTCCGCACAGTAAGACGGCTGGATCGGGAGGCAGTGCCGGTGTATGAACTGACTGCCTATGCTGTGGACCGAGGTATGCCCCCACTGCGGACTCCAGTTAGCATCCAGGTGACAGTGCAGGATGTGAACGATAATGCTCCCATCTTTCCAGCTGAGGAGTTTGAGGTGCGAGTGAAAGAGAATAGCATTGTGGGTTCTGTGGTGGCCCAGATCACTGCAGTGGACCCTGACGAAGGTCCCAATGCCCATATAATGTACCAGATTGTGGAGGGGAACATCCCTGAGCTGTTCCAAATGGATATCTTCTCTGGAGAGTTGACGGCACTCATTGACCTGGACTATGAGGCTCGCCAGGAATATGTGATTGTGGTACAGGCCACATCTGCCACTCTGGTCAGTCGGGCCACTGTGCATATCTGCCTGGTTGACCAGAATGACAATAGCCCTGTTCTCAACAACTTCCAGATCCTTTTCAACAACTATGTGTCTAACCGCTCAGACACCTTCCCCTCAGGCATCATTGGGCGCATCCCAGCCTATGACCCTGATGTCTCTGACCACCTCTTCTACTCCTTTGAGCGGGGCAATGAGCTGCAGCTGCTGGTGGTAAACCAGACCAGTGGGGAACTTCGACTCAGCCGGAAGTTGGACAACAACCGCCCACTGGTGGCCTCCATGTTGGTGACTGTCACAGGTGAGGAATGGGGGACAGGCAAATGACCCGGTGACCTCAACCTATCAGCACCTCCACAAGGCACCTCAAGTCAGAGAAAGATTTCCAAACGTTCCAAGATTCCCTTAAGTGCTGGGTTCCTACACTCCACAGGATCTGCCGTAAACCTCACAGGTTAGGTTCATATAGATGCTTAGGTTTTTGGGCAGTCTCCACAGAACCCTAGAAATTCTAGGGCATCTAGAAGACCTAAAGAATGTAAGAAATGGTCTACTACCCTAGGGACAGCCCTTCTCCCTCTGAAAGACTGGAAATCCTGGGTTAGTGTTCTTAAGGTCCCAGAAAAATCCTGTCTACACCACACTCCTGTTTAGATGTTACTTTAGTTCCAGTCTGATCCTCCACCCATCTGTGCAGGATAGGGAGGAATAATAGTTTAGTGGTCAGGAACATCAGCTTACTCTGGCAGCTCCAGGCAGAGGGCAGGCCCACATTGGTCTGGCTGCTATCCAAGGGGCTGACTGAGCCTTGTCGTTTTGAAAATATCTAAAGTCTACCTGCCTGTTTCTTGCCTCCACAGCCCCAGGCCTTCACAAACTCCTCCCTAAGTGGAGGGTACACGTGGGAGAGGTTCTTATAGTCCTTCCTACGGGAGGCTGCAGTTTGGGAGACAAGCTTTACTGGTGCTCATCCTCCAATTCTAGAGCATTGCCAAAGAAGGCACAACTTTTAACGATCCCTCCATTCACTCAATAACCAACCCTGTTGACTACTCAGTGTGTGCTAGGGTCTGGGACAAGACATATAAGCACTTTATTCTGGAAGTAGCCACTGAGATCACAGGACCTAGGTCTGGGGTGTTAGGCAGCTTGCTGACTCAAGGATGTTGAGGGAGTGGTTGGGCCAGGGTCCAAGACCCTCCTTCAGAGAGGGAGCTTGCTGACCCAGGGTGCTGGGGGATGAGAGTGAAGGGCCAGAGTCCCTTCTAGTGCTGTGAGAAAGTAGTTTATGAACTAGAGGTAGGGGATGGGTCATCCCTGATCTGGAGTCCTTTTTTTTTTTTTCTTGTCGGGCTTGTTTTCCTGATTCTGCAATGCTGTCAGTGGCAGGCAGATGGATGGCCAGTCACCTGACTCCTTTTTTTGTCCTGAGTAGAGGTGGCCTGCTTACCATAACTTGGAGAAGGGTGGGTTACTGACCACTTAGAGTCCTTCTTGTGTGCCGTTTAGGGAATGACTTGCTGATTTGTGGGCTTTGCAGGGGAAGTGGTTGATTTCTGGTCCAGCCCCCTCTTTGTGTTGAGGGAGGGGAGAGGAAGCAGCAATTTGTTGACACCCTGATGCTGGAGGACTGAGCAGTTACTGTTTCCAGTCCTCTTGTGTCCCTGGGAGGGTCAGCCTTTGACCCCAGACTGACCATATTCTTATCCTCTCTCAAAGATGGGCTGCACAGTGTGACTGCGCAGTGTGTGCTCCGAGTCGTCATCATCACCGAGGAGCTGCTGGCCAACAGCCTGACCGTCCGCCTGGAGAACATGTGGCAGGAGCGCTTTCTGTCCCCGCTTCTGGGCCACTTCCTGGAAGGAGTGGCCGCGGTACTTGCCACACCTGCCGAGGATGTCTTCATCTTCAACATCCAGAATGACACGGACGTGGGGGGCACGGTGCTCAATGTGAGCTTCTCAGCGCTGGCGCCACGTGGAGCCGGGGTGGGCGCTGCTGCTCCCTGGTTCAGCTCCGAGGAGCTGCAGGAGCAGCTGTATGTGCGCCGAGCGGCGCTTGCGGCCCGCTCACTTCTTGACGTGCTCCCCTTCGACGACAACGTGTGCCTGCGTGAGCCGTGTGAGAACTACATGAAGTGTGTGTCGGTGTTGCGCTTTGACTCATCTGCGCCCTTCCTGGCCTCGGCCTCCACGCTCTTCCGACCCATTCAGCCCATTGCCGGCCTGCGCTGCCGCTGCCCTCCTGGCTTCACCGGAGACTTCTGCGAGACCGAGCTTGACCTCTGCTACTCCAACCCTTGTCGCAATGGTGGCGCTTGTGCACGGCGTGAAGGTGGCTATACCTGTGTCTGCCGCCCTCGCTTCACTGGTGAGCAGGGTGTGGGAATGGGGTCCTGGTCAGAGCTGGATGAACGTCAGGTAGAGAGCATGGGGGCGAAACTACAATGCAAGAGAGGACTGGAGGCGTCACTGCGCCTATCTGGGTACGTCAGACTAGAAGATCCCAGCCCAAAGACAGCCTAGGAAGGACCCTGAAGGCAGAGAGACCTTAGGTGGGAGATTGCGAAAGAGGCGTGGTCATATGGGGGCGAGGATATGAGAGTCCAACGTAGTGGACCTGGCCGGCCCATGGCAGGAGCGTGGCGGGAGCTAGGCTGGGAAGGTGAAGCGAGCTTAATGCGATGGGGGGTGGCCACAGAGAGCTCTGCCTTTTCAAAGGCTTTGGAATCCTGCCTTCGAGTACTAGGCCTCTGGGAGTGGGGGAGACTAGGCCTACTGGAACAGGGGTGGCCTCATCGTGACTCTGGGTTTGATCCCTAGGAGAAGACTGCGAACTGGACACAGAAGCTGGACGCTGCGTGCCGGGAGTCTGCCGCAACGGTGGCACCTGTGCTGATGGGCCTGACGGTGGCTTCCGCTGTCAGTGCCCTGTGGGCGGTGCCTTTGAGGGCCCACGCTGCGAGGTGGCAGCGCGCTCCTTTCCCCCCAGTTCGTTCGTCATGTTCCGTGGTCTGCGGCAGCGCTTCCACCTCACTCTGTCCCTCTCGTAGGTGCCCGCCCCATATCTCTCTGCACCTCCACACCCACCCTACTACATGACCCTGATCACCCCATCTTGACGTCCCACGGGGCACCACCCTCTCCCCTGACACCCTGCCTGGGTGTCTCGGCATCCCAGCGCTGATCTCACGTGTTGGCCTCACCCTCTGTCATCACTTCCTCTCTCACCCCAACCTGGGTAGGCTCCCCAGAACCTTCTTGTCGCAGGGATGGTGGGTGTGAGGATGTGTCCGGCTGCTGACAGCCTCACCCACCCACCCTACTCAGATTCGCAACGGTGCAGCCAAGTGGGCTGCTTTTCTACAATGGGCGGCTGAACGAGAAGCATGACTTCCTGGCTCTGGAGCTTGTGGCTGGACAAGTGCGGCTCACATATTCCACAGGTGGGGACCTGCGTGGGGGCGGGAATGGGCATGCGAGTGGGTGGATGGGTGTGTGTGTGTGTGTGTGTGTGTGTGTGTGTGTGTGTGTGTGTGTGTGTAAGCCCTGAGTCCCCTCAGGTTTGCCTCACTGCACATCCGAATACACACCTCCAGGCCAAATGAACAGCAGTGACGTCCTGATTCCCATGGCCATTCCCAAGTCCATCTTGCCAGGAAGTGTTTGCATCTCCTCTTTGTCCAAAGGTTTTCTGGTTTAACCAGTATAGTCACCAGTGCGGGGAGTGATCTGATGCATTCTGGGTCACCTTGGGAGTAGTTATTCCTTTATGACTGGGGGTGAGGGAGCAGCTTAGCAGTTCCAGACAGCTCTCTACACGTGTCCTCCCCCAGGCGAGTCTAACACGGTAGTCAGCCCCACAGTTCCAGGGGGCCTGAGTGACGGGCAGTGGCACACAGTGCATCTGAGATACTACAACAAGGTGGGCACTACCCTTGCATGGGAGGATGGGAAGAGGGGGCTGTTAGGTTCTGCCCCACAGGGGTTCCCCGGGGGTCCTGTTGAGTGGTGTGCCTGGGTCTCTAGCCCCGGACAGATGCCCTGGGGGGTGCTCAAGGTCCCTCCAAGGACAAGGTGGCTGTGCTGAGCGTGGATGACTGCGACATGGCTGTGGCTCTGCAGTTTGGTGCTGAGATTGGCAACTACTCATGCGCGGCTGCTGGAATGCAAACAAGCTCCAAGAAGTGAGGCCCTAGCTCCTGATTCCCATGCCCTCCACCTGCCAAAGCCCACCCCAGCCTACCACACTCCCCATCCTTCCCCAAACCACCAGATTACCCTCCGTCCACTGGAATGTTGAAATCTCAGCCAATCTTCCAAATCTCCACTCCCACCAGTCTCTAATGCCCCATGTCCCCAAGTAGTCCCCTAGATGCTTCACTTCTGCATCCCCTACCCCAAACACTAAATGTTCTACTCTGACATCCTAGTCCTCAACCCTACCTCCTCCACCTTCCCCTTGACCATCTCCCTGTCTCCTTTGTATCCCCACAACTGAAGAAAGGCACCAGCTCCTTCCATGGCCTGACTTTACCTTCCCCCTTCAATCACCGTACCTGCTTGAGTCCCACCCCCATATTTCATATAGTCCCAGGAGCAACCCTACCCTGGCTCCGGTCCCACCAATGACCTGGACCCCTGACCCCCAGGTCCCTGGACCTGACGGGCCCTCTACTCCTGGGGGGTGTCCCCAACCTCCCCGAGAACTTCCCCGTGTCCCACAAGGACTTCATCGGCTGTATGCGGGACCTCCATATTGATGGCCGCCGAGTGGACATGGCAGCTTTCGTTGCAAACAATGGCACCATAGCAGGTAGGCCATAGTCCCATCATAGGGATGGAGGGCTATATGGAGTGATTCCGAGGCTGCCATCACCCCTGTCTCCTTTGATGGCACCATGCCACAGTCTAGCTTTTAGGGTCCTATCACTCATTCACCCTTTCATTTTCTCTGTCCCACAGGGCTTACTCTCGGGGTCCTATTGAGTGGCGTGCTTGGGGGATGCTCGGGGTCCCTTCGAGTTCCCTCCTATATCTTCCTCTTCCAGGCTGCCAGGCCAAGATGCACTTTTGTGACTCAGCTCCCTGTAAGAACCATGGCCTCTGCTCAGAGCGCTGGGGTGGCTTCAGCTGTGACTGCCCTGTGGGCTTCGGTGGCAAAGACTGTCGACTCAGTGAGTGGGCAGCACAGGGCAGGAAGGGCCTACAGGGTAAGGTCTGTTCCTGAGTTGGGGACTGTAACCTTGCTCCTTCTATCCCCTCAGCAATGGCCCATCCCCACCACTTCCATGGCAATGGCACACTGAGCTGGGACTTTGGAAACGACGTGACTGTGTCTGTGCCATGGTACCTGGGACTGGCATTTCGGACACGGGCAACACAAGGGGTCCTGATGCAAGTGCAGGCTGGGCCACATAGCACGCTCCTCTGCCAGGTATGTCTGCCCTCCTGACCTCTCCCTTGATCCTGAGCTCTCAGTCTCTAATGCCACCAGCAACATTCCTGGGGGGTTCAGCCTGGGTCATACAGCATGCTTCTCTGGACTGTAACTCTTGACCCTCTTCTTCTCACAAGAGCCTCTGCAGGTAGAGGGCACAGACAGAGCTCTCTTGTGCTGGTTGCTCCAACCCATGATCCTGGACACAGCACCCTATTGCCAGATATAGGCCTTGTCCCTGCTGTTTAGAACACTGATATTCTTCATCTCTGATCTCTCCTCACATTCCCAGCCCTATCCCAACTTAGAATCTGACTCCAGGCCTCTGCCTCTCTACCCACAGCTGGATCGGGGCTTGCTGTCTGTGACAGTGACCAGGGGCTTGGGCCGTGCTGCCCACCTTCTCCTGGACCAGGTGACTGTCAGTGATGGCCGGTGGCATGATCTGCGACTGGAGTTGCAGGAAGAACCAGGTGGCCGACGGGGCCACCATGTCCTCATGGTGTCATTGGACTTTAACCTCTTCCAGGTCTGACCTCTGACCCTGAGGTAGCCCCTTCTCAGTCTTCCAACCAGACCCACTTCATTTGATCCCACCTCTGGTCCAGCTCCTCTCAACCCCTCCACTGCACAGTCTGGTTGTGTGCCTTCCCCATCCTCCAGTACCCTCCTCACATCCTTGCTCTGAGCCCACTCCACCAGCCAGGCTAATCCCTTGTCAGGCCCTCCTCATGTCAGGAAGGCCACCCACTTTCCTGGTCTTGTGGCACTTCGATAGCCAGTTCTTTGCCTAAGTCCTGGAAACCCTTCTGGCCTTGTCCCAATCTCCCAGCCCAAATCAAGGAATTTCAGGGGCTGTTCTGGGTCCAGGAGAGAGGGGCATTTCTGAGCCCAGCCTTCAGCTGAAACCTTCCCATCTTCCACCCCTGTGCTCAGCAAGTCCTTCGCACTCAAGAGCAGCTCATTTCCAGACCAGCCCCCTAGTACAGAAAGACAAAGCTGATCATACAGGGCTAGGACATGGCCAAGACTGGTTCTGGGGTAGGGCAGGGGTTCATCGGCCCCCCTTACCCCCTATATTAACTGTACCCTCCAGGACACCATGGCAGTAGGGAGTGAGCTGCAGGGCCTGAAGGTAAAGCGACTCCATGTGGGAGGCCTGCCCCGCGGCAGTGAGGAGGAAGGTCCTCAGGGTCTGATTGGCTGTATCCAGGTAAGGGTGAGCATGGGAACATGATAGGGGGGCATTAGATCAGATCCAGGGTGCTTTGGGGTAGAAAGCTGCTTTCAAGTGGAGTGTTAGTAGATTAGTGGGTGGGTATTAGCGACCTAGAGACATCAGAGACAGGTCAAACCTTTCTGTGTTATTAGAGGTGAGAATTGAATTAGACTATCGAGGGTCATTAAAGATCTGTATTAGAGACCACATGATTAGGTACCATGAAGAAACTGAACTGAGAATAACAGCGTCTGAGGGAGGCTGCACGTCAGGACTCATCAGACTAGGTCACTGGCTCTGCAAAACACAGGGCTGAGGGGCTTTGACATGGGCCTCAACCCGTGCTGTCTGTGTCATAGGGTGTATGGCTCGGTTCCACACCTTCGGGGGCCCCAGCCCTGCTTCCCCCCAGACACCGAGTGAATGTGGAACCTGGCTGTGTTGTGACCAACGCCTGTGCATCTGGGCCCTGCCCACCCCATGCTGACTGTCAAGACCTCTGGCAGACCTTTTCCTGCACCTGCTGGCCAGGTGGTACCTGGATGGTGGCAGAGCGGGAGGTGTCAGGATGATCTGGGAAGGCGCCAGGGCCTGGGCGGGGTCTGAGAACATAGGCTGTTTCTCCCACATTTTGTGGCCATTGTCCTGATCTCCGATTCAACTTGCAGGTTACTACGGCCCAGGCTGTGTAGACGCCTGCCTCTTGAATCCCTGTCAGAACCAGGGGTCATGCCGGCACCTTGCAGGAGCCCCCCATGGCTATACCTGTGACTGTGCAGGTGGCTATTTTGGGCACCACTGTGAACACAGGTAAGAGACCATGGGCTGAAATGATGCAAAGACCTGCTGGGCAGAGGGAGGGTCACTGCAATATGAAGGTATCTCAACTAACTGCACCCCCAGGATGGACCAGCAGTGCCCGCGGGGCTGGTGGGGGAGCCCAACTTGTGGCCCCTGCAACTGCGATGTTCACAAGGGCTTTGACCCCAACTGCAACAAGACAAATGGGCAATGTCACTGCAAGGTACACCTGGCCTCTGGCCCCTGACCTTTCAACTCTTTCCTAGACCTAGAAGTGATTTGTGATTCTTTCTCAGCTTGCTCTTTTCTGCCACCTGATGCAGGTCCTGACCTTTTACTTTACCCCTGTCCTGTAACCTAACTACCACCTCTTGTCTCTGACATCTAACCCCTCCCTTACCATTCATTTGATCCAATCTTCCTCTGGCCTGTGAGCACTATTCTTTTGAAACTTTGCCCTTAATTCCATTCATTCCCCAAACCCTGACCTGAGACCCCTACTTTAAGTCCTGACCTCTGACCCCAGGCCCCTGACCCATTCTTAAACAGGAGTTCCACTACCGACCTCGGGGCAGCGACTCATGCCTCCCATGTGACTGCTACCCTGTGGGCTCGACCTCGCGTTCCTGTGCAGCCCACAGCGGGCAGTGCCCCTGTCGCCCAGGAGCCCTTGGTCGCCAGTGCAACAGCTGTGACAGTCCTTTTGCAGAGGTGACATCCAGTGGCTGCCAGGGTGAGTGGCCTCCATCCAGATCCACAAACAGACAGTCGGCTCTGGCATACTGCCGCCAAGTACCATGGACTGCTTGGTTCCTTGATAGGGACTCTGGGAGGCTTCTTTTGAGAGATCGCTGTACCCAGGGCCCCCATATTTGTCCCAAGTACTTTGATGATCTATTACAATCTGAGAAGTCAGCTCCTGTGAGGCCAGCTGGAAAGTGAGGGGTAGTGGACCTGGGGTGGGTGGTAGAGGGGCAGTAATGTGGCTACCATTTGCCGCATCACTCCCTGGGCCACCTGACTCAGTGCCTCCTCTCTCCTTAGTGCTCTATGATGCCTGCCCCAAGTCTCTGAGATCTGGTGTGTGGTGGCCCCAGACGAAGTTTGGCATCTTGGCCTCAGTGCCATGTCCTCGGGGCGCCCTGGGTGAGTACCTGGAGGACAGGGGCATCACTGAGGGAAAGAGTGGGCCTCTCCTCTGACTGCTAGAGCCACCTCTTTTTCTGATTTGGGTATCCTTGTCCCTGCAAAGAGGTGGGAGTACGGTAGGGGTCCATGTGGGCCCCTCACTACTTCCTAGGAACTCTGGGTCCCTCCCCACACTCTCATTGAGCCTCCGTCTGTTTCTCTTGGCTTCTGGGCAGGATTGCGGGGTACAGGTAAGGGGTACGTGTTTGCTCAGGTGCGCTGCCCGCCTCCCACTGCCAGAGCTTTTGCAGACCCCTCCCGCTGCCTGAAGTCCCTGCAGACCCTTCCCTGCTGCCTGAGGTCTCTAAATGCTCCTCCCAACTGCTTGAAGTGCCTGGAGTTCTCTTCATGCTGTTGGAGGACCTCAGAAGCCCTTCTCTGATGCCTGAGGTCCTCAGAGGCCTGCCTGAGGACCCTGCAGACCCTTCCTCACTTCCTAAAATCCATGCAGACCCCTGCTTAATTCCTGAGGTCCCTACAGACCTTTCCCTAATACCTGAGGTCCCAGGAGGCCGCTCCTGACTGCCTGGAGGCACAGAAGGGCCCTCCCTTCTGTCTGAGGATCCTAAAAAGTTCTCCCCACTGCCTGAGTCCCTGCAGAACCCTCCTTGCTGCTTGAGGTCTCTGCGGTGGCTGGCCAGAGATCGCCTATGTACGCATGCTCATGTGTGTGTCTTTTTGTGCCTGTGCACGCATCTGGGAGTTTGTCTTGAGGGGAGAGGGTTCTATTTTAAGTTAGAGTTCTTATTGCTGGTGGCCACAAACTCCCTTAAGAGCAAGGTCAATTATCCTTAAACCTCATCCCAGTCCCACAGACAAGAGAGAGGGCAGCAAAGTCGCCACTGGGGAAGTTAAAACTTGTGTGAGAACTGCCACCTCCCATCTCACTTTGGTCACAGAATACTCTTGGAAGACCTGATCTGTGTCAGCGGGTCTGTGTGTGTATATGAGACAGCAGCGTGTTTCTGTTTGCTTGTCCCAGTCCACACACCTGTGTATGTGCAGATGTGAGCATTGGTGTATGTGGGTTTGCCCTAGGCTTCATGTCTGTGAACTGTCCTGGCCCGTGTGTGTGTGTGTGTGTGTGTGTGTGTGTCCCTGCCCTTATATTCTTTATGTAGTTGATACAAAATTATCCACAATGATCCACAGACCCTCAGAAGTTGACTAACGGCTAGGCTGCTCCCTCCAGGGGCTCAGCCACAGATGCATACTCCTCTGGCCTCTGCCTAGCGTTCCCCTTGCTATAGGGGCTGGTGCTATGGTCACCTCCTCAGGAAAGGTGTCCAGGCCCCAGGCCTAACCAGGGTTTGCCTGCTATTAGGTGCTGCTGTGCGGCTATGTGACGAGGACCAGGGCTGGCTGGAGCCTGATCTCTTCAACTGTACTTCTCCCGCCTTCCGAGAGCTTAGTCTGCTGGTGAGATTGCCTGCACCTTCCCCTGTCCCAGGCCCTGTCCCTGCTGCCCCAGGCCTGTGGCAGAACCCAAACATCATCACCGGCCCTTGACCGCCTTGGCTCTTCCTGTTTGCCCTTTGATCTGGCCAAACCCCTTCTTCCTGCGAGCCTTTTGAGAGGGGTCTAAGGGAATGTAGCGACCAGCTCCATCTTTGTCCTGGCAGCTGGATGGCCTAGAGCTGAACAAGACAGCTCTGGATACCGTGGAGGCCAAGAGGCTGGCTCAGAGGCTGCGGGAGGTGACTGGCCACGCTGACCGCTACTTTAGCCAAGACATCCGAGTCACTGCCCGCCTGCTGGCCCACCTGTTGGCCTTTGAGAGCCATCAGCAGGGCTTTGGGCTGACAGCTACACAGGATGCCCACTTCAATGAGGTGGGGCTGATCCCCTTGCCCTGCATCCCCCGCTCAAGCCCCTCCTGACTCTGGGGAAGCAAAGGTCCTGGAATCTCCCTCTTCCTTGGTGCCCCACACAGACACCCTTTGCCTGCTGGGACCCCTCCGAGCACCTGACCAAACCCCTCAGACCTTCCCTGTCCCTTCACACCTCCGCACCTGACTGACTGCACCTTCATATCCCTCCTGCCAGAATCTGCTGTGGGCCGGCTCTGCGCTGCTTGCTCCGGAGACCGGGGACTTGTGGGCTGCGCTGGGGCAGCGGGCCCCTGGGGGGTCGCCAGGCAGCGCAGGACTGGTGCAGCATCTGGAGGAGTATGCAGCCACCCTTGCGAAGAACATGGAACTCACATACCTGAATCCTGTGGGCCTGGTGACGCCCAATATCCGTGCGTGGCGGGTGGGGTGATACGGGACTGGGGGCTGTGAAGGGGCAAAGACCTGGCAAGGACTTGGAGGTCCTAGGGGTTTGGGACTATTAATGTTAACATTAATGTGCTTTTCAGGGTCCGACGCTGTACTGGTAGCGAGGAAGCTATGCCTTGTGGGACTTGGGCACAGGATGGGGGCAGGAAGGAGGGATCCTTAGCATGGAGAGGAGATCTTGATGGGTCTTCCCCTTCTCTTGCCTGGATAGTGCTCAGTATCGACCGTATGGAACACCCTAGTCCGACTCGGGGGACCCGTCGCTACCCTCGTTACCACAGTAACCTTTTCCGGGGTCAGGATGCCTGGGATCCTCATACCCACGTGCTGCTGCCTTCCCAGTCCCCACGGCCATCCCCATCTGAAGGTGCGAGCCCTTGGGAGACCCCTGGACCAGATCCTGTGTTCCCGTCCCCTTCATAAGCCAGATGCCACACACCCTTCTGATTGTTCGCTCCTTGCCAGACCTCCTCTGCGTGAGACCCTCCCACATCGACTCTCTACCCCACACCTTGTCACACTGTTCTCTCATTTTGCTGGACTCTTGCCCCAACCACAGATGACCTCCTCCAGGCCTTGAATATTCAGGATACAACCTTGGGGAGGCCATGTCCTCTTCATGGCTTCCTGTTCTGGATTTGCAGGGAAAGGGTTCCCATGCTTGATGCTGGGTTGGCTTCAGAGCTGGGCTTATGGGTGCTTAGGGTCAGATGTCACTAACAGTAGCGCCTCCCCATCTCCTGGCAGTTCTGTCCACCAGCAGCAGCAGCAGCAGCACAGAAAACTCTACCACCTCAAGCGTGACCCCCGCACCAGCCCTCTCGGAGCCCAAGCCTGAGCCTGGGATTTCCATTGTCATCCTCCTTGTCTACCGCACCTTGGGGGGGCTGCTCCCTGCCCAGTTCCAGGCTGAGCGCCGGGGCACCAGGTACATGATTCGAATTACTCCCAGGCCCCTTACCCCTCAACTTCTTATAAGCTTCTAGTTAACCGAGTTCCCCCTTTTCCCCTTTCTGGTGGCAAATTAGCAGGTTCACAATCAGAGACACTCCTGTGCACGTCTCCAGGGAAGCTTTTCCCTGCTGGGTTCCACCTGAACCGCGTTCTCTGGAGTTGGGAGAAACAGCAGACGGACACAGAGGCACGGATCGGGGCAGTCACATGGAGAAGAGACAGGGGCCAAGTACAAACAGGCCATCTAGCTGACAGAGATGAGCAGACTGATGGCAGTCAGAGGAGGGTAGCAGGGAGGGAAATTTGAGGCAGAGTCTGGGCTGCTCAGGCCTCAGATCCCAGTTGATCTAAACCACTCAGCTACAGAGAACCTGCCATTTCTGCAGAACCACGATTCCTCAGCTAGGCCAGGGAACCCTGATCGTGAAGTAGCCCAGCACAGGCTGAAGCATTTCTCAGAAACAGCTTCCAGCTTGGGGCATCCCAGACCCTGGATTGGCCATGGCAAGTGGTGCAAAGACAGAGTGAGCTTAAGAGCTCAGCAGTGTCTAAGTTCAGGTGGATGTCTCCTCAGGCTTCCTCAGAATCCTGTTATGAACTCACCGGTGGTCAGCATCGCTGTCTTCCATGGACGCAACTTCCTAAGGGGTGTCCTGGAGACCCCAATCAGCCTTGAGTTCCGCCTCCTACAGACAGCAAATCGGAGCAAGGCGATCTGCGTGCAGTGGGACCCAGCTGGCCCGTGAGGACCTCTGCCCTGGAACCCCTGTTCCCTTTATTAACCGCTGGGAGCCCCAGCTGTGGGGCTCCTACTAATGGCCCTGTGCATGCAGGCCCCTGAGGAATGCTGCTCCCCAGTTTCAGGCCCCCTCAGCCCCTCCCCCGCCCCTCTCCTGGCAATAGGACCTTGCCCAGAGGGGATCATGGATCTAACCACTCTGTGGCTACAGGGAGGACCAGCATGGCATGTGGACAGCACGGGACTGTGAACTGGTGCACCGGAATGGGTCCCACGCACGATGTCGCTGCAGTCGGACAGGCACCTTTGGGATCCTCATGGATGCCTCCCCCCGTGAGGTGGGGCTATGTTCAGAAGCCTGAGGAAGTGGGAGGGATTACAGTGGTCCAGACACCCCAGCAACCATCCCTGTCCCCACAGCGACTGGAGGGTGACCTGGAGCTACTGGCTGTGTTCACCCACGTGGTCTTGGCCGTGTCCGTGGCTGCGCTACTGCTGACGGCAGCTCTCCTGCTGAGCCTGCGCAGTCTCAAGTCCAACGTGCGTGGGATCCATGCCAATGTGGCAGCTGCCCTAGGGGTGGCAGAACTCCTCTTTCTGCTGGGCATCCACAGGACCCATAACCAGGTGCAGGGCCAGGGTCAGGGAATCTGTGTCTGGGGCCAAAGTTTGGGGTCAGAGGTCAGGGTGTTCCAGTTGGGGCCCAGATTTGGGGCAGGATGCTAGGGTAAGATATGGCAGTTCTGGGGTCAGAGGTGGGCAGCAGATGCCTGGGGTGGGGGTCAGAGTTGGGGTCAGGAAAGCGAGGTCCTGACGCCCCCCTCCCCTGCCTTTAGCTGGTGTGCACTGCAGTGGCCATCCTCCTGCACTACTTCTTCCTCAGCACCTTCGCATGGCTCCTGGTGCAGGGGCTGCACCTCTACCGCATGCAGGTCGAGCCACGCAATGTGGACCGCGGCGCTATGCGCTTCTACCATGCTCTGGGCTGGGGCGTCCCTGCTGTGCTGCTGGGTGAGGGCCCTGCTCACTGGCCCATCCAGGCCTATGACCCCTGACCTCTGTCCATCATATGGCCTAATCCCAGCCCCTGTGCCCAGTCCTGATCGTGACCCCGAAACTCAGCCCTCTCTGCCATTCTCAGGGAAGAGCCTGCTCTGCCCTCACCCCATGCCTCTCCCCGCACGAGATGCTCAGCAGTACTAGAAACACCACTTTGTTGGGCTCCTCTTCTTCCTCCAGGCCTTGCTGTTGGCCTGGATCCTGAGGGATATGGGAACCCCGACTTCTGCTGGATCTCTGTCCATGAGCCCCTCATCTGGAGCTTCGCAGGGCCTGTCATCCTTGTCATTGTGGTGAGTGCCCTGCGCTGGGTGCCACCCATATGCTCCACCTGCAGCAGGTGTGTTGTGTCAGCTGAGGGGTGCCAGAGTTGTAGCTTGCCAGTCTTAGTCTCCGTATCTATCCTCTGGCCAACTGACGTGATGATGGGAAGCAGACATTCATAGACTGCTGCCTCTCTCTGCTTCGTCTCTGTGTCTTCACTATGGTCTCAGCCCCTCCCTTTCTGATTCCCTGACTGTCTACAATTCTGTCTAGTTTCTTTCCTTTTTTTTTTTCTTTTAAAGGAAAGGTGCAGGCAGGAATGATGTGAGTAGGTAGGCAGGCAGGCAGGAAGAGAGAGGAGGAGGAAGCAGGAAGCATCTCTTTTATTTTTATTTAGTTGTTCACACTGATTACTTCCCCCTGGGTCCAGGACTCGAACCCAGGGGTATTTGGCTTGCTCCTTCAGAGGCCGTTTACCTAACCACTGCTCCAGTAGGATATGCCTGTCTCTTGTTTCTGATCTCTCTATCTTTGTGTATATTAGTGTTTGTGTCTGTGTGTGTGGATGTTTCAATGATTCTCTGTGTGTCTTGGTCTCTCTCTGTCTCTCACTATCTCTGTCTCTCTCTACCCTGTCCCTGCTCCACATGTCGGAATGTGGGTCCAGATGAATGGGACCATGTTTCTCCTCGCTGCCCGCACATCCTGTTCCACTGGGCAGAGGGAAACCAAGAAGACCTCTGTGCTGTGAGTTGGCTGGCTGGGGGGAAAGGGATGCTCAAGATGATAGCCTCATCCTGGGTGGGGCCTGGGGTCCCCAGGGCAGCCCTTATGCAGACTGGACTCCAAAGTTCTGGTTAAGAGGACAAAGTAGCATCTGCCCTGGACTGTGGTCCCTTTCTGGCATCCTCACCATACTCTGACCCCACACATGCTTCCACTCTGTCATCTCTCCTTGTCCCCTGCGTTTCCCCAGAGTCCCCCATGGCCCAGGTGGCTCACTTGCCCCTTGCTCGTGCATTCCTGTCTTCCATGTTTCTCTCATGCCCCCATACTCCCATGTGTTCTTCCCATGTCCCCTCATGTCCATGTCTCCTAAGTACACGTCTGGTTCTTTTCTGTCACCTCCCGTCTTCCCTAGTATCACCTAAGATCTCTGTTTCTGTGACTTCCTTTCCTTCCATGTCCCCTGTGTGTCCTCCCCTGTCCCCTGCATGACCCTGCATGTCCTCCTGTGTCCTTCCATGTTCCCACCACAGGACCCTTCGAAGTTCCTTTCTGCTCCTTCTGCTGGTCAGTGCCTCTTGGCTCTTTGGCCTCCTGGCAGTCAACCACAGTATCCTGGCCTTCCACTACCTCCACGCTGGCCTCTGTGGGCTCCAGGTAACTCTGGCACCCTTCCTCACCTTGGCTGAGATGGGGCTTCAGCAGGGTGGGTCCATCCCTGGGCAGCATTGATCCTGGGCCTGGAGCTGATCCTCTGGATGACTGACCTGGCCCAGGAAGGCCAAACTGGGTGCTGATGCTGGATTGACCTCCTGGTTACTTGCTGGTCCTCGCTGCCTTTTACTGTTTCCAGCCACTCATGTCATTGAGTCCCACTGCCTCCACTGGCTTCCCTGACTCCCTCTCCCCACCCTCTGGGCTCTTCACTGACTCATGCTAACCTGCAACAACTGGCCCTCGTTACTAACCTTCAGTGAATTATACTGACTCCGACTGACCCCTCAGTGACCCTGCTCTGACTTTCTCTGATTAATTTCTGATCTCTTACTACCACGAATGACTCATTGACCCTCACTGACCTGCAGGGCCTGGCAGTGCTCCTGCTCTTCTGTGTCCTGAATGCAGATGCTCGGGCTGCCTGGACACCAGCCTGTCTGGGCAGGAAGGCAGCCCCCGCGGAAGCCAGGCCAACACCTGGGACGGTCAGTGAGGGACTCTTAGGCCTGGGGAGTGAGGGTAGAGGGCCTGGGAAGCCAGTGCTTGAGGCTTCTCCAGGTGGGCTCATGCTCCTACCTCCACCCACCTCCCCCAGGCGCCTGGGGCTTACAACAACACGGCTCTCTTTGAGGAGAGCGGCCTCATCCGCATCACTCTGGGCGCCTCCACTGTCTCCTCGGTGAGCAGCGCCCGCTCTGGTCGGACCCAGGACCAAGACAGCCAGCGGGGCCGCGGCTACCTCAGGTGAGTGGAGGGGTCTCTTTGTGGGGGAGACACACAACTCAGGCTAGACCCATTTTACCAAGGGTTGGCATCACCAGGTCCTAAGGCAGTTGCTCCATCCATCATGGCCATCGGGGTCTCTGCTGTAGCCTCTACTGCAAGGCACCTCCTACCACACACACAGGGACACCTTCAGAGCCGTTCCCCATGCAGCCAGCTGTGTACTCACAGGCACTCACACCTCCAAAGCATCCTACCTGATCCCTCTTTAACTGCGGGTTTTCTGTTTTCCAGGGACAATGTCCTGGTTCGACATGGCTCGGCTGCTGACCACACAGACCATAGCCTCCAGGCTCATGCTGGCCCCACCGACCTGGATGTGGCCATGTTCCATCGAGATGCTGGTGGAGGTGGGGGTCTGGGCCAGGAAGGAGGGAGGCAGAGTATCTACCCTTAATTCCCCTTTGCTCCAAACTGGGAGTAGTGGTTGACTGTTGGGGTAATCCACTCTTCCCGCCACCTGATCATTGCCCAAGAGGTAGCGATTGTCCCAGCCTTGGTTCTCCTGAGCCGCTCCTGGCTAGTCCCAACCCTTCTTTCCTACCCCAACTCCATGCTCTCCCAAGGCCCCTGTCTTGCCCCCTTTCTGTAGCTATCCCAAGAGCCTCAGCTTCGGGCTCTTTCTTTAACCCCCAGTCCCTCACCTGCCCAAGCCACTGCTGTGCCTTCCTCCTTCTGACCTTCCTACCTCCAGGTGCAGACTCTGACTCTGACAGCGACCTGTCTTTGGAGGAAGAGAGAAGCCTGTCCATCCCGTCTTCAGAAAGTGAAGACAATGGCCGGACACGGGGGCGTTTCCAACGTCCACTCCGCCGGGCAGCCCAGAGTGAGAGGCTCCTCACTCACCCCAAAGGTGATGGGGCACTCTGACCCCAGGGTAACCAAAAGACATTCCGTATTCCCTGGGTATAACCCAGAGAACTTGCTATCCCCTCTGTATTTGTGGGACAATGTTGGGGACCTAGGATCATTTTCGGGCCTGCACACACCTCTCAGCAGTGCGATGTAAGCTAGAGACCTTGGAAAGGCCTGAGCAACAAAATCACAGGGTAGGGCAATTAGAGGGGGTATTGCCATCCGTCTAGCCCTTATTTTCCCCAAGGATTGGGGTTCAGCTTGGTCTTCCTGATCCCTCAGCCCTCAGGTCACCCCCAGTCTCTGGCCACCTCCAGTGAAAAGTGAGGGGCCCATCAGTAACCCTCTCCCTGAATGTTTGCATTGATCTCTGAGAGACATTCTCTGTCCCTCCCTCTATCAATAGGAACAACCAGGGGTTTAGGATCACTAAGGTTGGGGTGTGAGTCTGGATCACGGAGGTCATGAGTCATGAGTGAACCCAGAGATTCTCGTAACCTGCCTTGGCTCTACAGATGTGGATGGCAATGACCTCCTGTCCTACTGGCCAGCCCTAGGGGAATGCGAGGCAGCTCCTTGTGCTCTGCAGACCTGGGGCTCCGAAAGGCGCCTGGGGCTGGACAGCAGTAAAGACGCGGCCAACAACAACCAGCCTGACCTGGCCCTGACGAGTGGAGATGAAACCTCTCTGGGCCGGGCCCAGCGCCAGAGGAAAGGTATGATCCCTGACCTTGGCCTGAACTTTAGGGAGCCTGGGAACTACCCCTACTCTGACCTGGGACATTTCATCCTCCTGATCCCAAATTACTTCGCAGGGATCCTGAGAGTGTCTTTTGCTCTAACCTGGGGGTTTTCTGACACGCTGTACTGTTTTTTGATCTCTGGGGACTACCCCCATCCTGACCTGGGAACTTCCTGCTCCCCATACTCTGGCCTACACCATGGAGACCCCGGGGGCCATGCCTGCCCCATGTCGGAGAATTTCTCCCCAAACCCAAACCCCAGTGGACCCAGTGCTTAGTGGACCCTAGAAACTGCTGTACCCAGATCACAGAACTCCTGCTCTCACATGGAAGGTTTCTGCCCCGCGTTCTGCTTTGCAAGGAAGTTGTCTCTGCTCCAGCCCAGGGATTCGTGCTCCTTTGACCCTGGTCTGCATTACCAGGACCTGGGGATTGCCCCTGTCCTGACCTGGGGATTACTTCCTCTCCAACTCTGACCCCTCACCGGCTGCCTCACTGTAATTCCCAGGGGCTGCCTCTACCCCACCCCAGTAGCTTCTGCCCCAAAACCTGTGCCACAGAGATTCCAGGAGTGCAGATCCCATTTGTCCCCCCCACAGGCATCCTGAAGAACCGATTACAGTACCCACTGGTGCCGCAGACCCGAGGTGCCCCTGAGTTGTCCTGGTGCCGTGCAGCCACCTTGGGCCACCGTGCTGTGCCGGCTGCCTCCTATGGCCGCATCTATGCTGGAGGTGGGACAGGCAGCCTTTCACAGCCAGCCAGCCGCTACTCCTCCCGAGAACAGCTGGACCTGCTCCTCCGGCGGCAACTGAGCCGGGAGCGACTAGAAGAGGCCCCTGCCCCTGTTCTGCGTCCCCTGAGTCGGCCGGGTTCTCAGGAACGCCTAGATGCTGTGCCAGGCCGCCTGGAGCCCAGGGATCGAGGCAGCACCCTACCACGAAGGCAGCCACCCAGGGACAACCCTGGCACCATGGTCAGCCGCTTTGGGTCACGGGATGCACTGGACCTAGGGGCGCCCTGCGAGTGGTTGAGCACACTGCCCCCACCCCACAGGTCCCGGAACCTTGACCTACAGCCCCCACCTCTGTCTCCACAGCGGCAACTCTCAAGGGACCCCCTTTTGCCATCTCAGCCCCTGGACTCTCTGTCCAGGAGATCGAACTCAGGGGAGCGACTAGACCATACGCCTAGCCGGCACCCCTCACGAGAAGGCCTCGGGCCATCCCCACAGCTGCTCAGAGTTAGGGAGGACCCAGCCAGTGGCCCTAGCCATGGCCCCTCCACGGAGCAGCTGGACATTCTCTCCTCTATCCTTGCCTCCTTCAACTCCTCGGCTCTCTCCTCCTCCGTGCAGTCCTCAAGCACGCCCTCGGGCCCTCACACCACTGCCACGCCTTCTGCCACAGCCTCTGCGCTTGAGCCCTCTACACCACGTTCTGCCACATCCCACAGCATCTCGGAGCTGTCACCGGACTCAGAGTAAGTAAGGTGCAGCTCTCATAAGCATAAGGCAGCCGCCTGTGGACCCTGCTGTATTCTTTCCTGGAAACAAAAGGGGTTGGGGGTTGGGGGCAGTTGTGGACTTTCTCAGGCTCAGCATAGCCAGGGGACCACAGCCTAGGGACAGAAATCTGGCAGGGACTGATGGGATGTGATTGGCAGGGACTTGCCAGCTATATGATTAAGGCCAGGACCTCCACCCGCTACTCCTCACCTCCTGAACTAAGAAGGAAAGAGGGGTGCTTTCCAAAGGGTTTGAGCTAATAGAGGCGGGTGGGCAGGAGCCAAGATCTAGAAGTGGAAGGTTACTGGGATGGGGAAGGGGAAGAGAGAGTAGGCGCCTTTGCCTGGACAGAGTATTACGAGATGAGGAGGAGCTGGAAGTAGTGCCAGAACAGCAGTAGCTTGTATACCAGGCAGAAGAGTTGACCTCAAGGTAAATCATTCATTCATCAAATATTATTATTATTATAATTGTAAAGAGAGGAGGAAGAAGCATTTTTATTTGTTTTGTTTCTCCCCAAATCCAGGGCCCAGTTTCCAGGGCCTTAGACTCTACATGGTCCACATCCCAGCTGTCTTAGCTACCTGAGCCACAAGGATGCCCTATTCGTCTAATATTAAGTTCCTCCTATGGGTGCTGTGGGGCACATGGGAACTGCATTGGGACTTACTGCATCTCAATTGCCTGTGGGCATCCATGGGGCTATGGCAGACACACTAGAGCCAGAGAAGGGGCGGGGAGGAGCCAGGAATTGCCAGACCTTGAAAGCTAAAGGACAGTTGAGTTTCAAGAACAGTTAGGTCAGGCTCTGAGGAAGCTCTGGGGGGAAGGAGACCCTGGTCTGGGGCAGGAGACGAATAAAACCTGAGCACAGTTGGGGGAGGACTACGGAAGGAGACAGGAACAGGAGATTTGGGGACCTGGTGCCCAGGGCTCTGGAAGGATGCTGAGTTAAAGGTGAGAGGGTGCTGAGTACCATCTGAGTCCTGCAGCTTAACCCTTAGGGTCTAACTGTGGGGGTAGGGAGCTAGGGGCTGAGCCTGGAGTCACTCTTTACCTCTCTAAGCCTCAGTTTACTCATCTGTAAAATGTGTCTGTACTTATAAACTCTGAGATGCGGAGATTTTGAGACAATTCGTCGAGTGCTTCACATAGTCTCTCTATGGTAAGTGCTTAGAGAAAAGACATAGGGGAACAAGCGGCATTGCTGACATGTGGGGTCCTAGAGTGGGTGAAGAACTCTGAGAACCCATAATGGGGGCTGGGGACCAGTCTGGGCAGGATTCTAGACCACTTGCCTCAAAATTCTCTCAGCGACTGCCTTTGACTTCTCACATTCAATTCTGCAGAGTTCCTAGAAGTGAGGGTCACTCCTGAGGGGCCAACGTTTGGACAAGGTACAGCCAAGGGCAATGCAGGATTTGGGCCAACAGAAGAGACTCCAGGAGTCACGGACTGATTCTAAGAGAGCCTCCTATCCAGCTCTCCCTGCTGCTGCAGTGCTGAGGTTCCATGCTTCTTTGTGAGCGTGTGAACATGCATATAACAGGTGCAGGGCAATGAAACTGAAGGGAGGACTTTTATACCTTTTGTACCTTTGTAACCAGAGAGATATGCTTATGTTATTTTTCAGCTTTTCTGTCTCCCGGGGTTCTGAGGCTGGGCTGGGAGGGGGAGGGGGACAGAGGGAAAGAGTTATGGAGTTTGACCGTATTTGGGTCCCTGGCAAACCATATACTCTTCTTTCTCATCTTCAAGTGGGTGGATCATATGGGGAGGGTGTCAAATTCCACTGCCTCATAGATCTGCATATTGTCAGGACCCCAAGTGCAGAGTTGATCTTAGCTTTTTCTTGGCTGTCCCAAGGACCAAACTTCTGGGACTGGGGATTGGTCTTGGAAACAGGGATCCTCTGATGTCCTCACAGGGGTGCACTCATGCTGCCCCTCCCCATGGATGTGTGTGTTTCTTATATGGAGTCCCTGCCACTTACTGCCTTATGACCTAGGAGACTGATGCTGTGGGCGCTGGTGGAGCAGCAGACGTCATGTTTACAGAGCAAGGCTTCCCCTTCTCCCACAGGGAGGGGCCCAGGCCTCTATTCAGACACTCCTGCAGACGGTGGATGGAGGGTCATTTGCCAGGCCTGCCCCTGCTGCAAGCAAAAGTTGTCTGTAGTGCCATTTGATTCCCTGACACTGCCCCTAATTTATTTTGAAGGGTGAGGTAGGAGGGTGAGCCAAGGGAGCAGAAAGAAGGGAATTGGAGATGCAGAATGCAGGTATCTCCCATGTTTACAGGAACCTCTCTGGCCCTAAGAACCTGGGCTGCAGGAAGTGACTCAGTTCCATTCCTTCTTTATTCCCTTCTAAAGGGAAAAGTGACTGTTAGGACCTTGTTCACAAAACTCTCACTTTTTTTTTTTACTTTGTCTGATGTCCAGTACTGGGGACTTTTACATTTTGTTTACTTTGTTTACAGCTCAAGATTGAAAATATTGTAGAAATTTGTTTACAACTTAAAACTTTGAATTTTATACTTTGTTTACAGTTGAGGATTTTTTCCCCCTTTGTTTACAAGTGAAAGATAAAGTGGGAGAGAAGCTTGGAGGACCCACCTGTGAGAACCCTGATCCTGGCCAGTTGAGTGGGTTTTTAACACCTAGCTCTCCCAGGCCAAAGATCAGCCCTGAGTCCCTAATGAACAGAGGACCTTGAGAGTAGGTATTCTCTTACTATTGGGAAGAGTGGTTGTGCAGAGCTGTGGGGTGTCTGCATAGACACCCTTCCTCCATGCATACTCTAGGGAGGCAGTTTCCAAGGAGACTGAAAAATCTACTGACTGGTGCCAAATCCTACCAGCCAGGACCCCAGCTCTCCTTATCAGCATGACTCCAGCCCTTGGAAGGTTGAGGGTTCTGACGTGGGGAGAGGAGGGTTGTCCTTGCTATGTCCTAGGTTCTATAGATGTCCTTCTCTGGGGGTCCCCCTCCAGCCCAGTGGCCCCTTTTCTTGTCTGTGTAAATTGTTCCGTGAAGCCGCGCTCTGTTTTGGGAATAAACTTCTATAGAAAATGGTTATTGCCTCTTTCTCTTTGAGGGTAGTGGGTGGGGTAGAAGGGTAGTTATGAATGATTCAGGCCAGGCTGATGTTTGGGAGAAATCCGAGTACTTGCCCACTCAAGAATATAGCTCAAATTTTAGCTCAGTTCATTGTGATTTGGACCAAGTTCTCAGGTTTTAACCCTGAATTCTGACCCCTCTCCTTGTGATTGGTGCCTGAAGTATGGTCACAGGTGCTGGGAGTAAGGTACTAAGGGAAACTCCCTCCCTTGTAAAGGGAGCAGCATAATAACCTTCCCAAGAAGAGGGCCGGCAGCACTGACCTTGCATTTGCCCTGGTCAAACCAAGCCTAGGAACTGTCTTTGCTAACCCCTCAATCCAGCAGTGACAATAAGGACTCCCAACATTTGCTGGCTCAGGTAGGTGTTGGGAAGGGAACTCAGCTTCACTTGGGTGTGCAGAGTCAAAGGGAGGCCCTGAAGACCTTCAGTCTCAGAGACAGGATTGGTTTCAGGGAAAGCCTGTGTGTGGCGTCCCAAGGACCTGGACATTCCACGGAGAGCCAAGGCTCTCGGACAAGTCCCTAAGCCTAGGCAAACAGACGACTGGGCCTCGGGGGTTGAAAGCCAAGAACATCCACAAGAAGCTGAGTCATTAGATCAACTCCAGCCCATTCAGGGAAATGGGGAAGTGGGTATAACCAGCTGAGCACCCCGATTCCTAGGAGAAGGCCTGAGAGTCGCGAGGCCAGAACGCGCCAGGCCGTAACGGAAGGAAGTGGTTAAATCTTCCTCCTTGAGCGTCACCCCACCCTAGAACTGCCCTTAGTCCCCACCCACGCACACTGATTGGTCTAATCATCTATATCTGCCTGGGGATTGGCCCCTGGGAACATGCCGCCGGACTTGCCCCAGATCCAGCCCCGCCTTCCGGCTCACCGCGGCCTCCGACCCCAGCCGAGGGACTGCCGCTGCCGCTGCAGCCGCCGCCGCCGCCGCCGCCGCCGCAGCCAGGCAACCCTTCTGCCGGCAATGGGGCCGTCGGAGGAGTTGAGGTGAGTGCGGAGCACAGCCCGGGTTCTCTATGCGCGTGCGTATCCGCGTGCTTGTCCTCTAGGTGCGGGCCCCCCCTGGGCCCCCAGCAGACGCCCGGCTTTCCTATTCTTAGATTATCTCGCAAGGGGTAAGGTCAAGTCCAGACCAGGCATTTTCAGCCTTCAACCGCGCGTTTACCGCTTGGCCGATTTTCTGCAGGTGGCGAGGAATGAGGACGGGAGCCGGCGCGACCCCAGCCAGCCCTCAGGGTTGTGCGGGAATCCGCCGAAGTGCCAACCGAGGTCTAGCCCGGGGCTGCAGGGAGGCGGCTGCAGGCCGGGGCGTGTTGGGGCCGTCTAGTAGCTGCAGGAGAGTCCTTAGCAAAGGCCTGACAGCCAGCCGTACTGCTGATCCAGGAATAAGCTGTCATTCTAGCACTTGTGCCCTTCCTAGGGAATCTAGATTCCACCCTCCCAGCGCCGGCTTTGAGTGGGAGGGTGGGATGGAGCCCTTTAAGAAGAGCTAAGTGATTCACCGGGGAGGAGCTAGGAGGTCTTTGTGAGACTGTGATGCCAAGTCTCTGTGGATCTTCCTTGCCACGCGGTCCACTCCCTCCTCCAATTGGCATATCCAGATTAGAGGCCCTTCCCAGGTTAAGTTCCTGCCTCCGAGGGGGCAAAATCCTCCCCCATAGGTCAGAGTTGCTCCCGCTAGGTCAGAACTTTACTGACAGGTGAAAGCTGTCAAGCAGGGGAGGACTTGCCCCAGGTAAGATCACTCCACCTCAGATCTATTTCCAGGTAAGAATTTCTGCCATTCCAGATGTGAGCCTCCCCCAAGTCAGGTTCCCTTAGGTGAGAATACCCTCTGGTTTCTCATAGAACTTTCCTGGTTGGTGAAAGTTTCACCCCAGGTAAGACCGCCCCCTCTGAGAGCTCCTGTTCCCTGGTGAAATCTATTACCAGGACAGCTTTCCTTAGGTAAGAACCCTTCTTTCCAGATCTTTCCTGTCTTCAGTTGGGGTCTCTGCACTTTCCTGTCAGCCCAGTCATGTGGGAGCTTGTCCCTAGATGAGACCCCCTCCTCCCATCTCCTATTCTTCGATGGGTTTATCCTCCACTTTGGGTGGGAGCTTCCCTTTCCAGGTGAGAGTCTTTCCTTAACTTTCTCTGAGTTTGTCTACAACCTGTACCCTGGAGTTGGAGGCCCAGGGACAATCTTGACCCCAGCACTTTCCTTCCCTTAGAGGGGAGGATCTCATTTGACGAGGGATTGCCTGAATAACTGGCCTCCTGGCTAGCTAGCTCCTTACATGATGTGGTCTTAGCCAGCACTGAGCTCGTGGAGCAGCTGGATCAGAACTCGGATCCTGGACAGGGACTGACTGGGGCAAAGCAGGGACAAGGGGAAGGGAACCAGGAGCGGTAGTAACCCTGAGACTTGAACTGGTGGCTAGGCAGCCACACCTGGGCATAGTTTAGCTGTGCTCATCCTATCTCTTCATGGGGGACTTTGGCCAGAGGCTTCGACCAAAGTTCAAGTACTGGCCTTGCCTGGGTATGAGACCTGCAGAGACCTGCTCAGGGCTAAACCTTCCTGGATCTTGGGGCCTAGAAAAGTCAGGTAGGTGACTGGTACCAGTTGAAGGTGTAGGGGAGTTTCAGCCAGGAGTACCCTCACCTCTGTCTCTGTGGTCTCCCTACCCCAGGCCGAGGGACACAGAGGCACTGCTGTCCACAACAAAGGCAATGGAACTAAGGAGGCGAGGCTACCACGTGGAGCGGCCCCTGGTGAACCAGGAACAACTGGAGGAACTGGGAAACTGGGGTTCAGCAGCTCCGACCCAACAATGGCGAACTTGGTTTCAGTAAGGCTAAAGGTGGGGGGCCGGGGCACTGGCAGGACTTAGGTGGCCCCTGTCCCTGATACCTACCCTTGTGTCTCCAGGTGCTCCCATGCTCGGGCCCGAGCCCTTCTGCTCCGACACCTCCCGGTTTTGGCCTGGTTACCTCGGTATCCTGTGCGTGACTGGCTCCTGGGTGACTTGTTATCTGGTCTGAGTGTGGCCATTATGCAGTTACCACAGGGTGAGCCACCTCTGACCTAGAGCTGTAGCTTCAGCCCTTCAACCCAGGGTGGTGACTCTGATCCTTCAAGGTCTTTGCCTGGAAGCCTGGTACTCTGTCAGCCCCGCTACTCCCCCTAAAACTTGAAGTCATGTCCATTGGAACCATTGCCCCTGACTTAGGCCTGGGATTCTACCATCCTTTGGTCTGACCTCCAAAGCTGCATTGCTACCATTCTACCTCCAGGTCTAGCCTATGCCCTCTTGGCTGGATTGCCTCCTGTGTATGGTCTCTACAGCTCCTTCTACCCTGTCTTTATCTACTTCCTGTTTGGCACCTCCCGGCACATCTCTGTGGGTGAGTGGCCTTGCAGGAGGGTCCCTGCACCCCCATGGAGGACAGGGTGAAGGGAGAGCAGAGCAGAACAAGGGAACTTGGGGAAGTGGGCAGCACTGGTGCTGAGCCATTGGGAGACTGGCCCGAGAATCAGGCAGGACTTGACCTCTGATCATGGGTCTGCAGATTCAAGGGACCCCCAAGGCCCTGGCTCTAGGAGGATGAGGGTGGGTAAGGCAGTTCACGGAACCCAGAGCTTGGTAGAGGCCTGACCAGATTCGGGTAGGCCATGCCTTCTTCCTCATTCTACCTTTCACCAAGTGAGTGGTCTGAAGCCAATGAAACAGGTTGGCCAGGACAGATGATATGGAGCCAAAATTTCTAGTTTTCTTCAAGAAACTTGGTGCTCAGGTTTGTATCTGACTGCCAGCACTGCCTCTGTTTGTATAGCAAAGTCTGAAGATATCTATCTAGAAGTGCACCTCCTGGCCTTCCCCTTAAGAACAGGGCTTTGGGACATGGCACTCTCTCCCCATCAGACTTGCCCTGCCCTGTTCCTGCAGGGACTTTTGCTGTCATGTCAGTGATGGTGGGCAGTGTGACAGAGTCCTTGGTTCCTGATAATGAGTCCTTGAACTCCACGGTTAATCAGACGAGTATATATGAAACCCGGGTACAGCTGGCCTCCACACTCAGTGTCCTGGTCGGCCTCTTCCAGGTAGGTGCCCCGCAACACACACTGCAGAGCCCACCCCCTCCCTGGTCTGACAGTTCCCAAGTGTCTGACTTCCTTCGTCCTCCTTATCCCTTTTACTATTTACTCATTCTCATTTGATGCTACCTGCCCTGGGCTTAATTCCAGCCACCCTTAGGGCCCCTGACTGCCCCAATCACTCCACAGGTGGGACTTGGCCTTGTCCACTTTGGCTTCGTGGTCACCTATCTGTCTGAGCCTCTGGTCCGTGGCTACACCACAGCCGCGTCTGTGCAGGTCTTCATCTCACAGCTCAAGTATGTGTTTGGCCTCCATCTGAACAGCCACTCTGGGCCCCTGTCCCTCATCTATGTGAGTGAGAGTGGAGGAGGGACAGGTGGGTGTGCCTGTGACTGAGTGCTGGCTGTGACCCCCACCTCCCCTCAGACAGTGCTAGAGGTCTGCTGGAAGCTGCCCCAGAGTGTGATCGGCGCCATAGTCACCGCAGCTGTGGCGGGGGTGGTGCTTGTGGCGGTGAAGCTGTTGAATGAGAAGCTGCAGCGGCATCTGCCCCTGCCCATCCCCGGGGAGCTGCTCACGGTTCGGACTCTGGGGGGCCAGAGGGCAGGGGAGAAGGGCAAGTGAAGCGATATTCCTGCCATGTGGGCACCCCTCAGGTATTTGAAGGCTCGTTGGAGCGGGCACTGGTGAGAGTCCTGGGGTTTGGTGGAACCACAGCAAAAAAGCCCCCAAGTTGGTGTCTTCCTGTCCCTGAAAGCATCTCTGCTTTCTCTCACCCAATTGATGCTTTCTGCCCACCCTTCTGAAGGTTTTGATTCGGGTCTCTCTCTTCACCCCCTGACTGACCGTCTCTTTCCCCAGCTCATCGGGGCCACAGGCATCTCCTATGGTGTGAACCTAAGCGGCAAATTTAATGTGGATGTCGTGGGTAACATCCCTGCAGGGTGAGCGCCTGTCATGTCAGGGAGGGTGGGTGGCCAGGGTCAGGGCCTCCTTTGGCCTGACAGATATTCCTCACAGGCTGGTCCCTCCAGTCGTCCCCAAACCCCAGTTGTTTGCAAAACTCGTGGGAAATGCCTTCACCATCGCTGTAGTTGGATTCGCCATCGCCATCTCGCTGGGGAAGATCTTCGCCCTGAGACATGGCTACCGGGTGGACAGCAACCAGGTCTGGAGGCTGGGGTGTGGGACACCTGGAGACCTCAGGGACTGGGAGGATGCTGTCCTGAGAGAACACAGAGAAAGTAACAGCAGGTGTGCTGTGGCCAGGTGGGCTGAGGGAGGAGTGCGGGGCACATGGGACAGCAGCCAAGTTTTGGGGGGCTATTGAGTGGGGATGGAGGTTAGGACAGGTGGACGTAGGTACAGTGGGACAGCGACCAGGTACTGCTGGAAAAATCTCCTCACACTCACACTCCACCTCACCCCACCAGGAGTTGGTGGCCCTTGGCCTCAGTAACCTCATCGGGGGCATCTTCCAGTGCTTCCCCATCAGCTGCTCTATGTCTCGGAGTCTGGTACAGGAGAGCACTGGGGGCAACACACAGGTGAGCTTCAGGTGTGGGTGTGGGTACGGATCTGTGTGCCCACGCACACTGCTTAGTCTGGGTGGCCCTTCCTCTCCCACCCCACTCCCTGCCATTAGTTCCTCCTCTTTCACTCCACCTCCTGCCTGCTTCCACCCTGCAGGTGGCCGGAGCCGTCTCCTCCCTCTTCATCCTCATTATCATCCTCAAACTTGGGGAACTCTTCAAAGACCTACCCAAGGTGAGCCCCCACTCCCACCCTGCCAGGCTTCAGGGTTTGATCAGGCTGGGGGTCTAAGGTCTGTCAGTCAGGTTCCAGGCCAGGCCGGGGATACAAGTCCTGCTTTCTTTCTCACGGTTTGGGTCTTTAGGGTGAGATGGTAGGGTCAGATTCGAGTCATGGGGTTTAGGGGATGGACAGATGGCTAGTGTGGTTGGAGCTGCACCCGGATGCTCAGTCACTCGTACGTAGCCGGCATTTTTCAGAAGCCTCAATGCCACTCCTCCCATCCAGGCTGTCCTGGCAGCAGTAATTATTGTGAACCTGAAGGGTATGCTGATGCAGTTCACTGACCTGCCCTCCCTCTGGAAGAAAAATCGAGTGGATATGGTGAGAGACCTGGGAGCCCGGGAGCCTTCAGCCCAGTGGTCCCTCAGAACCTGTTGACCGCTGCCCTTCTGTCTCCAGCTCATTTGGCTGGTGACCTTTGTGGCCACCATCCTGCTGAACCTGGACCTTGGCCTGGCAGTGGCAGTCGTCTTCTCCCTGCTGCTCGTGGTGGTCCGTACGCAGCTGTGAGTCATCCCTTTCATCCCCAGTTCCAGTTGGTGAGGGAATGCAGACCACATGCTCCCCCCAGCTTTCCCACATCTCAGGGGTGACCCCAGGATCCTTAGTACCCACTCTCCTCATGCCCCCTTTCCTCGTGCTTTCCTTCACAGGCCTCGTTACTCTGTCCTGGGCCAGGTGCCAGACACGGACATTTACAGAGATGTAGCCGAGTTCTCGGAGGTGAGGTGCGGGCTACGCAGGTGTAAGGTGTAGGAGGGGCAGGTAGAGGCAGACTGGACCTTTGTCAGTCACTTCCATGCCTGGCAAGGACCCTGAGGGCCGAGGGGGCGCTTTGGTCCTTGGAATTTCTTTTTTTTGGCTTTTTTTCTATGTTGTAATCTTTTTCCCATACAGGTTAAAGACCAAAAAGATGTTTTAAGTTTTCTGGCAGAGAACTAAAAAAGTGTATATCTATAAAGTTGCTTTATTATAGAAAACTAGTCCTTTTTATGATTTTTATATCTCTTGTTGTCCTGGGAATTTCAGGGAAGGAGTTTGGATCTGTGACCCCTCACTCAGGATGAGGGATTAAGAAGAGAGAGGAAGAGTGGATAGAAGTGGATCTAGGGGTCCAGGGAGGGGTCTATCGTGGAAGCCACAGTATAAACCAAGCAGTACAAATCCTGTAGCACAGTCCCTGGGTCAGGAATGCGGGAATGGCAGGATCCTGGGGTGCCAGGATGTAGGGGAGGCTGTTTGCTGATCTTATCAAAGGTGCTATTAAATCCCTAATCTTTCAATCTCCTGAGAAGTATGATGCCAACTGCAGGGGTCGTAGAGGGGGCTCTGAAATAAATTAAGCCCATTCCCTTTGGAGGAAGGCAGCAGTGGAGCTAGATGGAAAAGAGGTGGGGGACCTGAATTTGCTCAGCAAAGACCTGGGCTGTGTCCCAGAAGGGGTGGATCTGGGGAAGGCTTGGTTGGGATGGCAGCTTAGCAGAGTCTCTGCGGACATACAGAAAACAGATCACCGGGTAGGATTCGGACCCAGGAGGAGGCCTAAGAGCCACTGAAATCCAGCCCAGGTGATGGCAGAAAGGCAGGAGAGATTGGAGGGAGAAGTTACAGGCTGTCCTGGAGGAATCCCTGACAGGCCTGGCTGAGGGCATGGGTAGGGGTGGGAGAGTCAGACGGAGTCAGAACGACACCGTTCTTGGAAGAGCATAGGCCACAGGCTAGGCCCATGCTGGCTGGGGAGCAGATGTTTGGGGCATGGTGGGCATTGGGGCACATGCTGGGGAACAGGAACAGCAGGAGAACAAGATGCAACCAGATCGGAGGGGACAGCTGCCCCTCACTGCCCTGTCCCCAGGCCAGGGAGATTCCAGGTGTGAAGGTCTTCCGCTCCTCAGCCACCGTTTACTTTGCCAATGCTGAACTCTACAGTGATGCCCTGAAGCAAAGGGTGAGGCATGGGGTTTCCAGGGTGACCAGAGAGTCAGGGTCCCTTACCTCCCCAGAGTGTCCACATCCCCTTGCCTGACTTTGCCTCCAGTGCGGTGTGGACGTGGACAGCCTCATCTCCCAGAAGAAGAAGCTGCTCAGGAAACAGGAGCTGAAGCTGAAGCGACTGAAGAAGCAGCAGCAGCCCCAGGAACAGGCAGGATCCCTTTGTCAGTGACTGCTGACCCCACCCAGCCTGGGCTTCCTCTTTTCACTACTTTTTACCCTCAGTCTTGTCTTTTCATTTTTTTTTTTTTTTTTTTTTTTTAAGGAAAAGTGTAGACAGGAATGAAGGCGAGTAGGCAGGCAGAAAGGAGTTGAGGACGAAGCAGCATTTTATTTTTATTTAGTTGTTCATCTTGATTACTCTACCCTGGCCCCGGGTCTTGGACCCCAGGACCTTGGGATGTATGTGGACTGCACCCAGTGTGTACTGCACTACTATGCCACCAGGGTGCCCCTCACCCTTATTCTTCATCACTCTTCCTCTCTCCCCAATGCCCCCAAGAACACTGGAATCTCAGGGTTCTAGACAGTGTTTTGTTTTTCTCCTTCTTCTAAGCCCGTGACAGAGCAAACCATCAATTCTCTTCCATTTATAACTGTTCTGGAGCTGGTGAAAACCCCCAAGACCAAGCTTCACTTCCGGGCCTGCCTACCTGCCCCAAGCCAGTGGCGGGTGGGGGTGGAGGTTGACACCAGGCCTATTGTCATGGCTGTCATGGCAGCTGGGACAAACCGGTCCTGTTCCCCCTTCCCCTGTATAGGCTGTTACCTCTAAGGGCACTTCTGTTTCTGTCAGTGTGAACAGCAGTGTCAAAGACATCCAGAGCACCACCGTGGAAGACTCCAAGGCCAAGGTGAGGTTGGAGGTGGGAGAGGGGATGCACAGATGTCCAATGAGGGAAGCCATGGATCTACTGCTTGTGGGTTCAAGGTTGTCGTGCCAGTGGAAGGAGGAATGGGGTGCTGGATCAGATACTTCATGGGGAGAATTCTGTGCTATGCTATATAATTTTGCCTTTGGCTCTTTTGTATTTAATTTAAGGCCCTCAATTTGTAGATTTGAGAAGACCCCACAGTCTGTACTGTAGTAGCGGGAAGGAGTTGGGTGCGTGGGGAAACATTCTGGAAACAAAGGGAACGCCAAGCTCAGTCAGACGTAGGAGTGCTGAGGCGTCTGTGCACATGTGCATGTGTCTTCTGGTCTGTCTCCCGGCCTTGACCCACTTCACCCTGGCGGAGGACCGGGGCCTGGGTGTCAAGTGTCCCTGTTAATCCTGGGCTCAGGAAGTAACAGAAACACATGCATGTCTGTCCCAAGTCTGGGCATCCTCTCGTGTGTCCTATGTGTCCCTATTGACTGTGTATAGGAGGCTCCCCACACCTGTGTCCCTATGTGCACTCTGTGCCCTATCTACATGGGGACTCTCTGCATCCTCCCATGTCTGACCCTGCTTGACACTGTGAGTGTTCCCTACCAGCACCCCTACATGGGTGGCCATTACAGTGTGTCTTGTTCCCCAGGAGGTAAATGCAGAGAATGAGCTTGAAAATGCATCAGCCAGTAGCCAAGAAGATGTCAAGGCCCCATGTGTACCCACACTGAAGGTCCTGGGCCTGCCTCAGCCGGACTTCCACAGCCTCATCCTGGACATGAGCGCCCTCTCCTTTGTGGACACTGTGTGCCTTAAGAGTCTGAAGAATGTAAGGGTCTGGGAGCACCCCTAAGAGGGTCCCAGATCCTCCCCCTGGCCTCATAACTAGGTCCAAGGGCTCTTTGAGCCTTCTGAGTTTTGCCACTAAGCTCCCTCCCCGCAGCCTGCCCAAGTCCTCCTCACAGGCCCCGAGCCTCCCTCTAAGACTGACCTCCTCTTCTGCTGCAGATTTTCCACGACTTCCGGGAGATTGAGGTGGAGGTGTACATGGCTGCCTGCCACAGTGAGTGGGACAGGGACAGCAGCAGTGGTTCAGAAGCCTGGGGCTCTCTAGCCAAGGGGTCTACTGGAGAGCACAAGGAAAAGGTCTTTGAAACTGGAGGTCAGAGGTATCCTGGGAGGCAAGAGCCAAGGGTCAAGAGTGACCTAAGGTTTGACTGTAGCCTCAGGGATGGAAGTCAGGAGTGACACAGGTCAGGGCATTGTGCTGCTATCTGAGGATTGGGGTTCCTCATGGTTCTGTGAGTCAGGGAGCCCTATTGTTTGCCGACAGCTCCTGTGATTGCCCAACTTGAGGCAGGACACTTCTTTGATGCGTCCATCACTAAGCGGCACCTCTTTGCCTCGGTCCATGATGCTGTCATCTTTGCACTCCAACATCCAGGGTCTGGCCCCATCAGCCCTGTTTTGGTGAGCTGACCTCTGATCCACTGAGCTCTTTATCTGCCCTCACCTAACTCCTAACTCGCCTCCGTGGATGGCTCTGCCTTCACTGGCCCTCAAGTCTCTCCCTCCCACCTTGAGATGAAGTTGCTCCTGGGGTGGGGTTTGGGGGTATTATGTGTTCTCTGGAGACTGACTGCAGCCTCCTCTCCTCTGCCCGCTCAGGTTACCAAACTCTGACCATGTTGCCATTGTGTCTGGACACCTGTGAACCTCCTTGCTTGGGATGCCTCCCAGGAGTCACCTCCTTATACATGTACAACTCAGGGATGGAGGTCCTGGGATTCCAAGTCAGCGCTCTAGGCCTCGAGAGGGGCACTGGAATCTGGCTTGCATTGGCCAGGTACGGGAAGGACACATTTTTCAGCCTTAGCAATAAAGATTTATTTGTCAAACAACAGACCTACTGTGACTGGAGGAGGATTGCAGGGTGACAGGGTTGTCCACAGCCCCAACTCCTGACCTCTTCTTTTTAATTTTTTATTGCAGTAACTTTGATTCTACACATTAAAATACTCTCATATGTTTAGGTTTCTCATTCCTCAGATATATGTCAGCACACCCTGCCCTCTACCAAGTCACCAAGTGTTCTTCACCATTGTTCAGTGGGCTCCGCTACCACTTTTCCCCCTGCCCCTCCTCTGCCCACCCGTCCCATTCTCTGTTGGGAACCTCAGTTCTACTGCAAGTATCCTGACCCCTTCCTGTGTCTCAAGGTCAGGGGAGGTAGAATCAGAAATGGGGTGTGGGGGGAGGGAGAGCATAGAGCAGGAGGGAGAGCTGTGGGGCCAGGCCCAGCGATGGCATCTAGGTTCAGGTTTTTCCCCATCCACACACAACCCTGGTGCCGGTGTCCTCAGGTGTAAGATGGTCGGAATTAGCTGCTTCTCGGGAATGATCCCCCAAGGGTGACAGGGCAGTTCCCACTGGGCAGCCCCTGGAGGGTGTAGAATCAACACCTGAGCAACCAACTGAGGCAGCCCAGATGTTCACAGGTGCAGCTGGTCTACATTTTTTTAAGGAAAGGTGCAGGCAGGAAGGAAGGCAAGTAGGCAGGCAGGAAAAGGGAGACGGAAGAAGCATCTTTACTTTTATTTAGTTGTTCACACTGGTTGTTTCCCCGCCTGGGCCCGGGATGAGAGCCCAGGGGTATGTAGCCTTACATCCTTCGGAGGTGGTTGACCTAACTGCTGCTTCACCAGGACATGCCAACTAGTCTGCATTGAAAATGAGTATGATTGATTTCCTTGGGAAAAGCCTGTCCATGTAGTTAGGTCACTGGGCTCTGCAGGGTATTGTCAGTCAAGTGTGTGCTGATTTCTGCCATAAAATGCCAACATCTCACCTTCTGGTAGGCAGCGACAGGCCTTCTGGCCAACTGAAACTCTGGCAGGAGGGGAAGGAGCTGGAATCTTTCTGGGCCTCAGTATGCTCCTGGTCAGTAGAGTGGGCATGGCCATCATACTGCCTCATGGGTTGCTCAGTGTTAAATGAGTAAATGCCACAAACTGCTAGACTCTTGTCACCTACTCCAAACCTGTGTGCTTTGCCCATCCCCAGGTGCGAGGCTCAGTGGTAGGTAAGTGAATGGAGGTGCCCTTACCCAGCTCTGTTCTTATCACGGCATGGAAGTCAGTGCCCTGTACTGTGTTCATGAGTCATCTGTCCTCCGTCTACCCTGCAGAACCGAAACCCTACCCTCGTCACCCCACATCTCAGTACCAGGAGCAGTACCTGGCATGTAGTGTGCTTGGTAAATATTGGCTGTGAGTGAAGTCCATGTGCTAGAGTAGAAAGCAGACCTCAAACAAGAAATTGCAGATAGTGAGAAATGCTTTGAAGAAAACAAAACAGGGTCACGTGAGAAAGGACCGTTGCCCATGATGGTCATGGAAGGGAGACTCAGGATGCAGGTGACACTTGATCTGAGACTGGCGTGAACAGCTGCTGTCTAGGAGTGGAGGACAGCATTTCTAACACAGCACAGCAGGGGTATGGACACCAGGGAGGCCTGCTTGAGGCAGGAGAGGAGACCAAAGCTTGCAGGAGCCGTGGGGCTTCATCTAGAGAGTAGGGCCCACATGTGGAGCATTCATTCTTTGATGGAGACCCTGGGGCTGAGGTGGGCCTAGGACAACCAGTGAATTGCTGCTTGGCCAGCCTAGCACTCTAGGTGTTGCTGCTAGTGGAAAGCGATGTTAGCAGCCGTGGGTGTTAGAATTTTAGGGATTGGGTATTAAGTGAGCTGGAGGAAGGAGGCTCCTTCAGTCCTGGGCTGGCTGGGAGGATGGTACCCCTGCCTGCCCAAACTCCCAGCTCTGGAATACCCCCCTCACACACCCCCCCCCCCCCACACACACACCCCGTATTTTCTAGCCAGGTTGCCCCTCCTGAAAGACCGTGGGCATGGCTGGAACCTGCCGCCATGAAGCTGGCCTGCCCCTGGGGGAGGGGTGTTTGCCTGTTGCCAGGCGCCTGGGTTCCGCCTGGCACTTGCCTCAGCCATGCTGCACTCACTGTCCTTCCTGCCACTGCTGCTCCTGTTGGCAAAGACTGTCCCAACCCACACCTGGTCACGGCCCCTGTGGTACCAGGTAGGGCTAGACTTGCAGCCTTGGGGGTGCCAACCAAACAGCCCGGACGGTTGTGAGGCCAGACTCGGCTGTACTGGCCACTGGATAAGCCTTGGAGGTAACCACATCTATCCTGTGGCTGGGGTCACTATCACGACAACCATGATGCTGGTGATCAGCCGTACCATGCTGCAGCGATGGCGCTCACATGCCGCTAAGGGGGAGGTAAGCACCGCTTTGTCCCCCGCAGCCTCTTGCCTCCATGCATGCCCAGTGAGCCCATGTCCCACACTCAGTCCTCCCCCACCCTCCCACCCATGCCTGTGGGCTTCATGCTGTCTCCTACCCACACTCAGACATCACAGCCCATGCCCATTGGGCCCTGACCATTCCCTGCCCCTACCTGTCCCCCTTAATATCCCTAAATTGCATCCATCTCCCATAGGCCCCTAGAC
>RJWH01000388.1:600000-807630 GCA_004363575.1 Solenodon paradoxus
GCCTGTGGTTATATATGTGACTGTGCATGCTCATCAATAGAATTTGCCACAACTCAGATCATGCTATGATTACTTTTCTCTAAAATCTGATGTTTACATTATACAGACAGAAATGATCTGAACTCATCTTCTATAAAGGCTAGATAATACTCCAAGGTATGGATACATTTTAATTTACCTAACCTAATGATTTAGACATGTAACAAAAATTTGTCAAGCACTTACAATGTGCCAGGCTATGAATATAGAAGTGAACAAAACTGAAAAATATTCTTGCCTTCACAAAATGTACTTTGGAGGAGTAGAAATCAAAAGTTAAAATACAAAGTTTATGAGATGGTGATAAATGTTGAACAGAAAACAATGGCAGAGAAGAACACAGAAAATGTCATGGGAACCCTATTAAAACAGGGTGATCAGTGAAAGCCTAACAGAGGAGACATTTGGTTAGAAGTCAGAAAGAGAAAGCAAGCCTAGGTAAGTGGGGAATTATGTTCTAGACAAAGAAAACAGCATATACAAAGCTTAGAAATAAGAGCATTGCTGATATATTCCAAAATTAGCAAGGCCAGTATGGCTACATAAAAGAGAGCAAAGGGCATACTGGTAACATGTAAGGTAAGCATGGTATTAATAGGGCAGATGATGCAATGACTTTGTAGGTTACCAGAAAAGCTCTGGATTGTGCTCTAGGTAAATGTGATGTGCTATCTTCTGTCTGTAAAGGGTGAATAATAAAGAGGAAGTAAGGCAAACAGGATACTACTAAAATAATACAGAAGGGTATTGGACCAGATGATAAAGTACAATTGAAAAGATTTACAAATGTAACTGAACTGGAATATATGAGAAAAAGTAAAAGATAGCAATAAAATTTGTCTCAGAAACTGGAAAGAGGTTGTCGACATTTAATAAGATAGGAAAGAGTGCAGCAGGAACTATTTTAAATATTCAAGAGAATGCCATAATGAGTTCTCTTGTACGCAAAGCACTATTTCTAACACTTCAATTCTAGGATTTTTCAGAGTTCTATATGTTATTAAAAAAACAAGTTTTCATCAAGAAATAGATTATTAAATCTTAAATGAATCTGGATGCTGTTGAAGTCTAGAGAAACTAATTTTACATTTTTAACAGAGAGGTAAAACATAAAAGTTTAGGTGATAGTTCCAGCAAATTCTTCCGTTAGTAGTGTAATTCAATCACATTGTGTACATAGATTATTCACATACCAGCCACTGCTGTCCATAAACAAATACATGATTTTTGGCAATGTCAACTCTATCCCATGCCAGTGTAAGAATAAGCTGGTCAAATGCAGATGCATTGGTACCTAATTAAAGAAAAGAGTGGAAAAGTTCAATTAACTGATTTCTACTAAAATGTGAATACTTAGGAATTATCCCCATTTCCTTTTAATTAACTTACACAGCGGATGTCAGTCACTGCTCGGAGGTAACTTGTCTCAGGGAGATAAAGTTACCCATAGCTTAGGATTTTTATTTTATTTCCAACTATAGAAAATACACAGACTCATTTGTTGCAAATAATTCAGAATACAGAACAATGAGAATAAAACAGAGATAAAGTATTTCTATGATAAAAAGAGTACTGTTAAGATTTTGAAAAATATCTTTACAGGTACTTTTTTGTACCTACAAACATTCATACATATAGTTTTATTTACACAAATGTGGATGATAGTGTACAAAATAAATAGTCTGATTTATGCACCTTAACATCATACCTTAGTTTTCCCTAACAGTACAGATAAATTTACATTATATACATTGTAATTCCTTTTGTAGAGAAATGAAATTTTACTCAACAAACACTCCAACTAGTAGATACTCAGGTTATTTTGAATTTTCTGGTAAGTATGTTTTTGTGCAGATGTTTGGTAAATAAAATTAGTTTATAGAAGCCAAATTCTAGGTGGAAGGATACACTTTAAAGATTTTGCTAGATACTGTCCAAATATATTCCAGAAATAATATACCATCTACCAGGGAAACAAAACTCAGAAGTGAGTAAAAAGGGTCTTTTTTCTTTTAACTTGTTTAAAATTTTTTTAATAATGACCATCTGGTATGTCCTGGTGGAGTAGTGCTTTGGTTAGCTACCTTCAGCTGAGAGCACAGTTCATATACATTCCAAGGACCCAACAGCCAAGATGAGCAACTACATGATATAAAGTGTTTCTTCCTCCTCTCTCTGTCTGCCTGTCAGTCTCTACTCACCTTCAATCTTGCCTACACCTTTTCTTTAAAAAAGAAAAAACAGGCCATCCATCCACATTTTTCCCCAACCATCTATATTATTCTGCAAGTATTATTTACATAAATTGATTAACTTTTCCATTCCGCTTTAACATTTCTGTCCCTTAGTTTCTCATTTATAAAATGAGGAAACGGAAAATCTGCACCTTAGGGCTGCTGTAAAAATAAAATGAGATGAAGAAGCACACAAAAGCATACAGCAAATATTAGGTGCTCCATACTTTATTCTTATATAATACCATAATCTTTCATTCTTTATAGTTTCTGAGTTTCCTATTTATTATCTTGATCTCAAAACAAGGTAAATATTTTCTCCATTTTGTCACAGTAGTTTTCAAATGTTTGATCTACTGGAAGTAATTATGGTCTATTATTTGGAAAATCTTGTAAATGACAATAGTCCTCTTGCTCTACTGCTGCAACTTCATTGCACAGTTGGATTTTTAGGTACCTAGGTAAGACCATATTGTAGTTTCTAATTTTTGAAAAGATGTTTTACTATAATATTGTTTGTTACTCATTATATCAATTAGAAGTCTTTGGCGAGATGAGAGGAAAATAGTTAAAGGTGCATGTGCATTATCCACTCCTAGAAGATATCACAAGTTTTTTTTATTCAAACGCCCCTTCAGAATGAAAATAGTATGTTTTAAAATGCTATTTTTGGTGCATCCTGGTGGAGTAGCAGTTATGTCCTCTGCCTTTGGCTGGCGCAGCCCACATTTATCCAAGGGACCCAGGTTCTCATCCTGGGGTGGGAGTGTGGGGGTGGGAGACAGTACAAATGAACAACTAAATAAAAATAAAATGGGGTGCTTCTTGCCCTTCTCTTCCTGCCTGTACCTTTCTATTAAATAAAAATAACACTATGTTTAATTTCTATCAACTAATACCTTATTACATTTACTGCTATATTGCAGAGTTTTAAAAAACATTCAGATTTTCATCAGCATTGTAATTCAATATTATGAGCACCACCAAAAATCTATTTCAATCCATCACCATACAAATGAACCCCTTTATTCAATATACCCACCCTCCTTTGCCTTTCCCCTCTGATAACCACCATTTTGTACTTATATTCTAAGAGCTTTCGTTTTATTTGTTCATTTGTTTTCTCTATCTTCCATATGAGTGAAATCATACCATACTTTATTACTTTCTATAAACACTTGTTTTTCAGTGTAACCTTATTTTACAAATTAAAATTAACTTATACGTAGGTTCCCATATGTGCAGTTTCCCTATTCCATATATATATATACACATATATAAACACACCCTGCCCTCCAACAAATCACCAAATGGCCTCACCAAAACTTGACACTATCCAATGGGCTCCACCACTATCCAATGGGCTCCACCAAAACTTGCCAACCCTCCTGCTCCGCTTTCATTCCCTACTGGTAATCTCAGGTCCACTGCAAGTGTCCAAGGGTAGGTTTTCTTTCATCTGTTCCTTTCACTAGTCTATGAAAGTGTGATACATTCTTAATGGGATAATAAAATGTGTCTGGTGGCACAAATACTGCTATACACTTAAAAAAAATTCTACAAAATAAAAATAGCTATCTGATTGTCAAAGAAAGCTAACACTGTGTGTCACAAAGAAAAAATATTTAAAGTTTCACTTCCTAAATATTTAGTTAAATTTAAATGGCCTATCTTATATAAATAGGCCATAAATGCAAGATTAATGAATAAATGTTTTAAAATCTTACCTTTAAGCAATGCAGTAAGTATTGCTACATCTATCTCTTGCTGTTCATCTGATCCAATGTGGAAAACAGTGATCTATTTAATTTAAAGATAATTAATAGTATTATGCCTTTACATTGTAAAAGCTAAGGCATAAGCCATCATAAAGTAATTTTAAACTACAAAGAGACAAATTTTGGGAGGTTTTGTTCAGAAATAACTATTTCAACCAAAAAGTCAGAAAATTAAAAGACCTTGCATCATTTACAAAATAAAATGGCAAGTAAGCTAAAAAAGTTTGGTTTCTTATTATATTCATTTTTGAAACTATCCTTTATTAGAGTAAGCAACTTATGAGCAAAGGCTATAGATTATTTACATGAATAAACCCTGCTGCTCTTTCTAGAGACTGAATACATTGTCATTCAAGTAATTTGTGTTCTTGAGTGAGAAATGTTTTGTTCAATCTTTTTACTGAAAATTTCTTTAAATTATTTGAAATTTAACACAATTTGTAAGGTTTTTTATGTAATCACATTTTTCATAAAAGGCTATTATTATAACTCTAACACAAACATTTCAACTAATATTAATTCAGTGCACAAAAATGAAATGTAATGAACAAAAACAATGCAATGAAAGAAAGCAAATCAAATCATACTATTACCTATCTACTTGTCTAATTGTTATAAAATAGTACCATTAAAAATTTAAGCTCTTAGATACTGAAATTAACCAGCATTGATCTTTAATTTGAACACTCACTTTTAATTTACAAAATATAAGTCATATTTTACAGTGAGGGTAATAAACCCATCATAAATTGAAAATACTTTAAGTCAAATTTCATTTAAGGCAGACCTGGTAGAACAGCAATTAGGTCAGCCACCTCTGAAGGAGAGCAGTTCACAAACCTCCCAAGGACCCAGGTTTGAGACCTGGGTGCAGGAAAGCAACCAATGTGAAGAACTCGAAATAAAATAAAGTGCTTCTTCCTCCCTTTCTCCCTGCCTTCCTGTCTGCCCACTCGTTTTCATTCCAGCCTGCACCTTTCCTTTAAAAAATACCACAAAAATGCATTTAATACATCTAACCTACCAAACATCATAGTTTAGCCAATCCTACCTTAAACATTAGACTTTAAACCACAGCAGCTTATAGCTAGGCAAAATCATCTAACACAAAGCTTATTATGTAGTAAAGCAATGAATAAATACATATAATTTATTGAATATAACACAGAAAGTAAAAACAGAATATCCTAATTCAAAATTCAAAGTATAGCTTCGATTAAATGAATACTGCTTTTGCAGCACCGCAAAGCTGAAAACTGCTCAGTTCAATTACTGTAAACTGGGAACCATTTTTTCCCAAAAAATATATTTTAGAGACGACACTAAGAACTTTATAGAGTTTTTCTTAATCCTAGATTTACTCTGTTGAGGCCTAGTTACAAAATTTTTCCTAAAATATAAGTGCAAATAAATGTCTCAATATCATTTAAAGACTATTATCCTTCCTCTATGATTATCACTCAGATTGCAAAACAACAAAAAGATATCTTCACATGGTTAAAAAGATTTAAAAAATTTAAGCTCAAATTTAAAACAAAGGTATTTCACCAATTTAAAATGTGCTTTGAATGAAAGATAAAGGTTTATTCTGCTAAAATCACTTACAAGCTCCTTTCTTTTCATGCACTCCATCAGTGTTTGAAATAAATGAACTGCTTCACTCTGGCCAAAGTTAAATGTTTTTTTGATGGTTGAAATAATATCAGGTTCTGCTGCATCAGGAAGATTCCTGGAGTAAGGGGAAACATATTGAAAGCAATTTATTTTATAGTCTATGATAATATTAAGTACATGTAGATCCATATAAGACCTTTAAAGATAGCGTATCAATATTAAATACGACTTTGAGTGAAATTTTCTCCTTCATGAGATAATCATTATAACCTATGATGAAGGAAAAAGGAATGGAGTTATTTTTCTCTTTGAACTAATTTGAATTTTTTTTTAATTTACTGACATTTTTAGATACTTATATTAACTTTAAAAAGTTAACTGAGAATATAGGATAATCTCAACTAATTTAGATAAAAGCAAACTTAAGTGTTGAGTGATTGCTTTTCCAAAAATGCTTTGTTTTAAAAGAGAAGGATTTCTTAAAAGTGCTTTGTTCTCATATACTATTTTCTTTACAAGACATACAGAGTAGTGATACAGACCATTTATTTCCAAAACTTTGCCTCCTTACTCCCAATGAGTCCTGGAAGGCAATGGCCTTGTCTTGATTATCTGATTTGGAGGCAGGGCCTGACTCCAGTACTCAAATACTCTGAAACACAGCACTTAGTGAAGAAGAGAGCTTTTGCCTTATTTTTTTTTTGCTTTTTTTTTTAATTTTCCCAGCCTGGTCCCAGGTCGTGAACCTGAATCCTTAGGCTGTCTATGGTCTGTACCTCAGCTATCTCAGTGAACCACAAGGTGCAAGGTCAGTTTTTAAATCATGTGAAAAAAACAGTACAATAACTTCCACTAGAAGGCAAACCCAAAACACTGACTTTTACAGCATATGTTTAATATACTTGTAATTCTAAGATATGTTTTTAAAGTTTTCATCATTACTTTTTTTCCAACTTAAATAAAATAAAATAAGTAAGGTGCTTCTTCCTCTTCTCTTCCCTCCTGCCTCTGCCTGTCTTCATTCCTGCTAGTACCTCTCCTTAAAAAAACAAGTGGTGTTTCACCAAGATATTTTAAACATGAACACATCAACACATTTTTACTGATTTTTTTCAATAGGCAACATCTTTACGTGGCTCAAAATTATAATACAAAGCATCCCCCTGTGGCTCAGGCAGTTAAGGTGCAAATTATAAAAGCCATAGTTGTGTGTGTGTGTGTGTGTGTGTGTGTGTGTGTGTACATTCATAATAAAAGTCTCCTTCCCACTATCTTGCATCTGCCCAGTTCCATATCAAGTGCTTTCAAGAAACATGATTAGATTGCATAACTTTCCAGGATCTCTTTCTATATATACACAAATAATTATATCCTCTCCTTTTTCTCTACTTAAAGGGAGACACAAAATACATTCTATTACATCTTCCCTTTTCCATGTATATATTTTGGTAATCTTCACACATTGGGTACAAAGATTCCAACCATTCTTAGTTACTCACTAATTCATTATGCAGATATACCATAACTTATCAAGTTCCTTGATACATGTTCTATTTTGTTCTCATCTTTTACTATTACAAACAACAGTGAAACGAGTAACTCCATACAGTCGCCCCTCACTATATCATGGTTCACTTATCACGGCTTCTCTGTATTGCGGGTTTTTTTAAAAAAATATACCTAATTCTGTATCGCAGAATTTTTGCTCTATAGTGGGATTTTGCGGTGCATGTATACTTCACTAGTGTGTACCCACAAAGAATTTTATATGTTGTTAAAATTACATAGGTTTAAGAGTGTAGAAAGTGTTTATAAGAGTGTGGGAAAGGCTAAAAAGAGTGTGGGAAGGATTTATAAAGCCTTAAAATATATATAAATAATAAAATAAATGATAACGCTGCTACTACGCGGATTTTCACCTATAGCGGTGGTCTTTGGAACGTAACTCCTGTGATAGGAGAGGGATTACTGTACATGTTATTTCATATGTGTACATGTACATGTACAGCACTAGGAAAAATTCCCAGAAATAAAACTATTAGGCCTGATATATGCCTCTGTATGTTTGACAGATCTTACAAAATTGCCCTCTGGGAAGACTTTTTTATTTTAATTCATTCCAATAATGTGTCAGATAGGCTATTTTCTCAAATCTTAATAAAGTATTGTACTAAACTTGAAATTTTCACATTCATAAAACACAAATATTCTAAAAATCACAAAAGCACAATATTCTAAAAGCACTAAAAAACTTTACATGAAGTTTAAAAAAATTGTTGCAATGATACACTTACCCTCCTTCTTCTGTTTGTTTATGAATATATGCTAGTAGATCTGCAGCTCTACCTGTTCCTTCACATACGACGACCGGAACAGGAGGACTTTCCTGAAGGTATTCTAAAACTGTGAGAATAACGTTTGGTCCACCCTCAAATATAAGTGCCACCACAGGGACACCTTGACCGATTCCTAGAAAAATAAAATTAAGATATTAGATCAAACTGAATAATTTAACGTTACCTTTTTTACTTACATAAAACAAAGTAAAAATATAATTTTATACAAGACTGTGTTGGCACCCCTCCTCCCTGTGCCTAGGTGGCTAAGGTACAGACTATGAAAGTTGTGGACCTGGGTTTGAGATCCAGGGCTAGAGGTGGGGGAAAACAACAGACTATGCTGTCAAAATTTTAAGCACTCAGTATATTAATATGGTATAAATAAATTAAATACTGAATAAATTTCCTTTTCACTGACTTGAAGTATATTTCTAAATGACAAAATTAGAAAATTCAGTAAATAACTGGGCACACACTGGAATTCATGTTATCCACTGAGAAGTAAAAATTATTTTGTGTATTTTATCAACTGACTGCTTGACAAGAAAAATTTAATACTGGTTTGTTTTCCAAATTGATTTCTAATACTGCATGAGCTGAATTTCCTGTATATCTTTTTTTAGTCACTTAAAAATGTATATTTCTGTGAAAATGTGTATTTCTGGCTTAGTGGTTAAGTCCTCAGCCTCTGGCTGGCAGTCCATATATCCCAAGGACCCTGGTTCAAAATCTGGGGCCAGGAGAAACAGATAAACTACTAAATAAAATAAATGCTTCTTTCTCCTCTCTTCCTGCCGGCCTGCCTGCTCATCCTCTTTCCTTCAAAAACAATTGTGTATTTCTTATTCCAAACGCATTGAGACTTCAATAAAGAATTAATGAGAGGCAGAATTATACAAATGATATTGATCAATAAAATCCAAGACCTCTATAAGAGTAACAGAAAAAAAAAAGCAAATAATACCACTTTAAAAAAAAATAACCTGCAATGTAGTAAGAGAATTCAAAATAGGATTCTAAAACATTACAAATTTTTAGGAGATGCCATGAGTCCATCATAATCAGCATTTTTTTTTTTATAATTTTGTTTCTCTATTTTCACTTTATCATAAGAGCTCACTGTCTTGATGTCCTAGATTTACAAAATTTCTTCTTTTTCAAATAAAATTTGAAATGCTGAATTGGAAAATTTAACTATCATTGAAAAAGACCAGTGTCAAGAATACCAACTTATAAGAAAATCTACCAGAGTTATAGCTACTCATGTTATTAAATTCAAAGCAAGGTGATTCTTAATCTGCAGTTCAGTAGTATTTTTTTCTTTAACTTGTCAATCTTGAATTTCAAAGTCATATATTGGAATACATCACACACTTAAGAATATTTCTTAATTCCTTGGGTTGCAAAGGGTTACAATAGCTATTAGAGTTTCCAATAAAATTTTGTGGCTTTGACCTTGGTATCTTAGTACCCTATGTAGATTCTAATGTCTCTTCCTAGCTCTTCATTTTCTGTCTAAAGCAAACTGTCATTTTTGGTTGTTTAGTATGTTAACTTGCTAACAAAGAACATGAGCACTTCAAAGAACAATCTACCTTTTTAGGATGTTGCTGCCAATGAATACAGCTCAGAATAATTTCAATAATAACACATTTATAAATTCCCTTACTAGCATGAATTCTTTGCTGATTAATAGTTTTTTCAAGTTCTCTTCTCAGTCTGACTTCTGCCCCATACTTTCCAACCGTGCCATCATCCACCAATATGAAATGAGAATGCAGATTATTCAGGACATTGAGTTTGCTCAGAGGGTTCAATAAGGTTTGATAAGGAGCAACCACCTAAACAACAGCAAATATAATAGTTAATGGGTAGGATTAAATATAAAGCAAAAATAAACTTAATAAAGAATAGTAAGTAAAATTCTAGTTATATATAGCAACAAATAGAAAAGTGTCAAAGAATAGATCAAAAAGCATAAGCTTTTAAGCAGCTAAAGATTAATTAATGAGTTGAACCAGACAACCATATATTTACCTTAATTTCAGACTACATATTTCATAATTACATGCAAAGGAAGACGAAGCAAGCAAGTAAATAAACCATGTTAAGAAACTACTTAGCAAAAATGAAATATGTGGCACACCCCTGTGTCTCAGTGGCTAAGGTGCAGGCCATATGAAACCCAACGACCTGGATTTGAGGCCCAGGGCAGGGGGAAGTAAAAAAACAAACAAACAAAATATGTAAAGATACTGAATGAAAGAGCTCAAATGTCACACTACTATTTTTCTAGCCATCAATGTAATCTTGAACATTGATAATAGAAACATCACTTTTGAAAGTGATCATAATTCAGTAATTCCTTTTTAATAGTCTCTTGATAAATATCTTAACCAATTCAGTCTTTAACCTAATCAAATGAAATACTATCATTTCTTAGTGGTAACTGATTCTTAATGTCACATAATCATTAAAAATTGATTATGCGATATGGAAAAGGAGTGAAATGTTATGCAAAAATGCAGAAACCACAATATACTAACAGCAATTAATGATTTTTTAAATATATTTATAAATGCATTTTCAAAAAAATCAGAAGGAAACCTCAAGAAAATACATTTAAACTTAATCTGAAAAGTATGGCATGATCAGGAATATATGAAGTTGAATCACACCATTTTTGCTATCATTTTGCGTAAGTTCAAATATAAGAAATGCTTCAAATCAATCTTACATCTCTTCCAACAAGATCATTTCTATTTTCAATCACTCCCCATGGGGCTATTCCAATAGCACAAATCTTTCGAGATGATCTGGAAGCATGTTCTTTGAGGGCATCACCAACATGTTTCGCCACACCTGTTCGTACAGAATTTGATTCACTTTATTTGAAAGTCTTTGTGAATTTACAGTGATGCACACTTTAAAACTATGTTATGTCACTTCAATAAAATTGTTTTAGTCAGTACTGTGTTCAGAACAGTCCTCTGCTAGATATATAACATTACAATTTATGATAATTTTCTTTACACATACAAGGCAACAAGGCCTAAAGGTCAAATTCAGAAAAACACACAGAAAGACCAAAAAGGAAAAAACAAAAAAACCCACAATGTCAATTACTACTAACTGCCTGAAACACACGTAAAACGAATTTTCAGTATGTTTTAGGTCTAGTCCTTCCTCTGATTCTTTATGTAAATAGTTTTTGTTATTACGCTAATCATAAGCAAAATATATAACAAAAGTTGTCCAAGGGAATTAAAAGATGTGATAAAAGTAGAAAATACAACTCAAAAAAGCATTTAATTCCCCATTATCAGTTGTCTGTGTTGTATCCTCTTCAAAATTTATTTGCTGAAATTCTAATACCAGTAACCTCAGAATGTGGCTATATTTGGAGATATGCCCTTTAAAGAAGTTATTATGTTAAAATAAGACCATTAGACATGTCCCTAACTCAATGTGATTGGTATCCTTAAAAGAAAAGGAAATTTGGGCACAGAGACACCATGGATGCATATCCATAAATGGCTATAAAAAGACCCAGTGAGAAGGACTAAGTGCAAGTGAAGGAGAAAGGCTGCAGGAGCAATCAAACCTGCTCACATTTTGATCTCAGACGCCCAGTCTCTAGAACTGTGAGAAAATGAATTTCTTTTGTTTCAGTCACTCAATCTGTGGCATTTTGTTATGGCAGCCCTAATAAACCAATGATTTGGTTTTTATAACGTATTAGATTTTATATCTCAACTGGATTATGGAAAGAGCATTTTCACTAGTCTTTCAACTGCTACTTTGTGTATTTATAATCTATTTTCAAAACATCACCCAGGTGATCTTTGCTCTTGTCAACTCACTTCCTAACCTAAAACCTTCCCTCATTCAGGTAAAAACCCAAGTGCCTATGATAGATGGCCTAAGAGGTCCTCTCTAATAATGTGCCTATTGCCCCTGCTACTCATCACAAAACTCCATCCCAGCCCTGCCACCACTCAGATCCAGTTTTCTGACCTCACCACCTAGCACTGCTTGCTCATTCCACTCAAACTACAGTGGAGCCTTCCTACTATTCTTCCAACACACTAGCTGTTCATTCCCTTTTAAATGCTCCATTCCACTTTATTCTTCTCTTGCTCCTTCATTTCCTTCCATCTTTACCTGTTAACCTCATCACTGAAGCTTTCCTCGACCAGATACGAAACAGTAGTCCCCCACCAGCAACCCTTGCTTACCACAACCTTAAAGCACTTATCATCTAACATAGTACATATTATTTAGTTATCTGTTTGTTGTCTGCAGCTCTCTAATTAGAATATAAACTCCATGAAGGTGAATATTTTACTTGCTTTGTATAATGATATATTTTCAGCAGCCAGAAGACATGACACACAATGAGGTTTAAAAAAAATTCTTGATAATGAATTTTAAGTCTGAAACCTAATTTAAGTAACAATTATATTTCACCTTAAATATTAAAATTAATTTGCTTTCCTTTTATTTAACCTTTATATATGATAGGGAAGACTTGGAATGAAAGATTATAGATTAAAAATTAATTTTTAAAGTACTTTTTTACCACTGCCTAGATAATGGATTATCATATTATCAGTTTATCAGTAGTCAGAAAGTGGCAGGAATACTTGTTCTAGAGTAGGGGTCAGCAACCTTTTTTATTGTAAAGGGCCAATAGTAAATATTTTAGGCTTTACAAAGACTAGTCCCCTCACAACTATTCACCTCTGTTGTTGTAGAATAAAAGTAGCCAGATAATATAAAAACAAATGAGTGTGTTTGCATTCTAATAGATCTTTATTTACAAAAACAAAGAGTGGGCTTGATTTGAAGCACAGGACCATAATTTGCCAACTCCTAAAGTACTGGGGTTTTCTTTAAGCAAATATTTTAGTTATCATTAATACTTAAGAACTGTGTATTATTTAACAAAACTAAGTATATTTACATTCAATGTTGACTATTATTTCAACTACCTGATATTAAGAAAATGTACTAAATAAAATTGGTATAAACATCACATTACCTGTGTCTACTCCTCCAGTTAAAATCCAGGCTCCCGTTGTAACTGCAGCTTTAATAAGACCCTTTCCAAGCAATTGCTTGATTCGGGGGTGAAGCTCAAATTTCTGCATGCCCCCATGTACCGAGATAACAAGTTTGGGTAATTCCATTTGCCATTCTTTAAGCAGAAGCTGCAGAATGACTTCAGGTTTGGTGTCATATGATAGTCTCACATACTAAAAGAGATTTTCAAAAGGTATTACTTAAATTTGTTCATAAGTTTCAAAATGCAAAATATGAGTTTAAAATAATTTTATTTGAATCATATTAAATAGATCTCATAGGCTTCTTTTAACATATTTACAATCCCTTGGAATAAGCAATATTATCAAATGATACTAAAGTTGGAATAATCATTCTGTAAGAGCCAGAGAAGCAATGGCACTTTTAGAAACTCAATTACTAGTCATCCGATTTAAAATTTATCCACAGTATTTACTGTCTTATTAACTATGAGTATGCAGTGAATGAGAAATATTAAGGCTAGCTACAATGATGGGAAAAGGGAAAAAAAGGGAATGGTGAAAAAGATGGGAGGCTTATACAACTCTATTATAAAAGAGGCAAATACCAAATTATCTGTTTGAAAGTTTTATTAATAATCACCACTTACAACAGAATTGCAATGATGTAGTAAAACAAATCTATTTTTAATAGAGATGACTGTTTTCTTTCACTTCATATGTAGATTTGGTCCCACAAATTAATGAGAAAGAACTAAAAATTTTAAATCAGTATTTCACGTTGCTCAGATTGATTCATTAACTTTTGAAAAATAATTTATTACAGAATGCCCTCCTAGCAGTCAGGTCTGTTGGGCATTGTTCACAAATATCCTGAGAACCCAGGATCAAGAACCAGTGCCAGATGGACAACCAGAATAAACAATTAAGTAAAATGAATGGAGTGCTTCTTCCTCCTCTCTCGACTTGCTGCCTGCCTACTTGCCTTCATTCCTGACTGCACCTTTCCTTAAAAAAAAAAAAAAAAAAAAAAGAAGCTAACACACCTGTGGGAGAATTTCCTCTGATTTGACAGGTATTTTTAAGAAGTATCTTTCTATTAAGGGACACTCCAAAACTTAATTTATGAAGCCTACTTTAATTCATACTTTTTTGTCTAAAGCACATAAATGAATTAACTCATCTGAAGAAAAACATTTTAAATCATCTCCCAGAGATTTCTTTGCAGAACAATATACTGCCTATTTCTTCAGAGATCAAATACCAATGAAATTTTTTGCAGTGAATCAAATATATCCAAACTACCATAACTCAACATAAAGGAATTCTACAAAACTGAGAAAACTCCACAGTGTCTTAAGAATATTCTGCAATATTCTATACTAAACCTTTCTGTATTAGTTTTGTTTAAATAAGTATTATACTTGGGTATATAAAGTGATGTTTGGAAAAAAGTTCAAAAATTTTTTTAATGAGTATGTTAGAATAAACAAGGAATTTCATTTCCAACAATGACAGACTAGGTTCTTCTGGACTTAACTCTGCCCATAGGAACTGAGACCCTAGAAAATAAACAAATAACATCTATTTTAAGGCATCAGAGGGCCACCAAAGCAGTGAGAACTTACTAGGATTGGAGAATTGGAAAACTTGGTGGGATCTACTGTTACTTATTTATTTAAAGGTAAGGTAAAGGCAGGAATGAAGGTAAGTAGGCAGTTGGGCAGGAAGAGAGAGAGAAGGAAGAAGCACTTAATTTTAATTTAGTTGTTCACACTGGTTGCTCCCCAGGCCCACGATGTAAACCCAGGTCCTTGGGATATCCATGGACTGGGTGTGTCTGGAGGCACTGACCTAATACTACTCTACCAGAGTGTGCCTAGTCCCATGATTTGGCACTGGTTTTTTCATCAAGGTAAGAAGGCAGGCAGGACAAAGTAAAGGTAAAGTGTTGGTAAATCTAAATAAAGAATTGCTTGGGGATTTTTAAATATATAAATAAAGTTTATGACAACAAAAGCATAGAAGTCATGAGGGAAATAATGTGATTATAAATATTCTAAAGGTTCTTTCCTTATCTAAGAATAAAAGTACCAATTACTAAGAGTAACAAAATGCTTAGTATTCAGTATTAACCTCAAGAACAGAAAGTGGATGAGATGCTGGTGTGTGGACCAGGTAAAGTCCAAAGACCCAGGTTCTAGACCCAAGGTTGGGGGCGGGAGGAGAGGCGGGGGGAGAGGGTGGGGAGAAACTAAATAAAGATGCTTTTTCCTCCTCTCCCTTCCTTCTTTCCTCTCTTAAAAAAAAAAATCAATAAAAAAACAATCACCTACATGTGTGTGTTTGTGTGTGTGTGTATACATATATATGTAAACAAGATGCTGACAAGGAATTAAAGAAATAATCTAAATATTTAATCCAAAACATTCAAGAAAGAAAAGGAAACAAAGATAAAGACAGTAGTATAGATTTAAACAACAAAAATAATTAGGCATGCCTAATGCCTGGTGTAGTAGTTACATCAAAGGAAGAAAGGCTATATAACCCTGGATTTAAGTACTGGTTGTGGGGAAACAGCCAGTATGAACAATTGAAATGAAAATAAAAATGCTTCTTCCTCCTCTCTCAACTTGCCTCCTGATTGCACCTTTCCTTTTAAAAAAAAAAATGAAAGAAAAACATTGCAATGCTCATTAACAAGAAACATCTTAAACAAATGAAAGATCTAAAAAATGAAAACAAAGAAAATTCAGCCATACTAATTTCAGAAAAAGCCAACGTTTTCAAGAAAACTAAGACATTTGATAATGAAAAGATTCGATTCACCAAAAAGATACAATTCTATATTTGCACCTATCTTTATAAAGAACTTCAAAAGATATAAAAGACTAACTTTCTAAGATAGTATTATATAAATGATCAGATAGGAAGTGTATATTATTTAAATAAGAAGACAAAAGACATAAAAATCAAATGTGTGACATACCTTAGCTCTGTAGGAATGAGAACCCCCTTGAAAATTTATGACTCCATAAGCATCCGTTGGACTCTGTTCTGTATGCTTTTCCACAGACCATTCTTCCAGTGTCTGATTAAAATGGTCACCCAATTTCACATCTGAGTATTTCATGGCAAGACTTGCAGTAAAACAAGCATGTTGCTTGACCAAGCGACCACAAAAACACCTAAAAGGAAAAATCAAATTTTAAAAGGACTTTTTAAGAAAATGTAAAAAATAAAAGTCAATGTAAAGTTGAATTAAAATGAATGAATCTGTAAGGAGTAAAAAATACTTTGATGTTTTGATTTTACGCTATGAATAAATAACTGCACTATTAACCTGAAATCGTGTAACTACATTAGTATTCAATAATACAGTCATCTAAATTTAGTGTGGGACGTCTACAAAACAGAGTATAGTCAAATAATAGAAGAGTATTCAACAACAGAAAGGAATTAGCCACTAATAGATACAATATGGATGACTAAAATGCTGATATGCCTGATGAGTAGTGGTTCGGCACATACATCCCAAGGTCCCATGTTCATACCTTGGGGCTACTAGGAACAACCAAGATGAACAACTAACATAAAATAAATAAAAAGTGCTTCTTCCTCCTCTCTCTTCCTGCCTGCCTCTGCTCATCTTCATTCCTGTCTGTACCTTTCCTTTAAAAAAAAAAAAATGAAAGAAGTCAGATAACAAAGGGTTCGTATTTATTATTCCACGCACAGAGAATTCAACAAGATGCAAACTAATCTAGGTATAGTGACAACAGCTGTAGCCTGGGATCAGGGACAGGCAGAAAGAGGATTTGCAGTTCATCTAGAAGCACTTACTAGACCATGATACAGGAAAGAGAAACCCAAAGAAGCCAAGCAGTTTCACTTACTTGATTAAAAAAACAAACAAACTGCATCCTGGTGGTCTGCCTAGTGGTCTGGTGACCCTGGGCACAATTCTACATGCACCCCACAGTCCGGGTTTCAGGACCCAAGCCAGGGGAAACAACCAATGTGAACAACTAAATAAAAATAAAGTGCTTCTTCCTCCTCTCTCTTCCCACTGGCCTTCATTCCTGCTTACACCTTTCCTTTAAAACAATAGCAACAGACCAGAGTTGGAAGGCAAAGGAAGGTTTAGTCTGTGGGACAGAAGACAAAAAAGAGGTTGGAGCTACACAGAAGAATTCCAGATATCTGCAGAAGCATGTAAGCAGAAGTCTCTGTAAGCATGAATAAGATAAAAATACTCAAGACAAAGGTAAGAACTACTAGAAAGCAGTAGGACAAACAGCTCCTGAAGGTCCTAAAAGTCAGGGGAAGAGTTTGTTTTTCCACAAGCCAAAGTGATCTTGTAATACACAAACATATAATGGGATCCTCAGAAGAGTAATGCCTATTTGGAGGAGGCAAATTAGACCAAGATTATTGAAAGAGAAAATCTTTAAAGGATCAAACTCATCCAAAGTACTTAACTGCCGGTAAAATATATCCAAAACTTCCTAATGGAATACAACAAAATCTAGCACCCCAAATGTGAAAGTCACAATATGAATCACTCATCAAAAAATTAGTAGGTATATAAAGAAGCTGAGATCCTAAAAAGTTTATACCTTAGGAGTAAGGTTGACATCCTAGGACTAAGTTAAAAATAAAATAAAATAAACTTTTGGACTATGAGAGTAAAGCTGAGGAAGATGAAGAAGATGTAGGAGCTGAGTTCATATTAAAATAAATAAGTAAATAAGTATACAATAGTCCTATCGTGACAAATAAAATATGAATGTGAATTTAATAAATGGAAAAAAAGAATAAAAAACTCAGAAACTCAGGGATCTGTGAAAAGTATCAAGCCTGCTGGAACAAAACAATCTGCCAATTAATTTAAGCACCTGTCAAAACAAAACTGAAAATCCTTTCAAGGAAGATGACACTGTCCAGAATCCCTCAAGTAGATCATGCACAATATCCATGGCACACAATAAAAAAATTACTAAATGTCTAGGATGTTAGAGTGCCCAAGGATCTGGGTTTCTAAGCCAGGACTGAGGTAAAAATCAAAATTAAAATAAAGATGCTTCTTCCTGGTCTCCTTTCTTCTCCTCTCTCTGTTTTTTTTAAAGGAAAGGTACAGGCAGGAATAAAGGCTAGTAGGCAGGCAAAAAGGGAAAAGAGGAGGAAGCATTTCATTTTATTTTTATTTAGTTGCTTCCCCCCACCTCGGATGTAAATCCAGGTCTTTGGAAAGTACATGGACTGCACTCCTCCAGGGTGGTTGACCTAAACTCTAATCTACCAGGGAGTGTCTCCCTTCCTTCCTTAAAATGCTTCTTTCTCCTCTCCCTTCTTTCTTTCCTCTCTTAAGAAAAAAAAAAAAAAAGCAGTCAATGAAAAGTGGGGGGAAAGGAATCAACAAAAAAAAGGGGGGGAGCAGTTAACAGAAATAGATCATAAATGACAAAGATATGGAATCAGATTTTTCACTGGAGATAAACATAGGTTCAAGGACTTAAAGTTATAGTAGTAATAATGATGATATAGAAAAGGCATCTCAATAGTGACATGAATACTGTAATAAAGAATCAATTTTTAAATGAATTTATAGAGAAATATTTGAATTAAAAAAAATTAAGTGGAGAGTCTAGAACTGAAAAATGCAATAAGTTCACAGTAATAATATAAAAAGAAAAATTCACTGTATAAGCAAAACATCATACTAGAAATTACAAAAATAAAAGCCAACTTGAAGACAAATCATCTACTGCAATCTGATAAAAATTAATTAAAAAAAAAAAAAGAGTACACTCCCATGGCTAAAGTGCAGATCATGTAAAGCCCATGGACCTGGAGCCAGACATAAACAAACAAACAGGACTTCAGGGATCTGTGGAACACATCAAGCAATCTAACAGTATGTACAATGGAGTCCCAGAGAGGAGAGAGGGAGTTAGGCCGAAAATTTTTAAAAAATACTACAAATTTCACAATTTGGTAGAGAAAATATGATCTTGCAGCTTTTTACACAAGCAGAGCAAATACAAAGAGAACCACTCTTAACCACATCAAAGACCTGTAGCTGAAAACCAGAGTAACTGTAAAATCTTTAAAGCAGCCAGATGAGGGAATAAAGGACACATGATATATACATAAACAACTATACTAATGACAGCAGATTTCTCATTAGAATCAAGAATCAGAAGACAAGATAATGATATCTTTAAAGGACAAAATGAGAAAACTGTCAACTCAGAATTCTATACCCAGTAAAAATATCCTTCAAAAATGAGAGTATAATAAAAATACTTTCAGATAAGCCAACTGAGAAAATTCATCTCCTCATATCTGCATTGTACCAAATAATAAAGGAAGCTATCAGCCTGAAAGAAAAGACCAGTGGTTAAGTATTACCTGAAAAGACAGTGGCTAAGTACATAGATCCCTTATCGAATTCTTAAAATTCTGTTAAATCCTTATTATGTATTTAAGATTTTTAAGTTAATTCTTCACTCCTTGTTACTTTTCATTTTTGTTTATTGAACTTTGCAAATTAATCCTATTATTACTTATTTTTTCATGAAAACCTCTTGAGAAATTGGGGTACAACATAAAATCAAATAAATTCGGTGATAACCTATGGATTTTACTCACTGTATTCCGGTGTTTTCAATAGATTACTTTTCTTTATTTTTCAAAATATGTGCAAGAGTTATGCTATTAAACTTACCTGACAAGTTGCTGACAAATCTGACATCCTGGAAGGCATCTATAAAATACAAAAAGATAAGTTTATATTTTAAAGGGGAAAAATTGCTTAAACTACATAAAATCCCTATCAAGTATAAGACAAAGGAAAATTATATCTTTAGTTTAACTTTCAATAGATATAACAAGTCATTTATACTTTGAATAATATATTCAAATACTTTTAAACTCACATAATTCCTCTATTTTAAATAAAACAGTTGGTTGTAACATAAAATCCAGAGGACATAAAAGACTGATAGCTTTTACAACATAAAAATACATTCTTTGTGCACCCTGGTGCAGGAGCAGTTAGGTCTGCTGCCAATGGCTTCGTTTAGTCCACATATATCCTAAGAACCCATGGTCTCATCCAGGGTCAGGGTTAGGGGTGGGCAACAGCCAAGATGAACAACTAAATAAATTAAAATGCTTCTTCCTCCTCTCTCTTCCTGTCTGCCTGCCTACTCATCTTCTTTCCTGCCTGCACTTTTCCTTAAAAAAAAATTTTTAATGCCAGCATCACCTCTAGCTCGCAGAGCTCCAGTCGGAAAAGAAGGGGGGATAAGTAAAGAGGTCTCAATATCATGACTCATACAAAGCAGATGGCCTTCAAACTGACAGTAGTAAGGCACTGAGGAAGAAAGTAGCTTGCAAGAATGTGCCCTCTACTGGAGGAGCGAAGAAACCTGGTTATAGGTCCAGTATTATCGATGTTCACTGAACTTCTGACTCAAAACTCTTGCTTCTAGTTAGGTTTTGGTTCAGTAAATTACTAAGTACTTCAACACAGATCTAAGTTTCCTGAGCATGGCTACTAATGCTATAAGGAGGCGAGAGGCTTATCTAGTAGATCTTTTGAAGACACCAACCTCTGTGCCATCCATGTCAAACAAATTAACAATTATGCCCAAAGACATTCAGTTAACACACCACATAATGTGAAGAATGGGCTTAAGAATCCACTATGGGCAAATCCTCGTAGCTCAGGCAGCTGAGGTAGTTAAGGTGCAGTCCATGCAAAGTCCAAGACCCAGATCATGGATCCAGAGGAAGGAGGTAAGGAAAACCATAGCGCTATGATAGTAAACATTTCATTCTTAAAAGACAAAAAAAAAGTTTTTTTCTCTTCTTCCTGTTATTGGTAATTCTGAACTTTAGGTATTTTTCCTGCCATGGGATCAAAAGAATATAATTTCAGTAGAAAAGTAAGAGACAGAAATAAGGTGTTGGCAGTTTTTCTATTTTTATTTGTGTGTGAATTGATAATATAGATGCAGGGACATAAATTATTAGTAAAGTCAAAATACTTCAGTGAACAAATTTCAGCAGTTCACCTTTATAACAATTATAAATAAATCTGTTAAAATTTTCTGGACAATGTCAGCATTTGGAATTGTTTTTAAATAAGTAAATTCCTTGCTGATGGCAATTAAATGAAGTTTGCAGCATTTTTTATCATATAGTAGCTTCCATCCATTCATTATCCCACCCATGCACTACGGTCTTCTGAGTTGTCCTACATGCAAGTGATGCAAATGCTGTTTTTAATGTCTGTCTTTTGTTCTTCTGTAATTTTTGAAATTCATGAAATTATCAAAAAGAAAAACAGAATAGCTAAAATGTCCATCAATTAGGGACTACGTAAAAACAAATTATAATCCAGACATATAATTTTTAAAAAGCTAATAAGGAAGACTAAAGTAGTCATCACCAAGATAAAGACAACAAGCTAAAAAGTATGTAGTTTTAAAAAAGGACAGGGGAATATATACATCTCTGCTCAGACATGCAAAGATTCTATCTCTGGAAGGTGTTCCAAGAAACAGGTAACATTGGTTTCCTTTAAGAAAGACAACTTAAACTTAGAAAACAAGAAAAAAATTAAAATAAAGAAAATGAAACAGAATGAAAAAAAGAAGGGGAACTTAAAGGCACAGTGGTGAAAAGGAGACTTTCATTCATAACTCTGGGTACCTTGTAAACCCATGGATTACCTTTTTGTACAAGATTAATTTAAAATTCCACTAGTATAGAAAGAAATGACCAGCTGGATTTATAAATTATTTCTCATGTGGATATAGGCTATAACCAGGGTCACTTAGTAACAGCTTGAAGTTTCCTTAATACTTAATGAATATTTTTATTACTTCTACTCCAAAATTAAATTAATATAATTATAGTAAATAATTTCCTTAATGATAATACAATCCATTTTTAAAATGAAACAAAAACCATACTTTTCTCTCAATGAAAAAACGGTGTCTTATTTTAGAACCTCCAAAATATCTTTTAACATTATCAAATCCATTAAAGTCATCCTCACTGACACCATATCCACCACCGCCATCATGACTGCCACCGAACTACCTCAACCAATGAAATTTCCTTCACAACCAAAGCTGTCATTCCTACCAATCTACTTCCACAGCCACCACAGAAGTTTCCACTAACATATGATGTGTCCAAGGGCAGAAAGCAGGCTTACAAATTCTACTGACTGAGTAAATTCTAGCTACTGAGCACCTACTGCAGACAGTAAGTGACAGATACTAAAACTTGAAATACACCAGTTAATTAAAAAAATTAGTTATTCCTTCCTGCCTGTTGTCTGTCTGCCTTCCTTCCTCCCAAAAAAAAAAAAAAAAAAAAAAAAAAGGGCTATGTCTTTACAAGAGTCATATATCAAATGTAAGTAAAAGTTGCAGAAAAAGTAACTCGATAGATAATAACTAGATAGAGAACAAAGTTTGATAATAACTAGATAGAGAACAAAGTCTGATAGGTAAGAAGATTAAAAAATCCAGCATGTCCTGGGAGAACATGGCAGCGGTTTGGTCTACGGCCTCCATCCAAGCACAATTCACATACATTCCAAGGACAAAGGGCCAGGGAGGAACAACCAAGATGAACAACTAATTAAATAAAAATGCTTCCAGTGTGCCCTGGTGGAGTGAGTAGCAGTTAGGTCAATCACCTCTGAAGGAGCACAGGTCACATACCCCTTACTTGGGTCACAGGAACAACCAGTATGAACAACTAAACAGAATGCTTCTTCCTTCTTTCTCTTCCTGCCTGCCTAACATCATTCTTGCTTGTACTTTCCTTTAAAAAAAAAAAAATTAAAAAATCCTTGAATACCTTGTTAATTAATATTTTTCTAATTGCAAAGAGAGATTCTCTGTAGACTGGGAAATAACTGTACTCTAGAGACTATACTTTACTTTTAATGTTTTCTATTACTGACATGCCCTGGTGGCTTACACATTGAGTCTGCAGCTCTGGCACAGTCCACATAAGGTTTAAAGTCCCAAGTTTGTAGCCCAGGGTCAGGGGAACAACAAAAAATGAACAACTAAATAAATTTTTATTTACTCTACTCTGGTATAGTAGTGCTTCTGTCAGCCACCTCCAGTCAAGAGCACTGTTCACATACATCCCAGGGATACTGGTCCATGTCACAGGGCTGGGGAGAACCGCCAAGATGAAAAACTAAATAAAATAAAATAAATAAAGTATATCCTCTCTCTCTGCCTGACTGACTGCCTGTGCTCACCTCCACTCCTGCCTGCACCTTTCTTTTAAAAAAAGGAAAAAATGCTTTTTCTTTTCTTCCTACCTGCCTTTTTCCTTTCATTTGTCTGCTTCTTTTCTCTAAAATTTTTTTATCAAAGCTATTTTATTTTCTCTCCCTGATCCTTTTTAAAAATTAAGGTAACACTGGTTTACAACACTGTGTAAGTATTAGAAATGCAGGTTTACTCTCTTTATCAAATATACAATATCATACCACGTCCACCACCAAATATCTAATAATCCTCTACCATCGTCCTTTGGACCCATTCTCTAGCCTCTGATCTTACTCCCCCACCCGCATCCCTTATGTTAACTTCAGTTCTGTTGTCAAAGTCTAAGGGCTTGTTTTTATTTTGTCCTGTCTGTTCATTTGATCAAAGTCATTTTAAAAACCAAAAAGACAGATGCCTATAGTTTTCCAGTTGATACTATATATCGGCAAACAAAATCAACAACTATTAGGTTCATACGGATTTCTTCACTATGAATAATAAGTACTGGGTACTCATTAGATCATTAGATACCCAATAAACAGATACGCAAACATTTTTTAAGTTCTTAATACCAGTGAATTGGATTTAAAAAAAAAAAAAAAAGCTTTAACTCCCTTATCTTTGCAATACACTAATAGGCTTTGGGAAGTTTAGAGATGGGAGAAAACTCTGTATATGAATTTGGTTTTACATTGTAAATGTGATTAGGAACTCCAGAATACTGCTATCCTGCTAATGATATGGCCTTTCCCAATCCTAAAAGATTTATTATTAGCAATAAACATAAAAACAGAGACTACAATTTATTAAGTAACTGTAGGTTTTAATAAACAATGCAACTGCATCTAAATTTCTAGAAGAACCTAGAAGAAATCTAGAAAAAGGTATGCTTACCTGTGAGGGTCTTTGGAACTTGGTATGATATATACACATTCCCTCTTGGTCAAGGTACTTTCTATCCAGGATTTCTGGGACTAAAACAAAAAGTTTTAAAAGATGGTTTATAAATTAACCTCCTAATATCAGAAAGATATAGATTAATGATAAATACATTAAAAGAAATTGTTCTATACTATTTTTGGATGCACTAAATATTTATTATATATGATATTCATACTGGTGACAGTACACCGTAAATACCAGGATCACTCCATTTAAGTCCACTGTGAGATTATTAAATCAAGAGTGTTGTACAGATACCGTTGAGACAAGCAACCAGAGAGAAAGGAAATCAAGTTTCACATTTCCCTGTGAGCCAAAAGCCAGAAGGCAGCCTGGTGTGATCCTGGGAAGTTGATAATTTAAAAGTCAATTAAAAATGACTGCTGTGACTCAGAAGGCTAAGGTGCAGGCTGTGTAAAGCCCATGGACCTAGGTTCGAGACTCAGGGACAGGGACAAAAAAGTGACTGTCAGAGTTAATTAAGAGGAAATAAACCTAGTATATTCTATTTCTAAAATAAATATTTATAGCATAAGGGCATGGGATGGTTAGTGGTACAGAAACAGACACAAAGTCAATGTAATTCTTCTAACCAGAAGAAAGATAACGTCAGAAAAAATAGACACCAAACATTGCCAGGGACAGTAGAGATTATTACATGATTATAGGTATCTGATTCACCAGACAGCCATAACAATATTAAATATGCCCTTGGGTTTCCCTTTAAAAACCCTGACCACAAATCTCAAATACACCTCAATGATGAACCCAACAATCACACTGTATTTCCCTGGTCCATTTTCTCACTCTCCTATATGATTTTACAACACACCTTCTTTCCTCAAACCCAAATCTCCCACCTTCTCACTCTCAACTAATGACCTTACTTTCCATTTCACTGAAAAAACTGAAGGTGCCAGAAGAGAACTTCTACAAAGTATCAAAACCCACATATTCTGCTTTCCTTCCTGTTACTGTGTTCTTATTTAAACCCAACCATTCCTTTCATACCCTAGATCCCATACCCCTCACTAACAATAAAGAACACTCCCAATTTTCCTTAATTTTTTTCCTTCTTTTTAAACTCATTCCCAACAAAAAGCAAAACACAACAAATTTTTGTTTTAAAAAACAAAACACAACAAATCTTTGCTGGATTCCACTTCCTCCTGGAGGTAATATTCCACAGTTGTGCCTCCCATCTACAGTTAACATCACTGGAAAAGTTCTTTTCTTCTACTCCCATGCTTTCTAAAACCACTCTGGCTGGGTTTCAAACTAAAACACAACCCTTAATAAATAAGTTTCAACAAGATCATCAATAACTGTCTAAAACTAAAAGTTAATTTTTAGGACTCATCTTCATTGATAATACCAGTAGCATTTAACTAAGGTGATCATTCTCATCTTCTGAGAACACTATCATTAGCTTGGTCTTCTTCCCTTCACTAGCCATTCCTCCGATCTCCTGATGATTCCCCCCCCTTCTCCCCATTCTTTTAAATGTTGGTATGCCTAAGGGCTCAGACTTTGGAATTCTTTTTTTGCAATTATATTTACTCTTTCAGCATTCACACATAGTTTACCATCAACACACTGGAGACTCTCAAATTTATATTTCCACGCCAGATCTCTGTCTGAACGTCATGCTCATATATCCAACTGCCTACTCGATAGGCATTTTGATGTTTCACAAGCATCTCAAACTTAAGTCAAACAGAAATCATCTTTTCACCCAACATACATTCCTCACGCAGTCTTCCCCATGTCAGTAAATAGCAATTCTATTCTACCTTTCTTTTTTAAAGGCAAAATCTTAGAGACATCTTTGATTTCCATTTCTTACATACTTCATGTATAGTCTCATGAACAAAAACTATGAGCTTGCCTTCAAAACACATCCAAAATCACACTTCTCATACTTCTAGTACTCTGATCCAAGCCATCATCACCTCTTGCTTGGCTTACTGCAGTAAACACTCATGTCACCTTAGAGGCTATTCTTGAAGAAAGAAAGTGATCCTTTCAATATCTCATTGTGCTACTTCTATGCTCAAAATTCTCCAAAACCTTCACATTTACTCATTTACTTGAGTTTTATAAAAACAAAAATCCTTACAAAAAAAAAAGGCTTTGAAATCCCTAGTGCTCTCTATCTCTGTATCCTGCTTTATTACTTTTATTCTAGCACTGCTATCAAGTCTTTGAGCAAATGTCACCTTCTCAATGAGGTTTGTCCTATTAAAAATGCAATTTCTATCCTCCCTATCCTCTTACGCAACTCTATTTTCCTTAGCATTTGCCACATTCTACAAAACTTAAGTTTATTTACTGTCTCCTACCATTAGAAAATAAATATACAATGGTCAAGATATTTTTAATTTTCCCACTTATGTATATCCTCTGTGCTCAGAATAGTGTCTAAACATCTACTATATGCTTAATAATTATTTGGTGAGTGAATGAGAAGACCCTAAGAATAATGATTCTCAATTGAAGCAAATACCTGAGAGCTTAGCAGAATGAAGCAAGGTAATTATTCAGGACACATTTAGCTGAGAAAGCATATTCAAAAGATATTTTCATTATAAAAAACTAAAGAAAGTATATGAAAAGTTCTAAACAGAAATCAAAGACTTAAAGAACATAATAGTTGAACAAAAAACACATAAAGGGGCTAACAGCAGACAGGCAGAAGCTTCTAATGAAATCAGTGGTCAGAAACATAGTACAATAGAAAGCATTCAAGCACATAACAAAGAGAAAAAAGAATTACAAAAAAAAATAAAGATAGGGTGCCCTGGTGGCCTAGAGGATAAGGCCACAAGATGTAGCCCATATACATCCCAAGGACCCAGGTTCAAGACCTGGTGCTAGGGGATGACCTGGGAGGGAGAGGGGAGATGGAGGGGGGGGGAGGGAGAGGGGGGAGGGAGAGGGGACAGGACAACAACCAAGATGAATAACTAAATAAATGTTTCTTCCTTTCTCTCTCTCCCCCACCCTCAAAACAAACAAACCAAAACCAAAAACAAAGATGCACCAGAGACACATGGGGTAGCATCAAGAGGAAGAACATTGAATAACAGACAGCAGAAACCTTAACAGAAGTAACACTTCCCTAGCCTGGGAAAGAAAACAGACATTCACATCTGTAAGTGCAAAGAATTCCAAAGAAATGAAACCCAAAAAAAGACACATAATAAAAATGGCAAAAACTCAGGATAAAAGAGAAATTATTGAAGAAAGTTCTAGAACAACAAGTCACATACAAGAGAATCTCCATCAGATTACATGCAAATTTCTCAGCAGAAAGGAAATATCATGATACATTTAATGTGCTGAAAGAAAAAGAATTTCCAATCAATAATACTCTAACCTGCTAGGTTATCACCTAGAATTGAAGGAACAATAAAGAGCTTTCCTGAAAAACCAATATTAAAGGAATTCATCATGACCAAACTAGTCTTGCAAGAAATATTAAAAGGGGTACACCCTGTGGAGCAGTAGTTAGGTCAATCATCTCCAAATGATGCAGGCCACTACCCATCGGTGGGTTCAAGACCGGGACCTGGGGGGGAACAACCAGTGTGAACAACTAAATAAAAAAATAAATGCTGCTACCTCTTCTCTCTTCCTGCCTGCTTGCCTATTACTCATTCATTCCTGCTTGCACCTTTCCTTCAAAAAAAAAAAAAAATCTATAAAGTGAAAAGAAACAAGATGACACCAAATTATAAAATGAGGAGTAAAAATATTGACCATTTGAATGAGGTGGAGATTAACTTGCTTTCAATTTAAAACAGGATATAAGCAAAACAACAATGAGATATCATCTTCTATACCTGAGAATGGCTATTACCCAAAAGATTAGAAACAAATGTTGCTGAGGCTGCTGAGAAAGGGGAACCCTAATGCCTTGCTGGTGGGAGTGTAAATTGGTGTATTATTAATAAGAGAATCCTCAAAAAAATAAAATAGAAAATAGAAATTCCAGATGAATCTGTTATTCCTCTTCCAGGTATGTATACTCAAAACTACAAAAACACTAATTTGAACATGTATCTCCCCCCATGTTTACTGCCTCATACTTAACAATAGCCAAGAGCGAGAAGCAGCCCACTGATAGTTAAGCGGATAAAGAAGATGTGTATACACACACACACACACACACACACACACACACACACACACACACACAATGGAATACTACTTATTTTTTTTTAAAAAAGGATAAAATCTGTCATGTGTAACAAGATGGGTGGTACTAGAGGGAGTTATGCTTAGTGAAGTAAGTCAAACATAACATGATTTCATTTATGTGTGATATACAGAGACACGAAACAAACAAATGAAGCGGATAAAGCAATGACAACTTTTAATCTAAAAAACCAAATTAATGGTTACCAGAAGAGAAGGGGTTTAGTAAAAGAGGTCAATTATACGGTGAAGGACAGAACTTAATGCATTATATACAGATATTGATGACAGGATGATATATACCTTAAGCCTATATAATGCTACAATGCAATGTTCCTTCAATAAAATTTGTTTTAAAATCAAAAAAAAAAAAGTAAAGTTTAACCAAATTCTGGTTACTCAACATATACAAAGGTCAGAGTTGGAAATCTCAATACAGGCAACACTGACACCTTCATTCATTTTCAAACTTAAAAAAAAGTAGAACCATAATTTTAAAGGAAGCCTCATAAAGAAAAAAGCAGGGCTGCTTACATATAGTACTTGGTACACTGTAAGTATAAAATAGTTGCTGAACTGACGAAGGTGCTGTTATACCATGATTTAAAATAAATATATATTTGGCCTTAGTCCTAGTTCCTGACAAATAATTCCTAAACTCTGGGAATTTTCTAAGCATTGAGAACAATTTTTATAAGTCTTTTGCTATGCTGATGAGATAGTATTTGATAAGCCCATAGGTCACAAAAGGATGGGCATCACCAGAGGAACCAACCATGCAATTAGAGGGTTGGGACTTTCAGTCCTACTTTTGACAGCTGGAGACAGAAATGGGTAGGAGACTTCAGCAGTCACCAATTGTCAATGATTCAATCAGTCATGCCTATATAATAAGTCCTCAATAAAAATCCAAAATCTGGAATTCAGAGCACTTCCAGGTTGGTGAACTAGAACTCTTCCATTTGCCACCATGCAGAGACAAAACTCCACAGGGAGAGAAGCTTCTTTGTTTAGGGCTTCCCTTATGTATCTCTTCATCTGTCTAGCTGTATCTTTAAATATTCTTTGTAATAAAACAGTAGTGAGTGCATTGGTTCCCTGGGTTGTGAACTACAACTTCAATGAAGTATAGTCCATATAAAATTAAAAGGGGGTAACAACTAAAAATGAACTAAAATAAATGTTTTTCCTCCTTGCCTCCTCCCTTCCTTGCCTGCCTGCTCATCATCATTGAAAAAAAATAAAATAAAAAAAGTTTGGTCATGACAAACTATTGGTCTATTTGTTCCTATCCTAGATCCTTCTCACTCCACCACTATATAAACAATTCAAGTGGAACCTCTGTGACTAAAAAGGCATTTATTCACGTATCATCTGCTTTTAATGTGAGAAAAAAAATCTGACACACAACTCGAGGTTAAATTTATACAAAAACCAACTTACCCTCCCTGCTTTAAACTCATGAAATGTTCATTATGTACCTATCACTTAAAATAATGCAGAATTTTTTTTCTTCCATTTAAAAGGCTGCTTCTCTTTTGGAAAAATCAGAACAGGTTTGTTTTTTTAAAAAAAAAGCAGAGCAGCTAATTTGCATATTGCTGTATTTTTACTGTTTGTTCATTTGTTAATCAATGAAATGCAGATAAAATAGTTATAACAGTAAGATAAAGATTTTTTAAAACTTTCTCCCTGTGAGTTATTAGGAAATAAATGACAATGGCAGTAGCTCAGACTATGCTATGGTATTAAGTCCACCAAAATCAGATATCAGAGCTAAACATTTAAAATATTCTAATAAACTACTGAAATAATGAAAATATAAGTACATTGAGAAGTTCTCAAATTGTTCTATGATCAACTATATTTTTATCAATGAAATCACTTGAAGTTCATGGGCATACCTTAACAGTCTGTAACATGAATGGAAGGGTAAACAATGAAAACAGCGTGAACAAATTTGTTAATTAAGAATAGAATGGGGAATGTGTCCTTGTGGCTCAGGCAGCTGAGACACTTGTGTGTAGACTACACACAGCCTAAAGGACCTGCCTTTAAGACCAGGGACCAGGGGGTGAAAAACTAAAATGAACAAATAAATAAATAATAATGTTTGTTTCTCCTCTCCTTTCCTTCCTTCCTCTATTAAAAAAAAAAAAAAAAAGTGCACTCTGGTAGCCCAGAAGTTCAAACCAGGTGCAGTCCACATGCCAAGGTGCCCCCTTTAAGACCGGGGGCCAGGAAACAATGATGTACAATTGACAACTTAATAAAATCAAGTGCTTCTTCCTTCTGTTTTCCTGACTTCTGCCTACTTGCCTTCATTAATGCCTGTACCTTTCCTTTTTTTTTTTTTTTTTTTTTTAAAAAAAGAGAGTCATCCTTACTGGTCTTGGTTAGATTTGGCCCTCAGGGCAGTGCGTCCTCCCTTGTTCTGAACACCAGAGAAGTATGGGTCTTTCTCACTGAGTCAATTCAATTCAATGAGCCTGTATCCAAGTCTTTCAAATTCTTCCTTAACACACTTTCACTAAAGGCCCTTCCACACAGTTCTACAATTCCAGTAGATCCTTGGATTAAGAGATACTTTTCAATGAAAGAAAAAAACAAAGGAGCTAGAATTTAGATGTACATTAACAAAATTTTTTTCCTGCAGTAACTGACAGAAAAATTTTAAATAAGTCGTAAAGACAACCATAAAATGTAAACAAAACCTAGTGTTTGTGTACACATACCTAGCTTTTATTCAGATATAACTTTTTCCCAATCACTAACCAACCCAAGAAATTTTAGTCTAAAAATTAGTACTCATTTATGATAAAACTAATCAAAACATCAATGTTCTTGGGGTTTAGAACCTAATACAAATCTTGCTCACAAGGTAATTTCATTTTATCATTTTTGCTAAAAATAGTTGGTTCTATCCCTTCACAACTTCAAAACTTCCACAATACTTTTTAATTGAAAAATTCCTTCAAAATTTTAGCATAACTGTTTGCTAAAAGTCACTTAAATTGTGTCACATTGATGCTCAAAAATTTTTACCAGTTATTTTGCCTCCAGGGACATTGCATACTCCTACAACTTCTACCTTAATTATTCACCAACGTTACTTCAAGGGCTTATGGAGCTCATTTTGTTTGTGTAACGGCCAATATAAACATATTCTCCCCATACACGGCATAACCTTCATTTGTTATATTAGGGATTGGCAGCACATATATGATCATCACACACATTAGTCAATAGTTGTAAATCATTTCTAATGACAGATATTTGCAATTTTTGAAATGTTTTTGTTTAAAGTAAAAGTGCAAAGCAAGAATGAAGACAAGTAGGTAGACAGGCAGGGAGAGATGGAAGTAGTACTTTATTTTTATTTCATTATTCACACTGGTTGCTCACACCCCTCCCCAACCCCCATCGTCAGCCCTGGATCTTGAACCAGGGACCTTGGAATGTACGTGGAACTGCTCCCATTATACTAGAGTGCTAGGTCACCAGGACGAGTCTGCAATTTTTTTTTTTTTTTTTTGGCCTAAGCATGTATCTATTCGGCTTGGTGGTCTTCCCCTCTACCCTCAACTCTGTCTCAAACCTGGGTCCTTGAGTTGTTTGTGGACTATGTCCGCTGATGGCACTGTCTGCTAGGTCACCAGGGTATACCTGAAATTCTTAGTTTCTGCTCTACCATCACAGTTACTCAACCAAATATGCCCTGGGTTATGAATATATACATAAATTCCTTATTTTATATTTCACTGTTATTTCCTTTGTTAGGCTGCATTATCAAATTTTACCAAGAGGTGGCACACTATAAACATAAATCTGAAAATTCCTAAACTTAAATGCTCTAGGTAAAGTTAAAATTAACTATAAACACAGAATGTTAGCACAGGAAAGAATCTTAAAGATCACATAGTGATCCTAGTAGTTAAAGAGCAAAGATTCTGAAATCAGATCAAACCTGAGTTAAGATTTTAGCTTTGTTGTTTACTATGTATGAAACCTAAAGCAAGTTTCTGAATGTTTGGTCTCCTTACCTATAAAATAGAGCAGTAACAGCACCTCTCTTGCAATGTTGCTCTGAAGATTAAGTAAAATGATCCAAACAAGATGTTTATCACAAGATTCCAAAATTCCATGACTTATAAATTCTCTTTATCTGCCTACCAGTAATAATGACGCGTTACAACTAAACCCTCCAAGGACAGACACCCCCATTCTCCAAACAAATAACTACCAGAACATCCTTCCTACCTGCCAATGTTAAAAAAAATTGGGAAAATAGCAAAGATTCAAAATTCTACTTCAAGGTAATTTATGTGGAAATTAATCAATTTTTATAATTACACTATTTGAGTCTATATATTAATATTAGAAAGGAGATACCAGTTTTGGAGGGTTTATTGAACTGTTTACTCCCACAGAGAACCATAAACTCTGAACAAAACGAAAATAAAAAATGACAGTAGTGAAGAATGCTGCCAAATGCAAGCAGAAAATGGAGTCTGTACTCAGAATAAAGGAGTATCACTGACTGAGTTTCCAATTTAAGGCTTCTGTATGATGACAGACCCCAATCTAGATCTATTGAGCAGCTAAAACTCCAATAGAAATCCCAGTCTTACTGGCCTGAAGAACCAGATACTAAGAAGAAAGTCCTCCAAAGAAGAGTCACAGAAAGGGAGCCCTAAACACAACATATTAATTCTGCTCTAATCTCTGGCTGACCCATGAAGTAAGAGAGAGAGAGAGAGAGAGAGAGAGAGAGAGAGAGAGAGAGAGAGAGAGAGAGAGAGAGAGAGAGTGTGTGTGTGTGTGTGTGTATAAAATTTATGTATGTATGGTAGATTCTAAGAAGCCCAGTGCATCCCACTGTCAAATAGAGAGTTTGGAGTCTGAGTATAGTCACATTAACTGTTATTTTAGAGTGCTGGAACTACCTAGCAAATATTAACTCAGTGAGTTAAAAAAATGAAATCTGTTTTCTCATAGTTCTAGAAACTGGAGTCCAAGATCAAGGTGTCAGCAGTACTGATGTCCTTGGTTTGCAAACTTCTCACTATGTTCTCACAAGGAGGAGAGAGTGAGTAAGCTCTCGGGTATCTCTTCTTAGAAGGGTGTTAATCTCATCAGATAAGGGCCGTATCCTCATGGCCTCATCTAATTACCTCCCAAAGGCCCCATTTCCAAATACTATCATATTGGGGTGTTAAGAGTTTTAACACTGAACTTTGAGGGGTGCAAATACACAGTTCATAATGAATACTTCTAAAAAAATCAATACTCTGAATTCAGAGAACTGTAACAGAACGCAAACTCTCTATAGGGTAACATTTACAATATTTAAGACAGAATACAAATTACCAGATATAAAAAGAAACAGAAAGATACCATACCAAAAAAAAAAAGGCAGTCAAATTAAAAGGGAGGGGAAAGGGTTGCTCAGGCAGCCCAGGCACAGGTATTCTAATATATTTCTAAACAAAATATAACCACAAAACCACGTCAGTCAATACTTTAGCAAAGTGGAAGAAGTGCCAGCCTTAAGACCTAGCAATTCTACTTATCAGTAAATCCTATCAATCTGTTTCCTATCCCTGGGTAGTATGATGACACATCCATGATAGATTTCTACAGTTTATTTATTAGTCCTATCATCATAGAATCTTAATTTAGCTTAATTTCTTATGGTCTAGTTAACATTTCTTCAGTCTCCTTCTTATAGTAATAGTCTACTGCTCATATAACTTTCCTTTTATCCTTCCCACTGTACTAGTAAGTTGTCAGAGGAAGTAACTAAAGTCTACTGAATTTCACTTTACATATTTTTCAATCAATGAACTTGGGCCCAAGGTTGCTATATTCCTGATAATGGTTTGGCACAAGAGCTTTTTTTTTTTTTTCCCCAGGAGGAGCTAGCTGGGTTTTCAAAGCTTGAGGTTTCTAGAAGTCTGGTAGCTGGATAGATGAGGTGTTAGGTTATTAACATAGTTTCATGATGTGAGGGAAGACAGTGTTTCACAGACTTCATAGTATTGCTCCTGAGGTCCGATAGAAGAAAGATCATCATCTACCTTTTAAGGACAGAGAGAGCAACAGTGAAAGACAAAGAAGAGTATGATTTGGCATAAATAAGAGCCAAGTCTGTCAACTTCAAAGAACTGCTTACCTCCAAATACCCAAAATTTCTGCAAGATTCTACAACTTCTCAAATGGTCAGAAAACTAAAACACATATTTTCAAAAAAGAACAGGTTTAAAAGATCCAGAGTAATTTTCTAAATCCAAGATGAACTGAACCAAAGGGTCATTATAAATCTAAAAGTACTAACATAATTCAAATAAGTATCAATCATTTTTATTAAAAAAAAGATGTTTAATTCCCCAAGTTAAATATCATTCATATTCAAACTAACTGAGTAGTGAAATTACAAAACCCCCTTCTAAAAGTTACACACTACTAAGTTCTTCTATATCAATTCATGTAATGGTTCAATTTAAATTCCTAAAAAGAGCCAAAGGACACTTACATTTATAACTATTTCAACCAGCCTGAATTTTGCTTCCAGGCACCAAACTTGAAACAGACACTTAAGAAGCAGCCACTAAAAATATATATATATAAACTGTAAAATTTAATCATATTCTAAAAACTTCCCCAAAAAGGAAGAGGAAAGAGAAACCTAGAATGAAATAAAAGTTCAATGACAATAATCATCGGGGAACTTAACAAATGAAAGATCAGACAGCTGACAACACTAGCCAACTGGTCAATCTTATAAAAAAAATCAATCAGACAATATGTGTCTCTTAATGTGATGCAATACTAAGTACAAAGCACTACCTGTGAAGTATTCTTGCCAAAATATCAAACTAGAATCTGCTGAAGTTTTAGAATTACTCCTAGGTCAAAAAAAACACAGCATTCAGGGCACATGTTACATGATGCTGTAGAGACACATTCACAAAACCCGAACTGTAAGAAATAGTAACTAATGACAAAAAAAAAAGAGTGGGTTTTAGAGACTGGCTTATTTATTAGCCAAAAGGTGAATGGAATTCTTTGAAACCTGCTTCAAACAAATCAACTGAAAAAAATATGAGATAATCAGAAAAATATGATGGCTATTTAATGTGTTAAAGAATTTTTAATTTTTAAGTATGTCAATAGTACTGTGGATTATGTTAGGGTCTTATTTTTTCAGAAATATACACAATGAGATATTTATAGATGAAATAGGTCTGGGATTTTCTTTTTTTTTTAAATTAACTTCATTGAAGGAATATTGCGCCTTAACATTATATGGGTTTATGGTGTGTATCACTGTAAATCAACATTTGTATATAAAACATTAAGTTTATCATCACCAATACAGATCTTCACCATAACTGAGTTATTCCACCCATTTGCATGCCCCCTCCCTTGGAATTTGCTTTTAAATTATCCAGCTGAAGGGTAATGGGAGGAATAAAAGAAACAAACTTCAGACAAACCCTGGTGGAATAGCAGTTAGGCAAAGTCCACAAATACACTAAAGACCAAGGTTTGTGTCCCAGGGCCAGGGGAATAGCCAGGATGAACAACTAAATAAAATAAAGTGCTTCCTCCTTAATTCCTGCCTATCTGCTTCTGCTCACCTTTCCTTTAAAACAAACAAACTTCACATGGTCCAAACTGTTGAAACTGGTCACAAGTAGATGGAGATACATTTTACTATTATAATTTTATATATGTGACATCTATGATATTAGAGTGTTCAAGAAAGAATATCAGAACACTATAGGTAAAACTCTGACTGGTAGAACTCTCAAATTCTTCAAATGAGTGCCTCAACAGATCCTAATTGAAAAATCAAAGACAAAAATGCACATTTTAAGTTTTGCCTTTAAGTATTACACTTATACATTTTAAGCAATGACTCAGATTATTATATGTTTTCATGTCTGGTTCCTATTATTGACGTTTGTGTGTGTACACAGGGACAAATTTGCTCCACAAACCAAGCTCTGAATAATCTAACTCCAAAACAATCTGTTACTTCTTTTCCTGTTTTTTCATTTCAAGTCCTCAACATTTTGGTCAGTCTTATAATCAAGACAGCCTCCTCCTTTGCAAATCCCTCTTCCGTTTCAAACACACACCAATTCAACCTCTGTATTGTTTCCTGAAGTGGATTCCCAACATCTCCAGAATAAGACCCAAACTCCATTGCTTGATATACACTGTCCTCAGAAATCTGGTCTTTGCCTATCTTTATAATATTCCCACCAGTAGCCCACATTCCACTCATTTCATAATATGTAGAGTGGCCCCCAGAATAAATTAAGTATGCTCTTCTTCTTAAAAGCTGAGTTCTACTAGACTAAAGCCACCAATTCAACACCCCTTCTACTTCTAGTTAATTCCAAGTACTACTGAGTCTAAAAAAGAACTCGTCTCTACTATGGGCTCTGTAGTAAGCCTATCCAGACTTTTCTTTCTCTCCCCCGACCCCTAAACTTTCACAGTAATCTATGCAAGAGGAGCACACCATCCTTAAAGGACTTCAAGACTATCAAGTTATCACAGTGCCTGCAACATAGTAGACACTAAATGTGTTGTATGAAGTAATATATACATCTTCCATGGACAACAAACAAGTAGATCTTTTCTAAAAAACTAGAGTGTGAGCTATATGCAAGTGGGAAGCTTTTTTAGCACATCTTTGCCACTCCAATGCCTATCACAGCTCTTGGAATATAAACAAGTGAGTTCCATGGTAGATAATTTTGTACAAAATTTGATTCCACCCCAAGTTTCTAAATTTGTGTTTTTTGGTATTTTTTTCATTTTAAAGCTTTTTAAAACAAAACTTTTTGTATACTCTTTTAGTGTAAATGAAAAAATGATTACTTGAAGCACATACTCTTAAGTTTAGAAGAAAAATTATACATACATGCTCAAATACATAGATCCTTATATGTTTGATTCAGGAGTGTTAAGGTAGTAACTTTAGGCTTCCTTAAGTATACCTGGTGAATATTCAAGGGTAGTTACCAGAAGTGTACATATCCATAGCAGCAGGAAAAAGTAAAGTAAGAAAACTATTTTGGTGAAAGATGGAAACCAGACTTGAGAGATAGATACATAGATAGAAAGAAAAGAATCATATAGTATAGATACAACATACTTAGGTGATGTTTTCAGTCACAGCATTAACCTAAAAACGTTGCGGCAATTGAACAAATTAACATTCTTGAATGGAGAACTCAGTTACAGGTTATCGTAAAGTTTCAATAACATTTACTGGAAATTGTAAAGACCATCACACAACTCAATGGCAGTTAGGTCTTAAGCAATGTAAAAAATAAAATCAGACCTTTAATTTCAAATTTTCAAGTGAGAATTCCTCTCTGTAGAATCAGCAGGATTGTTAAAAGCAAGCACATGTACATATGAGTACATGAGTCCATATGGTGTGCCAAGTACAGTGCACAATTTATATATAAAAACATACTGTATGGGGAGCATATTTGCTTTGAAAAGACCTTCCAAAAATGGAAAGCCAGCAGAAAAAAGGAAAAAAATAGACCACAGCTTAATTTTTGAAGACTAGGTTTCAAAGTATGTAGACAGCAAGACATCAAGGTAACAGACTGGATTTGAGCACAGCACCCTGAGGTAAGACTAAGAAATTACATTTTCACTAGAAACAAAAGTCTGGTTGCTAACATTAGGAAGCAGAGGCTTTGATGATGATCAATCACCTTCATTTCCATTTTCTAACGTCTCTAATTTTTTTTCTAAGAACTGAAATGTTATGTTCAGGTGTCCTGGTGGAGCAGTGGTTAGGTCAATGGCCTCCAGAGGGCCATGGCCACATAACACAGGATTCCAGTCTCGGGTCCAGGGGAAAACAACCAGTGTACAGAACTAAATAAAAATAATAAAACGCTTCTTCCTCTCCCTTCCTACCTGCCTACGTACTCACCTTTATTCCTGACTGCTCTTTCCTTTAAAAAAAAAAAAAGTTCAAACTGTCTCTGAAGGGGAAAAAAAGGGAAAATCAAACACATCACTCAAGAGTCAGGATTAATCGTTGCTTTTTTAAACAAAATACTTTAATTCAACTTCCCGCACTCCCCCCGCCCGCGCCCCCCCCCACAGAGAGCCCTTTAAAATCCATTCAAATAATTTTTTAAATAGCATCAATAACACTTAATAAACTTACCGTTTAAAAAGTAGGTAAAGCTAAAATGACATTTTATTGGCTTTCCGTTTACCAAAGCGGTGAAAAATAGTGGAAAGTGCGCTATTTATTCAAAGCAGTTAGCTTCATGGTTTCAGTTTTGCACGTGAATTAGCTTGTAGAGAAAAGTAAAACTACCAGACTCCAGCAGAGGGAGAGAGCTGTTTGCATGAAGTCTACCAAGTCCAAGAACTGACCAGAAACACCTACCCTTTTCAAGTCCTTGATCAAAAAGACTATCTGAAAGAAATGTTCAAATGTGATTCCTGGCATTAACAGAATGCTGTACCAAAAGCTGCAATGCACCCGCCGCCTTCCTCTCTCTACTCTGAACCTTCGTTTTAAACAATGATCAACCCTTCTCGAGGGCAACGGTTGAGGTGGTTCGACATAAATCCTGACAACGCATCGCCTCGGTACCTACCGCGGTGCCCCCCATAAAATCCGTAATTCTTGCTAAACAAAACCCCAAACTAGATCTACTGTCAATATCGCCGAATGCCCTCCCGCTTTGGCTCCAAAGGGAAATGTACCTGTGGAGCACCCGCTGCGCAGCAAACAGGGCACGGCTCCAGCCCCGTGTCCTCTATCCCTTTTTTGTTCTCTCCCAGTCCTCCCTCCCTTTCATGATGAACTTGAGCAGAGCATTTGGCTCCCTTATCTGCCAGAAACTGGCGCCAGGAGGAACGCGTTCCCGGGAGATGCGGCGCTGGGCGGACGAGCTGCGTCTGGCGCTGCGGCGGCGGCGCGGCACCGCTCGGCCAGGTAGTCCCCAGCTCGCGCCTCCAGGGGCCCCTCCCGGAGCCCGGTCTCCGCTCAGAGGATTCCCGGACCAACTACCGCGCAAGATTTGCTACCTGCTTCCTGGTCCTCACCCGCCGAACCCACGGCACTCCCGTCCCGCCTGGGCAAGTCTAGAAACCCCAAGGAAATTCGGGGATCGCTCACCCCAGGAAGCGCGGCTTCGCACACACACCCGCCTGCCCGGTCCTGCCCCGTCCCCGCTCGCAAGCCCCAAGGCCATCCCCACCGCCCGGGCCTGCGTGGGTCCAGTACCATTCTCCTCACGGGGCAGACTCCGGAAGGGCAGCAACTCCACCTCCTCCTCCTCCGCGGCCTGTAGCCATCTATCGGGAAGCGTCTCTGGAGGCGGCAGCAGAGGCCACCGGACAAGGACAGCCCAGGGAAACCTTCTCAGAACTAACTCAGCTCCGGCGCTAGCAGCAGAAGCCGAGTCTTTCATAATTGTGCGACCAACTCCTCCGGGTGACTGGCCACAGGGACGCGCCCGCGCCCGCCTCCGCCGGCGACGGGGCTGAAGACAGACCACGTGAGAGGCGCGTCGTGTGCGTCGCCGCTCGTGGGCCGGGTCACGTGAAGGGCGCGCGCTCCTCGCTTCCAAGCCTCCTCCTCGGGTGCCCCGCGCACGCGCCGCGCGTGAGCGCGCTCCCCCCCCCCCCCCCCCCCCCCCCCCCCCCCCCCCCCCCGCCTCCCCCTACCGCCACCTCGCTATCCTGGTCTTAAGGAAACAGGGTAGAGGGCTGTCCTCCCCAGATGTCCTTTGGGTAGTTAAGCGGGACTTGCACAAGTATCTGCCTCATCTCCGAGATTGGAACTGGAGGAAGCAATAATTGACCGGTTCGGTTCCCGGACTCTGCAGTTGCAGCGTGATCTCATCTCCACCACCAGGGCTTGGCTTCTGACTGCGCGGAAGCACTGTTCGCCAGCCCTTCTCCGTGACTCAGTGTGATGGGTTTGGGGGACCGTCCTGGAGGAGACCTTAAGAACTCTCTCTTCGACCAGAATGCGAAATTACCGAACCCCAAATCGTGTTCTTCCTTTAGCTTCCCCTGGTTTTGCCTGCAAAATTTCTTCCCCCAGCTTTACCTATGGCCACCAGTCTTTCCTCTCCGGAGATAGCGACCAGAGACAAGCATACACTGCAGTTTCACCAGAGTGGCTTGTTGCTGGGTCTAACACACGCCTCTCTGCCATCTCATTTCCCTATCACATCAGCCCAACTTTGACTGTTATCGACAGTTGAAGTGTTTTTCTTGCTCCTGAAAGATTTCCATTTCCTCCATCTGACCCTTTGCAACTCTTTTTAAAGCACAGCATTATTGAGGAATAAACATACGATAATCTGTACATATTTAAATGTACAATTCGATTAAGTGTTGACATGACACCAATGAAATCACAATCCCGTGAACAAATCACCCCTAAATTTCCCTGCATCTGTAATCCCTCCATCCTCTCCCTCCTCATCCCACTTCCTATAACAACTTAAGATCTGCTTTTTACCTTAGTTTAGTTTGCATATTCTAGAGTTTTATACAATAAAATCATAAACTATGTAATTTTATTTTTTAGTCTGGCTTTCATTCAGCTCAACTATAACCTTTTAAACGTTATGACTCACAATTCACTAAAGTAGGATCTTCATGCCACCAAAGTTGATCCATCGTTTCTCGGAAAAGCTTAGGTCATGCTTGTGAACAATCTCAGGTACATGTTCTTTCCCTATCTGGCAGGTCCAGCAGGACCGAGTTAAAAAAAAAATACTTTTGTATAGATGCCATACCTTTCCTACTAGATTATCAACCCCTTGGGGTAGAGCTCTTGGCTCATTTCTAGACCTCAGCAAGCCCTACCTTCCTGCCTTTAGGGAGTTTATAATCTAGAAGGTGGCAACAAAATAGAAAATCAAAATACAATGAGATAACAATATTTGGCGAACCTGGTTGCTTAGCGGTTTAAATCAGGCACGGCGGCATACTTTGCAAGGTCCAAGGTTCAAGACGTTGGGGCTGGAACAACAACCAATGAGGCACTACTGAATACAATAAATAAACTGCTTCTTTCTTCTCTTTGCCTGCCTGCCTACTTGCCTTCGTTACTACCTGTACCTTTCCTTTAAAAAAAGACGAGAGAGAGAGAGAGAGAGAGAGAGAGAGAAAAAAAAAAGAATGCTTTGTTTTTCCTCAATCTTGTGACTGGATGTTTTGGACAAGTTCTTCACCCTTATTTGGATGATGTTAAGAAGGAAACAAGAATATAACTCCATGACACTTAATCTACAAAACTCTTTGGAAAATTGGAGCTTTTAAGTTTAGAATTAGAAATGAGGAATAGACTTAATTCTTAAATGAACTAATGAAAATAAATATTTAATTTATAGGTCATCAGACAGCCTTGAAATTCACATATGCTGTCAGTGAGCAATCAATCCTGGAGATTTAATTAACTCATTAACAGTTTGGGGCAGCCCTGATGGAGTACTGGTTTGGTCAGATGCCTTTGAATGAGAGCACAGTCCACATCATCTCAAGGACTCAGGTTCAAGACCCAGGCTAGGGTGAAAACCAAGATGAATAACTAAATAAAAAAAATAAAGTGCTTCTTCCTCCTCTCTCTTCCTTTCTCCCTGTTTCTGCTGGTCTTCATTCCTGCCTGCATCTTTTCTTAAAAGAAAAAAAAAAAATGAAAGTTTTGAGTTACTAAGAATATATTAGAAATGGTCCTTTGCTTTTTCTGTCACTAGATCACTGCTCGTTCTCCTCTCTCTCTTTACCCAAGTATTTGCAACAATTTAATTCAACAAACACCTGCTATTAAATACTCTTTTTTGTTTCAGCCTTTTTTTTTAAGACCTCAAACCTGGGTCTCAAACCCAGGTCCTTATGCTTTAACGTAATCTGAACTTAGCTGCTTCAGTAGCCTGAGCCATAAGGGCGCACTTGTATTTTTTTTCACTCCCTGTCCTGGGTGTCCTGGTCCACAGTTCTCATAGCCTGCGCTTTAGCCTCCTGAGCGCCTGAACCACAGAAGCAGGTCCTTTATTATTATTTTATAGTACTAAGTGAAGTACTATGAGGAAGAAAGTGAGAAGGTGGTGACCCTGATGGTTCAGGCGCTAAGTCATGTAGAGCCTTAGCACCTATGTGAGGAGCAACCAAAATAACTAAGTAAGTAAATAAATAAATAAGCTTTCTCCTCCTCTTCCTTTCTTCCTGAAAAATGCTTCTTCTCACGTTCCCTGACGGAGTAGCAGTTAGGTCAGCCACCTCCAGAAAAGGGTAGTCCGGACACATGGGGAGTGGGGGACCCAGGTTCACATTCAGATTGGTGGTAGTGAGGGGACCAACAACATGAACAACTAAATGAAAATAAAATAAAAGGTTTCTTTCTTCTCTCTCTTCCTGCCTGCACCTTTCCTTAAAAAAAAAAGCTTCAGGTGTACCCTTGTGACTCAGGTTAACGTGGGGCACTGTAGTCCAGATACAGCCCAATGATGGGGACTGAGGAGGCGGGGCAACTAAAAGGAATAACCAAATAGCACATGTAAAAGTAGGTGATATTGCCCCTAAAGAAGTGAAATTGATCTGTGGTGTATGTGTGTGTGTAATATATTATTTTATACATAAAGAGCAGATATACCTAACAGCAAATAAATAAACATTAAAATCTCATGAAGGGGGATACAAATAGGTAAAATATGTCTAAAAATTCTCCACAGTGGTTTGATAATGAAAAAAGGGGGATGCAAAACATTGGTTTAGTGGGACAAAAATAGATAAAAGCTTTTTTTTTAAATGCCCAAAATGGAGTCACTTATGCCCATGTCTCCAAAATTTAATATCTAACTTAATTGCATCCCTGTCAATAATTGCAGGTAATCTGCATACTAAGACTCTCCCCTCCTCCTAAGTGAGGGTAGTCTTGCCTGAAATAATCTTTTCTTTTGCTAAAAATACTTTGTCCCATCTTCTTTCCGACTATAAAAATCTTCCATTTTGTGTGACCTCTCACAGCACCTTTCTACTTGCTTGATGGGATGCTGCCCTAGTCATGAATCATTTCATAAAGCCAATTAGATCTCTAAATTTGTTCAGATAAATTTTATTTTTGAACACTATCTAACTTATAATGAAGTGCTGTGTTAGTCCAACCTTCAACAGGGGCCCAATATTCCTTACTTGCTGGCATTCTCATCCTTTTATAGTCTCCTCCCAGACTGAATAGGGTTGACCTGTGTATTCAATGGGATATTGTGGAAATGACAGGCTTAGTCATTTTGACTTTGTTGTCCCAGAATGAATGAGACTTGGTTGAACAAATGTAAGCATTTACTTGGTGTGGGGTCCGGGTCACTCAAAGAACCCATAGCAGAGTTAGGTGAGTGAGCAAGTAGAGATTTAACTAGAGGGTAAAGGAATGGAGCCTATCAAGGGAGTCCAGACCTGGTCTGCCATGCCGGTGGCCTGGATTTTGAATGGAAAAACCCACATAGTGAGGAAGGAGGATGGAGAGAGGGTGATCAGGCCAGGTTTCAGTTTCTGACTGGGCAAGGTGAAATTGTCCTTTGAAGTTATTGGTGGGCTTCTTTGACCATCACTGTTCCTTTGTTCTTTTGCGCAGAGGGTCCGTCCTGGTCATATACTACATGTTGGACACATCCCACATGTCAGACTTGTTCATGGACTGTCCTTATTGATTCAGATGATTGCATTCCTTTTCTCAGCCAGGTGATGCCAGGGACAATTCACTGCCCTGATATCAGAACTTTGATCCCTGGCCTAAGGCTTGCTCTTGTGGGGGTCCTAACCCTTGGGGTTTTATTAGGGCTGCAGCCTCAGGAAATATATACTCAAGAAGGCATGGATTGTGCTTGAGTTTACCGAACAGGCCACATAGAAGCTGGATAGTTCTCACTCCAGTCAGCTGTGCAAATTTGGGTTAGAAGTCCATCAAATTCCAACTGGCGGTCCACTTTGCAAATTTGGCTGGATTAGTGCAGTAACAGACAGTTCTGGTGAAAAGTGAGTTGAGCAATGAGTAGCTGTTTCTTTCTTTTAAGGAAAAGTGCAGGTAGAAAGAGAAAGGAGGAAGCAGCATTTTATTTAGTTGTTCATCTTGGTTGTTGCCCTAACTCTGGGACACAAACCCCTGGTCATTGGGATACACATGCTGTGCCCAGTGCACTTACCGTTAGGCCATCAGGGTGTAAACCGTTAGGCCATCAGAGTGTAAACCGTTAGGCCATCAGGGTGTACTACGAATGATTGTTTCAACTCAGGTTGTCCTGTGTCTGGCTGCCTTTGTTTCAGTCCCTCTGGGAGGTGGCTGTGTCTGAGCCTGCCTGGGCATGTCTGGCCGTGTCTGGGGTCTGATTCTCCACCTCCCCGCTGTTTCACTTAGCCATATTAAGAAGCCTCCAAAATGTTTATTTCTTTTCAGCTTTTACCTTGCTCTTTTAGATTATTCACTCTGGGGAAGCCAGTTGACATGTCATAAGGATACTCAAGCAGCTCTTGAGTACACATGGCGCATGGCAAGGAACCGAAAGCACCTGCCAATAGCCTGTACCATCTTCCAGTCATGTGAAAAAGTCATTCTGAAAGTGAATCCTTCAACCCCAAACAAGATGTCAGGTGACTGCAGCCCCAGTCAACATCTTGTAACCTCATGAAAAACTGAGAATCACCCAGTTAAGCCATTCCCAAGTGTCTAACCTTTGGGAACCATGAAGAACAGTATTTCTTGTTCTTTTAAACCACTACATTATGGATAATATTTATGCAACATGTACAACTGACAATATTGTACTGTGAATAAGACATGGGGTGGGAGGGACAAGGGAAGGAAGGTGCTATCAAGGTGGTGGTAGAGGCACTGGACTCTGGCGGTAGGTGTGGAGAAAAATATACACAGACTGAGGAACAAATTCAATATCCTAAAAAGGCCTATAGCAATGTGAAGTAATGAAACGACTTTTTTTCTAAACACTGTGCAGTGGTAGAGTGTAACCACCACAGTTGGGGATATTTGGATAGCTAGGAAGTATAAAATGAACTATGTCTTGTGGGAAGAATGGTAAGGATGTACATAGAAGAAAAGTGTTCAGGGAAAGAGAATCCTTAAAGGCAGAGAGGCACAACCGAGTCCCACCCCGAATAAACCCAGGGTGCTCCCTAGGGGAGTAGCAGCTTTTTTCACTGCCTTTGGCCAGCACAGTCCACATACATCCCAAGGATCCAGGTTCATGTCCTGGGGCCAGGATCAGCAACCAGGATGAATAACTAAATAAAAAAATCAATAAAGTGCTTCTTCCTCCTCTCTTGTCTTGCCTCTGCCTCACCTTCATTCCTGCTGGTGCCTTTCCTTAAAAAAAAAAAAAAATAGGTGGGCACAATGGTGGAGTAGCAGTTAGGTCAATTGGCCTCTGAAGGATGTAAGACACATTTATATCCCTGGGTCTGAGTCCCAGGTCCAGGGAGAAACAACCAGTGTGAACAACTAAATAAAAATAAAATAAAATGCTTTGTCTTCCTCTCTCTTCCTGCCTGCACCTTTCCTTTAAAAACATGAATAAATAAAATAAACCAAAACAACCTCTTCTTTAGAATTAATTTAATAATGATCTTTAAGTCTTTTCTATTGATTTTTTTTTTTTTTTGAAAGGAAGGAAGGAAGGGAAGGAGGAAGAAGCATATTTCTTTATTTAGTTGTTTATTTTGATTTCTCCCCCTACCTAGACCTGGGATCCCTGGGCTTTACATGATCCAAACCTCAGCCATCTCCACTACCTGAGCCATGAGGGCACGCCCTTCTATTGATTTTTATTGCCTTTTTAACAGTCCACATACCTTAGTATCTGACCCCATCTTATTTTTCCAACTTTATCTCTAGTCACTTCTAGCCTTCTTCCTATTTCTTTCGGATGTCCATTATCAGGACTCAATTTGTTAGGCATTCCTTTTTTTATTGTAATAACTTATTTTACACATTAAAATAAATTCGTATGTATAGGTTTTCCATTTCTCAGATATATGTCAACATATCCTGCCCTTAAAAGGAGTTCCTTTTATATATTCCCATTATGTTTATATATTTATCTCTTCCTTCTTTCCCTTCTTCCTTCCTTCCTTCCTTCCCCCTCCTTCCTCCCCTCCCTTTTTTCCTTCCTTCCTTCCTTCTGGAAGGAAGCAGACAGGAATGAAGGCAAGTAGGCAGAAAAAAAGAGAGAGACGAAGAAGCTTTTATTTGTTTAGTCGTTCATGTTGGTTGTTCGCCAGCTCTCCACCCTGGGTTGTTAACCAGGGTCCTTGGGCTTTATGTGGACTGCGCTGGAGCCACAGACCTAACACCAGAGACACCAGAATATCATAACTGTATATTTCTTAATATAGCACTGCATCAATTACTTGCCAATCTCTCGCTTCCTGCCACTGAACATTCTAGGATCATAACCTTATCCCTTTTTTTCACCAATGTATCTTAGTTCACCTTTTTCTCCAGTATATCCTAGCTTGATGACATATATGTAGAAGTGACATTCAATAATATGTACTGGATAATAATAAATAATAATTATGAAATCCTCTGATAAGACAGAATCTGAAAATGTAACTTTGTCCTCTGATTCTGTTATGCAGTTTTGTGTCAGATTAAGGCAAGGTGCTACTCCTACATAGTAGAGGGTTATAGAAGGGGAAACACAGCATGGAAGTCTCTGCTCCCAAAGCATGATGTTTGATCAGTTCATTTCGGCATTATATTTGTTGAACATCTACTGTGGCTCACACAGTAGTTCACTCTCAGGACTTGTGTGATGGTTTTTGCTTCTTTCCTAATAAGTCTTGTCCTAAACCTGATCCACTAGATTGGCCTTAGCTTCTAAATGTTCAGTTCCCTACTATACATGGTATGTTGAGACAATATGAAATGATATTATCCATTTTTAAAAGCAATCAAGTTTTAGACATAATTTCCCTTTTTGCTTTTGTTTTTTCAAAGGAAAGGTGCAGGCAGGAATGAAGGTGAGTAGGCAGGCAGGCAGGAAGAGAGAGGAGGAAAAAACATTTTAATTTTTATTTATTTTTTCAAATTGATTGTTCCCCCTTACCCATACTAGGAACATGAACTCAGTTCCTTAGGGTATACATGGTCTGGACTCCTCTGGAGGTGGTTGACCCAACCACTGCTCCACCAGGGTGTGCTCATTGGAAAGTCTTTGTATACCTTTGAATATACCCCAGTTTGAGGATCACTGCCTTAAAGGACTAAATTTAATTACCTTTTATGTGTCAACCTGTATGGGACATGTAGTGCTCTAACTAAACATTACTACTGGTGGTATCTTTGAGGGTGTTTGTGGATGAAACTAGCTCCATTTGAACTGGTAGACTCAGGAAAGCAAATGAACCTCCCCACTGTGAAAGAGGCATCATATTACCTGTTGAGGGTCTGAACAGACGGCAAAGGAATGGGGAATTTACTTTCAGTCTGATTACTTGAGCTGGGGCATCAATCTTCTGCCCTTCACTGGAATTACTTGCAAACTTACAAACAACAGACAGTAAGACTTCTCAGACAGCATAATTGCTTGAGTCAATCTCATAATGGAGAAAGGATGATCTTTTCAACAAATGGTTCTGGAACAATGGACAGCTACATGGGGAAAAAATGAATCTAGACACAGATTACACCCCTTTATCAAAAATAGACTCAAAATGGATCGTAGATCTAAATGTAAAAGGGAAAACTAAAAGATAACATAGAAATGGGGCACACCCTGGTGGCTCAGGTGACTGAGATTCTGGTGTGCAGACACATACAGCACAAGGAACCAGTTCCCATCCCAGGACCAGGGTGAAAATCCAAAATGAACAGCTAAATACATTGCCTCCTTCCTTCCTTCCTTCCTTCTTCCCTCCCTCACCTCCCTCCCTCTCTCCCTTCCTTCCTCTCTTAAAAAACAATAACAGAAGAAAATCTTAGTAACTCTGAGTGTTGTGATGACTTTTTATGTACAACACCAAAAGAAAGGAAAAATAAGCTGAATTTCATTAAAATTAAAAATTTCTGGTACATCCTTGTGACTCAGGTGACTGAGGCGACTAAATTGCAGACCATGCAAAGCCCAAGGATTCAGGTTTGAGACCTGGGACTGGTGGGGGAGGGAACCAAAAGATAAACATCTCTGCTCTGAGAAAAGGAAAAAAATATTTGCAAAGTACAAGTCTGATAAAGGCCTAGTATCTGAAATAGGTAAAGAAATCTTAATATTCAACAATAAGAAAACAAAAGCCCCGATTTTTCTCTACCATTGGTCCATGACTTTCATAGGCTGTGCCTTGGCCACCTCAGCTAACTGAGACACAGAGGAGAGTATAAAAGCCAGTTTTAAAAATCCTAACTGGTGCGCTCTGATGGAGCAGTGGTTAGGTCAATCGCCTCCTAAAGAAGCAACAAATGTGAACAACTAAATAAAAATAAAATAAAGTTGCTTCTTCTTCCTCTCTCTTCCTCCCTGTCTGCCTACTTGTCTTCATTCCTGCCTGCGCCTTTACTTAAAAAAAAAAATCTCAAGATGAGTTGTGCCCTGGTGGAGTAGTGGTTAGATAAGTCTCCTCAAAAGGAGCGCAGGCCACGTACTTCTGGGTTTGTGTCCTCCAGATCCTGGGGGAAATAACCAATGTAGACAACTAAATTAAAAAAAAAGAAAAGAAAAGAAAGAAGCTTCTTCCTCCTTTCTCTTTTTGCCTGTCTGCCTATTTGCCTTCATTCCTGCCTGCACCTTTCTTTTTAAAAAAAAAAATCTTAAAATGAAAAAATCTGCATACAAGGCAAAAGATCTAAACAGACACCTCACAAAGGAAGATGTCAAATAAGCATATGAAAAGAGGTTCAACATTTTATGTTATCAAGAAATTGCAAATTAAAAATACAAGTTACCACTACCCAGCTATCAGAGTGGTAAAAATCTAATACATAAAATATCAAATGCAGGCAAGAACGTGGTACAAGAGAAACTCTCATTGCTGGTGGGAATGCAAAATGGTTTGGAAGACAGTATGACAGTTTCCAACAAAACTAAACATGTTCTTTTCATATAATCCAGCAGTTCTGCAACTTGGTAGTTACCCAAATGAAACAACATGTTCAAATAAAAATTGCACACAGATATAATAGCAGCCTTATACATAACTGCCAAAAAAAGCAAGGCAACCAAGATATACTTCAGTAAGTGAATAGGTAAACAACATTGTTAAATCCACAGGATGGAATATTATTTTTAGATTAAAAATAAATGAGCCACAAAATGATTCTATATTATTCCAGCTATATGGCATTTTGGAAAAGGTAAAACTATGGAGACATTACAAAGAGGTTTGGGAGGAGGGGTAAAGGGAGGAATAAGTGAAGCAAAAGGTATTTTTAATGCAATGAAAGTATTCTTCTGTGAGTATTCTATGAGATTGTAAGGTAGATACATGTTATTATACCCATAGAAGAAACTCATAGGATTTGCAACATAAAGAATGAATTCTAACGCAAATTATGAACTTTATAATGATAATGTTTCAATATTTACTCACTAATGCAAGATGCTAATAATAGGGGAAACTGGGTGGAGCCACGGAGAAGGGTATATAGGAATTTTCTGTACTTTCCAATTTTTCTACAAATGAAAAACTTTTCCAAAAATAAAGTCTATTTATTTAAAAAAATCATAGGGGGAACATAGACTAGAAAAACAAGGACAGAAAAAAAGATTTAAAATTTCCTGGTTTTGAAGAATAATTTGGTAATTTTCTTAAATCAATGAGGAAGCCATCAAATCATTGTGCTATTTTATTTCCAGGTAATGAAATTCATATTCTAAGATGTCTCAGTTTGCAATAGTCTGATAATTACCTTTATCACAAGTATTTTAATATGATGAAAAATATATGAGTGACATAGTAGATTTTTTTACATTTTTAGCTGAGCCGTGGTTGACATATAACATGTATATTAGTTTCGGGCAAACATCACGATGATTCTATATATGTTTATAATGTAAAATGATCATCACTATAATTCTAGTCAGCATCCATCCACCCACGGTGGTTTTAAAAATCATTTTAGGTAGTGTGCAAATCAAAAATATTTGAAGACCATTGTTACAAATCCTTTGCATAGTTTGGAAGGTGATAAAGATAGTCACTGTGTTTTAGACTTTGTTTCATAACAGTATTAAAAAATTAAGATAAAGAACCATGAAAATAGAAATAAATTATATAACTCCCAAACAGTAGAGAAATGAATTAAAAGAAACAAACTGTCAATCCAAAAAAGTGTCAATGATTAACTCACAATTCCTTTTTTTTTGTAATTTAAATTGTTGACATATATATATACAATATTTGCTGTTGCATTTACATTTAGAAACTTTCAGAAGTACGTTTTGTTGATTTAAACTCATAAACAGCTATAGTAGTTTGATAGAGCGATTGTAAAGCAACCATTTTAAACATTGTAGATTCTCTGAGGCTTTGGGGTGTTAAGTAATAAAGAGGCTTAATTTCAACCTAGAAATATATTTTTGAATGCTGTAAATTTATTATAAGTTATACCTGAGATGATTAATAAGCAGTATAATTTATGAATGACTACTAGATTAACTGATTTTATGATGTCCCAGTAATTTAAGACATATTGTATAAACCCTGATATCCAACAAATATAGAAATGTACATTGAGATAAGTAAAAGCAGTCTCCATAGTAAAATAATTTGAAAGCATTCGTACATTAAATCGCTAACATTGTTGATAGTTTCTATTTGCTTGGTATTGTTATACTACTTAACACATATTAACTGATTAAGTCCTCTCAACTTTATGAGCTAGGTACTGTTTTTATTATTCCTATTGCATGTAGGAAGAAACTGAGGCAGATGGCAGACCAGGCAGTCTCATTCCAGAGTTTATGTCCTTAACCCTGAGGCTATATTACATCTTGTGACAGGAAAACACAACTGAGAAATCTGCCACTAATAATAGGGAACAGATTATTTATGATTCAGTCTTTCACAAAGTCTTTCCCTCATATTTAATCAGCTAATCAAGAATCTTTGTTTACTTCACTAAATCCACATAGCTGGCTTATATAATTGTTTCCACATTAATCATGCTCTGACTTCTCCCTGACAGGATTTGCCACCAATGGGAGTCCTTGGATAACTGAGAAAGAGAAACTATCTGAAAACTCTCAAAAAAAAAAAAAAAAGAGGCACAACTTAGAACACCAGCAATATTAAAACAATTGCAACTATTTAAAAAAAAAAAACAATAAAAAGAGCAAATTTATGAAATAGCTATTTTATGAAATTTTCCTTGTCGCTTAAGATAGGAAATGTTTGGCAAATCTTTTGTTTATATAAACCGGGAGCACTTAAACCAGTTCCAACAAATTGTGCTGTTCTTTGGATAGCGGATTAATGGATTTTCTTTCTTAGGCATTCTTTGAAAATAATTAACCTGATTTATAAGAGGAAAGCTTATAAAACGACAACCTGGAATACCCAAAAAACCTGGAATGTTTCAAATATTAATCTCTAGCCCAAGTACAGTGCCTGGTGTATCAGAGGCATTCAATGAAGAGTTGATTAATAAAGATGAAAATCAGTCTTCTCCAATTTGATGTATGATTATGCTAATTAGTTACACAATATTACAAGTAATATTTTTTATAATCTTCTCTTTTGGGCTTCAGTTAATTTTTAAAGAAAAAATATCTCTTACTAAAGTTTTAAAACTGCTCCAAATGACTAGATTCGGGTGAAAGCTAGAACAAATGACCATTACATAAAGAGAAATAACCCTTTGAATTCAGCAAAGCCTTTTCTTGGTGGAAAATGTTATTGCTGAGACTCCTGAATTTCTCTGAAGCAGATGTGAATATGTAATGAATGGATTACTTTGGCTGAACAGATCATTTAGAGGGGACTAATTCCTAAATTTACTTTAATGATGAAGCAATCTCAAAATCATTTGACTCAGATGCTATCTGAGAAAGGTAAAAAAATTGATGAAGTTTATGAAAAAAACCTCATCCCTAAATTTTAATCTGAGATGGAGACTTGAATCACATAAAAAATAACTAACCGATGAACAATCAGATTACACATAAGTGATTTGACATGTTAGGGACTATGAAACTCTGCTACAGATTTTAATTGTACAGCTAATTTCAAAATTACTCACTGATAGTTTTAGTTATGAACTGATTTGCACTGACACATCAATGTTTTTGAGAAAACCCAAGTAATAAAATATATTAAAAAGGTAACTGTTAAATTTAGCTTTCTAGTTTGACACCTAAATTGTTTGCTTTGTTAATTATTCGGGATTGCTAAAAAAATACAAAATCAAAAACCAAAAATATTTTCTTTACATAGGTATTGGTAAAAAATTGGAAACATGGAATCTCAAAAAAGAGCTGATTTTCTAATATTGGATATCATTATTTCTACTGTATATTTACATTGTGAGCATCTGTCTCCTAACTTAATAGCAATTTATTTTCAACATTCAGACATTTCCAGCCTCTGGGATGTAGGATTCATAACCCGAGGTGGGACAAACAACCAGAAATGAACAAATAAATAAAAATTATTCTTTCTTGAACAGATGAAACAAAACCAACCCTTGGACACTTACAACAAAACTGAGATTAACAATAGAGAATGGGACTGCAGGGGAGGGGCACAGAATGGTGGCAGGGCCCACTTGGTGAAAGGTGGGGTCTGTTGACATATATATGAGGGATGGGGACCCTATATATGATTTTATTTTAATGAGTAAAAAAAAAAAACTTTCTCCTCTCCCTTTCTTCCTGTTTGTCTGTCTACATTCCTGCCTGTCTTCTTTCTTAAAAAAAAAAAAAAAAATTCAACATGATAAAGTTATCCAAGGAAGGTCTTAAAAAGGGATTTGTTTTTCTTCTGATCCTGTTCTCCAAAACAGGTCCTTGGGTCCTTAGGTGCTGAGCCACAGAAATGCACCTTAAAATGCAATTAAAATGGAGTTACTAAAAGTATGTATGTGTGTTTATGTCTGTAAGTATGTGTATACTTGCCTCACTATTCTTAAGAGATTTTCACCTTGCTTCATGAAGATCTCAAAGGGATAACATTCGGATAGCTAATCTTACCCTAATATACTTCAAGATCATGAAAGCCAATTAAAGGATACATAAAACTCTTAAGTAAAATTAAAACATGTAAACATAAACTAACCAAGCAACCTACTATTAACTGGATTAATTGGCTCTGTGCTTTGACTACTGTTTAAATACAAGATAGTTAATATTAAATAATTGCAAATGTATGAAAAGCATAAAAATATAGGGAAAGATAAAGAGGAAAGGTGACAAACTGAAAATACATCTAATTTTGCTTCCTTGCGAAGCTCTATGAAATAAACTTTTAAAGATGTTTACTAATATTTCACATATAAAGAAGAGTTGGAACACTCAGCATCCAGATTCCATAGTTATCAAGATTTTATTGCATTTGCTTTACCTTTTTTTTTTCTTATTTACTTAGCAGGAAGATTCCCTGCCCCACACCCACCCCCAGTCTCAGCTGGGTTTCTTGGGCTTTACATGGTCTGCACCTTAGCTGCTGAGTCACAGGAGTTCACCAGCAGAATTTTTTAAAAATAGTGGCTTCATTGATCCCTGTTACAGTAGTGATTAGATCTACTGCTTCTGGCTGAGCACAGTCCACATACATCTAAAGATTCAGGTTCACATCCTGGGACCAAGGGAGAACAACGAAGGTCAGCAACTACATAAAATGTTCTTCCTCTCTCTCTCCCTGCTTGTTTGCCTTTTCCCTTTCATTCCTGCCTATACCGTTCCTTTAGGAAAACAAAATAAAGTTGTCATGTCATTTTGCTACTCTGTATTGCAACATACATATTTTTATTTTTATTTTTTTGAAAGGGAGAGAAGAAACCATTTTTACTTATTTTATTGTTGCTCTCTACCCTCTGCCCCCGACCCTCCCATCCCATCAGTCTCAAACCCAAGTCCTTGGGCTTTATGTGGACTATACTGGCTGGAGTCACAGACGTAATGCCTGAACCACCAAGGTGCACCCTCTTTTTAATTTTTTTTTTTCTGCACAGAGGAAGAAACATTTATTTTTCAGTTGTTCATCTTGGTTGTTCCCCCAGCTGCAGATCACAAAACTGAGTCCTTGGAATGCATGTGGACTGCTTGGGTTGGAGGCTTGAAACTACTAAGCCACCAGACTGTACCCCTCTTTTTTTTTTTTTTTTTCTAAAGGAAAAGTGTAGGCGGGCAAGGAGAGTGGCCAACCAGGGAGGAAGAAGCATTTTATTTATTGATTTTTATTTAGTTGTTCATCTTGGTTGTTTCATCTGGCCCTAAGATACAAACCCAAGTCCTTGAGATGTATGTGGATTGTGCTCAGCCAGAAACAGTGGACCTAACAACTACTCCACCAGGGTGTGTCCTGCCCCACCTTTAAATTTTTTTAATGTAACATTTCTCTCCTTTCTTTGTTTCCTTCCTAAATATACTCTCTGCTGATGATCCTGATTAGTGCTCCACTGGCAATCAGAACACAACTTCTCAGGCTCCCACCACTCACATCTACCTGCCTACCTGTGTTGTGTTTATATACACACCTTATCTTCAGTTATTGGAGATGAGCTCCCTATCTAAAGCAAGCTCTTTCACTTGGCATTGGTCTACTGAAATAAATTTAGCTAATTCTCCTTTCCTACATCAACAAGATACCTTTTTACTGGATCTCCATGGACATTTAAACATGTTTTTTCCCCTTGTCAACTGTCCCTCCAAGTCCAAACTTACACCTTGACCCCATTCTCTCATTTTAAAAAACTCCATAAGGGAATTGTTCATATTCGTTCTTTCTGCATTTATTTCCTCCCATTCCAAACAGTGATAACTAAACAGAGATTTGAAAGATCTATACAGAATGGTTGGTTGTAGGAGGTGGGACAGGGCACAGAAAAATTTCCTAGGGAAGAGGAATGTAATGGGGCAGAAATGAAGGAGAGGAATATGATGAAAGAGTAAGCTGGAAAGGAACAAGTTTAGTTAGGACTTGAAAAGCCACATTAAGGAACCTAGACTATTAGGCAAATTAGATGCTCTTGAAGATTTTTTTTTAGTTTCATGACTCGACTTCTAATTTGAAAGATCACTGGCTGTGATGTAGGAGGGGGATTGATAGCAAAATTAGTGTCTGGAAGACCATTAAATGTCTGTTATGGTATAAATGGATTAAATTGAGTTAGTGGCAGTGGGGATGGTGAGTTCTATAATTCACTGACACATGCGGAAGACGGAATGCAGAGGATTTGGCGATTGCATTTATGTATTTTATTTCTCCAAATTGAAAAGGGCTGGAGTGGATTTTTGTACAGAAAAAGTGAGAGGCTTCAACTGAAAAGTTTTCCAAACATACATAATAAATGTGGATAATTTTCATTTGCAAAAGGGTTTTCCATAGCAAGCAGAGACTTTTAATGTGGTAACTATTAATTAGAATCCAATTGATGCTTTTCCCCAATTAATCTAGAAAAGTGACCTTCTAATCTAAATTGGAAAGTTGTTTTTTTTTTTTTTAACAAACAATATAACATGCCAAAGTTAAGACTAAGAACTGTTTGCTCATAACCTTCTAAGAATTGGTGACTTACTACAGTTTACAGAAATCTGCTAAATCTGGCTATTGCTGTAAATGCAAAGTGTGATATACAGGTAGTTGAAATGTCCAAAAAATTTTTGGAAGAATATTTCATTATCATTAGTGTTATCTAGAATTAGTCGGTTTTCAATTGTTACTATTAATGCTTTTCAGTGATACATTATTTTTTACTTTTGCTTATTTTTAATTTGTTGTGAGTTATTTGGATAAGATCCACAAGTGAAAGCAGTTGAGAACTACTATACTTTATAGACTTCATGGCATTACAGAATGGACTTCAATGATTTTCTTTTTTTAAGAGGATGTAAGTCAGACTAGAATGAAGGCAAGCAGGCAGAAACATTTTATTTACTTATTTACTACTCACTTTTCGGGGGTTGTGCTCACCAGGCCTGGGTCATGACACGGGTCCCTCAGCTCTGCATGGTTTATACCCCAGACACAGTCTAGCACTTGAGCCACGGCCATCAATGATCTTAATATAAAACTTAAGTCCTACTTCTATTTTCTACCAAAACAATATGAATTTCAGGGTAATATTCTTAGAGGACGTAAGTTTTATTTAAAGACAAAAGACTTGACAGTTGATAGAATTTTCTTCTCTTTACGTCTATGTACAGTAGACTGTTTACAAGGCTTCTATCTAAAGAAAATTATAGAATTTACTGTTTAACCATCTTTTAGTATGAATACCTATGAAGAGAAAAACAATTCACTAGGTTTGTAAGGTTTATATTTTGAATCATAATAGAACCATATGATAGTAAATGAAAAATGTAAGTCTGCCCTTACCCCTACGTCCTAGTCTTCTTATTCCCTCTTTTCCTAGACAGTAATTCTTTCCAGTGTCTTATGTATCTTTCCAGATATATGGGCCTGTGGGATATAACTCCAGATACACACTGGGATCTAGCACATGAGTTAAAAAATCAGTATAATGACAGCAGGGATCTTAGTAATTTATGTGAATATAAGCAAACTGTAAATGCCAAAAGCGTTCATCAAAAGATGTGGGGTAACTTTTTGGTAAAAAAGAGTACATACATAAATTTAATAAATATTTATTAGGGAATATTATTAGTATGAATTCCCCAAATCTGAGATCTATTGAAAATTTGTTATATTTAAATAACTGTACAATTTCATGAATGATTACTATCATTTGTACCCTATGTAAACATGATGTAGTACACTTAGCTAATTTTCAATTACTTTTCACAATTCAAAATAAAACAAATTGGATCTTTTAAAAAAATATACTTTATTGAATACCATAGTGAATTCAATACATTTAAAATTGCTTTTCTTGTCAGTATTGGCACAAAATGAGTTTTAAAGCACTGCTAAATTAATACTTCAAAAAATTTTAAATCATGTTCCATAAAAAAATAACCCCTACTAGTGTTATAAGACTCTTAATTTACACTAACTTACATATCAAATTGATAGAAAAATCCATACTCAAACCAATTATCTAAGAAGTAAAAATTCAATCATTATGTATTACTTTAAAGGTTCTCATTTGAACAAAATACAAATTAAATTTATAGGCAAAAGCTACCCAATATACATTGATTTGTCCTCTTGGGAAATCTTACAGGTTAAGCAGATAAATTTTAGATATTAAAAAATATCCATATTCCAAAGGAACAGAAGTTGTTAAAAATACTATACATGCTTAATCAAAGAAATACATGACACTAAATATACATTTTTTTCTCTTAGTTGCCCCTTAATTGCCAAAAGGTGGAAGTACTCTTAAAAACTTAGTTTAAAAAATATTTCCCCAAAGAAAATTTTCATAAATACACTGTCTTAAGTATAGAAACATTAAACAAAAATTTTACATATAGTCTTCACTATATGACATATATTACTTTGTCAGTTATTATTAATTCTGAAAAATCACTAATACAAATTATGAGTATTACAATAGAGGATCAAATTCCAAAAGGCTGAGAATTTGATTGAAATTTCTTGATTTTATAGGATCCTCCTAGGAAGCATCAAAGTGATTTATATTCAGTATTTTGACTTTATTACCCTCCTCAATCTCCCTTTAGAATGATCATACAGGTAAGTAGAACACTGAAAATACTGTAAATTGATAATATGGCATCATATAGAGTAAACTTAACTTTTTTTCTTGTTACTGGGAAATATAAAGGCTTTCAAACTAGTAAATTTCACTAATCTGAAATCAATTCCTTTGTTTTTTTAAATGTCATTGTCTGAGATCAGGATGAATTTTAGAGAACAAGCTTAAACTAATTCAAATATTGTTCAGTCAAATGTAAAACTAATTTTTGCTTAGACTTAAGGCAGAAATTAAAGGAACAAAGGAAAACTGAAAAGCTTATTTGTATTTACTATAGATCTACAATTTTACCAAAGTCTTTATGGACATATAACTAAAACCTGTGAATGCCAAAAGATGGGTTAAAATTCTCTTCCTCCAAAGGAGAAATAAATCAGATTCTACTAAGGAAGTACGTGCTAATTTTAAAAATTTACCAGCTAGAAGAAAATATGATCTATTAGAATTTCCAGGTATTTCCCCAGAAACCTCATTTTTATCTTTACTGAACAAAATTGAAGTAAAAATCATCTACATTACAATTTTAGATATTTAATGGTTTGATAAGCTACAAATATGTTCAAAGGGAATTTTAAAGAATCCATTTTTTTTTTTTTTTGCCACAAGCAATAATGCAATGTATCTTATTGTTTTAAAGACATATTTAGAATAGAAACAACTTCTCTTCCCCTTAAAGTTATTGGGGTGAGAAGGCAAGAAAGGAAGAGATGATACAGCCTTTAAATTCAAATTTTCATATGACATATCCGATATCCATTTTATTACCTATCCTTTGTTCAAAGACAAATATCAGATAATTTCACCCATAGGTGGTATATAGAGAAACCAAATAAATGAGCTAAGTCAAACAAAAATAGACTTTTAGTCTATAAGACCAAATTAGTGGTTACCAGAAGGGGATGGAGAAACGGGGCCTGCAATCTGGGTAAAGGGGTCAATTATATGATGAGAAGAATTATACAGTTGTTCATGGTGAACGTAATGCAGTATATACAGATGTTGATTCACAATGCTGCATATTTTAAACCCATACAATGTTACAATGAAATGTTACTTTATTAAAATAAAAACAATTTTCAACTTACCTATATCCTTTATTCATTTTAATTCCTAAAATAAAATATTTCTGCACTTTATTGTACTGTCTCTATTTTCAGCTAGGTTGCTAGAATGACTAAGTATAATATGAAGTTGACATGGAGGATGGGGAAACTTAAGGCATTTCACTCTTTTATTTATGGTTTCTATTTAAGAAACACATTTTTATAGCAAACCAGAGCAAGGTTTTATCTCCTTGAAAACTAATGGCTGGACAAAATAGAATTTGTAACAAAGAACTAAAATTTCAGATTTATAGATAAAAAGTTTTCTTTAGCATCCTTCATAAAATGTGGTTGAATCTTTTGAATATCATAAAGCTGGGATGAGAGTGCAGATAATTTTACTAAAAAAGCTGTATTTTGGCAAACATTTTATTGATATTATAAATAAAAATATAGTTAGAGCTTTAAAATACACTTAATCTGTTCTTCTCTACCATAATCAGCCAAATAAATCATATTCTTTGGAAAAACATCAAACTTGATATTATGGAGGGAAAAATGAAGATTAACCCTTACTTGTCAGATACTTGTCATTTGTCAGTAAGGACTCATAAGTATATTAAGTTGGAAAGGGGTTGTCAAGGGAGTTTTTATCTGTAACTTGTTCAGCAGAAGTTAACAATTAAGCATCTAATTTCTTCAAAAGTTCAATTTAGTTCAAACATTAAAGATCTGATTCATTTTAAAACACACTAGAACTTTATCTTTCAATTAGCTGAACTATCCTTAAAATGATCATAGATTTGTTCACATATCTTGTACATTATTTACAGAGAAATGTAAAATTTTGCTGCCTTTGCAATTACCTGTTATCTGGAAATTTCTTAGAGAAACTAAAACAGAAAGATAATTTGACCTCTGACTCCCAGGACTGTTCAGGACCACATCAGCTATTTAGCAAAGAATGAGAGAGATTTAAAGCTAGTAGGTACCAAAGCAGTTAACTAGCCTAAATCTACTCATTTTGCAAATGAGAAAACTGAGATACGAGTGTCTTGAGCTAAGACAACATATTCAAACTCTTGTACTGAAATTAAATTGAGATTAATAGCCTACTTTCTTTTGCTCTGATTTTCTCAGAAGCACACTTTATTAGTAAATCATCCTCCACCAGAATTAAGTTTAATGATAGTTTCCTATGGGGAAAGGAGTGGGAGTCGGGAGATTGTGAGGATGTTACACTCAAACAGTGAGTCAGATGTATTAAAATATAACTTGATTAAAAATAATTTATAAAAATTAGCAAGCTTTAGCATCAATAGCGCCAAACTTAAGAAATCAGATATACCACAATGAAATGAATGTTAGTCTAGAAATTTAAGCTATATTTTCAAGGAAGCAGCACAGCACAGCACCGGAAACTCTGGATTTCCATTTTTGTGTACATTTAATAACTAGTTTAATATATTATTATATCTTTCTCTTCCTGGAAAAATGTTCTAATATAATATATATGCAATTTGAAGTAATTTCGTTTCTCAAGCTTTAAAAAGGATTGGGATTTTTTTTAACTTATGCTAAAAAAATATGTATTTATGTATTCCCAAATTATATATTTCTGACTTCTACAGTAATAAAAGGTCCAAAATTTCTTATTGAACTGCCTTCTTATATGGTCTTAAACAGTTATTTCTATAGAGTATAAAATCTGCATTTAACTCTTCACAGTAAAATCTGTTCAGAAACTCATTTTGATAGAATAGTTTTATCTATCATTAGAGTTGAAAGAAACAGATTTCAGTAAGAAAAAGTACACAAGTGGGTCAAGACACTATTTTAGAAAAATATACTGTGTATAATACATCTTGAAAATTATACAGACCATATACTTTTATTTAATGTGAAGGCACAAATTAAAAGCAAATGTTTTTAATTCTTTAAGATGTAGCTGTCAGTACTAACTCATAAAAATATATATCTGCAAGCATGTCACTGAAGATTCTTTTAGATTGTCAATTCAAAAGTCAATTTAAAAAGTCAAACTCTATTTGTAGAAAATCAACTGACACGTTATTGTAGGTTTACATAATATTATTGTTGGACAATCTGTTCACCAGCAGTCACAGGGTTTTCTTCATTTGTTGCATAGTCCAAATGGTCCATCATCTAGGCATAAATAAAAGATGTTAGGAAATTCAAATTTTCAACTTGCCCTCAATATTCACTAATTTAACAAAATGATCCCAAGTTTGTTAAAAAAGGAAAAAAAGAGAGAGTGCCTCATAGAGATGAGCACTCCTTTTGGAGCAAGGTACCTGTTGAACATATAATCTCCTAAGAATATGGTCAGGACGACATTGAACCTTTTGAGAAGATTCATCATTTGTCTCACAGACTATTTGAAAAGTGCTTTCTTTGGATTTTACACTATTTCCATTTATCAATATGGATATACCCTTCATAACAGCAGGAACTCTACAAAAGAAAGATATTCCTGATCCTTATTTCAGGTAGTGCCCACTCCGAGAAGCAGAAAAGATAAAAATTATGGCCTTATAAGTTAATGAAAGAATACCCGCTGCTTTTGGGACAGTGTAACCTGGCTGACATCTTGAACTGACCCCTTAAAATTATTTAAGAATGAAGGAAAACCAATCACTTTTTTTTTTTTTTTTAAAAGCATGGCATTTTTACAACTTCATGTATTTCCCTTTCTAGTCATAAGGGTCTTGGCAATAAAGGTTTCGTACTTCTTTTCAAGAAGAAAATTCCTGAAGCATTATTTTCCTTTCTGCTTACTTACCATCTATTAGCCTAGCTTCCCACCCATGTAAACAAACATGAGTCACTTTTCTTGGGAACGTATATTTTATAATCATTCACCTCAGGATATACTCAACTTAAATAAGGCCATAAGCTCTTCAGAAATGCCATTGATGGTGGTTTAAAAAAAGGGCATAGAATAAAGGAAATAGAGCACATTCTTTTTCAAACACGTAAAAGAATGATTTAAAACATTCTGTGCATTTTATATTTATGGTGGCCTGGCCTAGTTGATGAGTCCACTGCCTCCAGCTGGCATGGTCCACATACATCCCAAGAATGTGGGTTCACAGACTGAGGTTTGGGGTAACAATCAAGATAAACAACTAAACAAAATAAATAATATGCTTTCTTCCTCCTCTGTCTTCCTGCCTGCCTGCCTACTTCTTCATTCCTGAATGTTTCCTTAAAAAAAAAGGCAAATTAAGCTGTGATGAAGAAAAAAATAAAACCATATATAATTCAATTTTTTTCAAGATAATTTTATCCAATTCCTCATATTTAGATAATAATCATATATAATAAACATAATGAATAAACAGATTAAAAATTAAGAATGGTACATGAAACGTTGGAAACAAGTGACAAAAATTTCTACTTAAAGAAAAATTGGTTCAGATTCTGAGCCAATGGCTGAGGTAGGAACTATGTAAAGTCTAGGGACTAGGGTTTGAAAACTGTGTGTGTGGGCGTGACACACAATCAAAATAAATAAAGTACTTCCTTCTCCTATCCCTTCCTTTCTTCCTCCCTTCCCCGAAACAAAAAAAAAGTTGAAGGTACTTAATTAAGGTGAAATGATATCTAAAAAAAAATCAAAAATATATTTGTTAAAGACTATTTTGGAGAAAATTACCAATTAAAAGTTTCCTTAAATGAGCACTTTAGTGCTGCCTACAGTCCCTAAAATCTTTTGTATTTGGTAAAGAGGAAAGAAAAACTGCTGAAATATTTTCAGTGTTTTTACACTGTCCTTCCTATAATGTTACTTAAAAATAGAAAAAAAAAAACAAAAAAACAACTTAATTTGTGAAGATTGTCAAAGATTTTTAATTAGTGATTAAATTTCAGCACTGTGAAATTTTTTCTTCTCCTTTATCAAGAATTAGAAGGGAAGACCGGCAAGAGAACTGCTCCTATTTTTATAAAATGATTTCAAGCAGCTTTAGTGTTTTTTGGAAGGGGAAGCGGAGAGAAATTATTTTCAAATGGGTTGAGGACTGAAGTTGACAACTGTCTCAAGTAATGAAGACAGCTTATCTGAACCAAAACTTGGCTACACTCTGAGTCATCTCAAGTGTCCCCAACAGTCAGTTTTAAGGTCTTCTTTTGCCAAGCTATCCCCTAGATTAAGGTAGTCACATGTTTATAGTATTGCTAAAGGGGAAAAAAATCCAAGTCAAGATAGATAATGTATTTATTAAGCATTTCACTACATGAAACTTTTGATGAAGATGCTGGAGAGTTTCTACGAAGGAAGGAAAGAAGTATATAAGATACATTTTGATCCCTTTTTCTTCTAGCAATTTAGAAGCTCTGGGTTTAAGGGGTCAGAGCACGAGCGAACTGAAGAAATCTCAGCAAAACAGATGATAAGGAAACCCTCCTTCTTCCTGAAGACTTGCTTACCCTGCAGTGGTAACCTAATGAAACAACAGATTACATACCCTAAATTATAACATACCTTTTTTTTTTTTTCTAATCCTCTGGTATCCTGTTGGCACTGTTCTCTAATCCCTAGATATAGAAATAATTTTTTAAAAAACTTTAAAATCAACTTCCTGAAAAATAAACGTCTCCACTCTATATTTACTTTTCTTTACTGAACTTTCAAATCTAATATATTGTTCAAAAACAATAATAAAGCAAACCTGAACTAAGTTTTTAAAAGCACGAGAATTAACACAGATAATAAAATTAACTGGCAAAAAAAGGCATAAGTTGTTTTTCAGAATACTTGTAAATAGACAAGCTCAATTTGGAAAAACCGCCTCTAAAATTGGGTCGGCTAACCTGGCATTTTACTGATAGTTCTGCTTGTTTATAATTAAACCAATCTCCAGAAACAGTCTCCTAAAACACTCATTAAAGCAGAGTAACTGGAGAGATGACACTAAAGCAGAGTTGTTCTAAAGTATCTCTGTTTTCTGACTTGTCATTTATAGCTTGTGACTTCTAAAAATAATTAGAAGCACTAGTGACATTTAACAGAGACAAACTCACTGCTCACTGAATATCAACAACTGAAAACTTACTTCTGATCCTGAGTAAAATAACCCATTGAAGGTTACTTACTAATTCCACCGAAAGAATTCAAAACAAAACAAAAATCCCCTAAAATGATTTCTCTTAATTGTTCTATATGACAGAGAAACTATGCCACTACTTGATTTTTCTTTCTAGAGAGAATAAAAACCTTTATAGTCTATACTTATTAGATCTAAAACTGAGTAACATCAAATAGACAGAAATGAATACTGTAGTTCTTGAGGCATCCCAGAAAAAAACAGTTCATAAAAAATATAGTGTAAGTAGCTCCAGAAAAGAATATACAATTTAAATTTCCAAATTAGTATTATTTCAGTGAAATCCTTTTGAAATGTTATTTCTTTTGATTGGAGAAATTCACAGAAAGAGCTAAAAGACTCAAGTAAAATACCAAAGTATTTCTATGAAGTTTTTAAGTCACAGCAACAAACAAGGTGTAATTTGCCCTTTGAAAACAGCATAGAAAAGCTATAGGGCTACCCGTAACATCTAAAAAGTGGAAGCTTTTGTTTTCTACCACGACTATTCTTGCGCCCAACTCTAATATGGAGCATCAGGATGAGACAAATGATTAATGGCACAAAGAAATGTGCCATCGCCTGGAATTCTGACTTAATATTGTTTCAGATCTGATTATTTCAAAACAGTAGCAAACACTTTTGGCACTTGTGAAAAAGGATCATATATAACGACTGTTGAAATATAAGCCTAAGATGAAATTTTAAAAGTACCTCCCTTTTACAAAACCTTGTAGTAATTTTGGTAATATTATGAGGGATGCTAAAACACAACCAGGAAACTTATAAATACATACTAAAGTGATGGGAGGTCTGTAGACTACGGATTGAACATTAGAATTACTTTGTATGAAGAATTTTAAAAACATTAGCTGAGAGTTTACTATGTAGAAAGCAGCACCATAGTTTCCTAACACCTAGAAGCTAGTAAATTACTGAAGGTATAAATGAATACTTATACTTCAAGGCAGATGTTAAAAAATATTTAAAGTACAAAGTTCCCCCTACTCTCTCCCTACCACCCCGACAAAAAAAAAAAAAGGGAAAAGTAAACCTAATTTTGATTGGAAACTGGAAATAAGCTTGGAGAAGGCAGATTTTGAAGTGGGAGCTATATAAGGGATATTCTGGAAAGAAGCTGGCAATGCAGTGAATTTAAGGGAGGTAGGACAGAGTGGGGCCAGAGAAGGATTATTACACTGTTAGCCTAACAGATGAGCCAGTAACTTCTTGAGGGTTGTCTTCAAGGTTAACCCTCAGGGCTAACATACACTAGGTCCAAACCTAGTCTCCCTGTTTTGAAGCCTCTGCCTAACCTCATCAATTCCAACAAGCACTGCCTCCAGTTCTTGGACTAAGCCACGACTATGGATTAAATATTCTCTTACCTGCCTATAGATTCAAATTCATTTTATGGATAAGGAGGCAGTCTTAGACTCAGTGACTTGCCAGAACAGATGCCTATAGTAGCCTTTTCCCACAAATGGTAACATTTGAGCAACATTAATTTTGTCTTTAAAGGTTTGACAGAGCAATGAGAGGTTTTTTTTTTCACATTAACACAGGAGCAATTTGGTGAAGACATTACATTCCACAACTTTCAAAAATGCCAGTTTTCTGGGAAAAGAGACTTCTCTTCTGGCAGCAGGTTATAATATTCTACAACTAGCTTGCCTAAAATTTCAGCAAATATACATTGTTTATATTTTAAAATTTAGTGCAGCAGGAAAATGACTGTGCTTAACAGAATTTTTTCTGTTAAGCTTGTGATGGCTAACAAATTATTTTACAAATAAATTACAGGAAACAGATTTAATGCCTAATGTTTTAATATCTAAGCTAGAACAATGGAAATCTAGTAAATGAATTAAAAAATAACAACCAACCCAACAAGAAAACTTGATTCCTACAACAAATATATCAAATACATTTGTAGTGCTTATGATGTGCCAGGCACTATGTAATTTGCATATATTATCACAATCCTCTGAAGTAGGATGATTATTACCTCATTTTACATTGGCAGAAACAGACACTAAGTCACTTGCTTAAGATAGCATAGCTAATTAACAAAGTCATAATTAAAACATAGGCAGTCTGGCACAAGGTTCATGTTTTGTTTTATGAATACGGTTATTCTGTATTCTGAATGTTTTTACTAATAAGATTACAATATCACACTACAAAAGTGAGAAGTGTCCTACCTTTTCAAAAGAAGCTTTTTAGTGGATTTTTTATGATTAGTTACTTTAGTTACTATGTGATGCGGTGAAGATTCTGAAGTCCGTCCTTCAGGGGTATCTATCAATGTTTTGTGTTCAGCTGCAAAGATCTTTCCCTTTTTTACTTTAGCTACTGTGAGACAGAGTTAATTTTTTTCAAAGTAACAATTCCTTTTTATTAAAGGAAAGATATAGGCAAGAATGAAGGTGAGTAGGTAGACAGGAAAAGAGAGGAAAAAGAAACATCTTCAATTAAGTTGTTCACACTGGCTTCCTCCCCGCTGGGTCCAGGACTTGAACCCATGGGCATGTGGTTTGTTCTTTCAGAGGTGACTGACCAAACTACTGCTCTAGTAGGGTGTGCCTCAAGATTACCATTCTTAAGAACAAAACTTGGTTGGCCCAAGATAGAACATCTATTCATAAGGAATATAAATATATCACTTGATTGGATTATTTTCTACCTACCATCTCCTTTCTCTTTAATAAATACCAAAGAGAGAAAGAAGGGAAAAATGCTACAATAAACCAGAGAAAAAAATGAGTTACAGAATATTTCCAGAGAAACACAATGTCTTTATTTTACATATATTTCTACCTATTTATAGTGTGAGTTGGCACTAAAACACAAAAAGATGGGGGTATGCCCTGGTTGTCTAGCAGAATGTACACCCTGGAAGTAGTCCCACATACATATTAACATCTGTAATTTTTGCTCCCTTCTTCAATCCATTTTCTAGATCTTTCTTTCTCTCTCTTTTTTTTTTAAAGGGAAGGTGCAGGCAGGAATGAAGGCAAGTAGGCAAGCAGGAAGGAAGAAAGCACTTCATTTCTTGTTATTTAGTTGTTCACACTGGCTGTTCCCCCCAGCCCCTGGGTCCTGAACCCGGGACCTTGGGATGTATGCAGGACTGCTCCCAGGTGTACTAGACCACTAGGCCACCAGGGCACACCCTCCTTTTTTTTTTCTTAAAAGGAAAGGAGCAGGCAAAATGAAGGCAAGAAGGGAGAGGAGGAAGAAGTATTTATTTATTTATTTAATTTAGTCTTTCATCTTGATTGTTACTGTAGGCCCCAGGATATGAATGGGGGGGGCGCACGGGGGAGGGAGGGAGGGAAGGAAGGAGGAAAAGAGGGAGGTGGGAAGGGTTTAAGGAATAGAGGGAAGGAAAGAAAGGAGGCAGGGAGGGAAGAAGAAAGAAAGAAAATCAGTATATTTTGGAATGTGACTTTCAAAAGCTAGTGGAGTATACGTTGTAAAACACACTTTTATTTTTAAAAATTGATAAAAATAAAAGGTTGTGTGGGTGTCATCTTCATGGAAAAGTTATAAGCTATCTTATTAGTTTAGTTAGGGACCTGTGGTGGTAAACTAATTCTAAGTATATTAATATAAGTTGAGACAATGGTATTTATTGTGAGGTAAGCAAAACAGGTAATATTATTTTATTCAAGTCTCAAAAAATTACAAGATTTACCCAAAAGAATTTAGGCCAGTGCTTTCTTGTTCCAATGACAGTAGTCTAACTTAACGTGTAACTCGCCTCTTGTCAAATAAAGATGACACTACAGACCAACCACAAGATGAACGAGAACTTTGAACTGTTTGTCTACTAACAGAACTGCAGTCTCTACCTAAAGTAACTATTTTTGCTCATGTGACCATTGACATGCATGCATGAGGATGGAGGAGGGTAGCTTGTTTTAACAGGGCAAAGAGGAATTAACTGCTTCATGAAAGAATTAATGCCATGACCCTGACCCTAATCACTAGGATTTCTCAACTCTGATTAAATTTCAATGCAAACAAACTTTATTAGAAAACAAAGAACATTTAGGAAAAGAAGAAAGAGGTTTAACTTCAATGAAGAAACAACTCAAACATAATAGACTCTGCTATCAAGATTTTCTCTGCTCTAGATGCACCCTGGTGGAGCAGCATTTAGGTCAATTGCCTCTGGAGGAACAAGCCACATAACCTTGGGCTCAAGTCGCGAGCCTGAGGGGATGCAGTCAGTATAAACAACTAAATAAAAATAAAATAAAGATCTTTCTACTCCTCTCTTCTTGCCAACCTGCCTGAACCTTTCCTTTAAAAAAAAAAAAAAAGTTATCTGGTCTAGGCATTTTAAAAAATGTCAAAAAATTTTTTTGAAAGGAAAGGTGCAGGTAGAAATGAAGATGAGAAAAGGCAGGCAGGCAGGCAAGAAGAGGCATTTTGCTTTACTTAGTTGTTATCTTGGTTGCCAGTACCTCCCACCCCCACCCCCACCAGGATTTTGGCATCAGATTGCAGTGGGGATGGGAACTGATGATGCAGCATGTGAACAGGAAGTGAGTAACAATGGAAAAATCTTAAGAGGACATTCTGACAATTCGAGGTAACTTACTGGCACATAAAAATATTGATATATATGTAGGTGGTTCCCAGCTAAAGTCAGTATCATAACTTGGAAATCAAAATACAGTACATACCTGATAGCTGCTACCTTTCCAGAACTTTTTCATTTCCTTACGTCTCCAGGCAATCACTGAGGCAGTAATAAGTGTGCAAGGTACTAAATAGAGGAGAGCAGGCTGCCCTTTTTTCATCAGCACCAGAACAACAAATGTAAGCATCATGCCAACAGCATAGGCTATAAGAAGAATACCAAGGATCAGTCATTTCTACATGCTACCAACACTGGATTTTAACTCCCTCTTTGAAGTAATGATTTACAAATATTTCTGAGGACATTTTTGTCCTGTGACTTCATTCATAATTTCATCATTTCCCCAACAGTAATTAGGAGACATTCTACAGAGTTTCTAAAAAATTGGAAACTGGACTATTCAACTAATATTAACCTAATCATTGAGAAAGATAATCATTTAAGAAAGCTTCAATTATCTAGTAGTTGAATTGTTCAACATTTTAGGTAACTAAAATCTGTACCTATGGTGACTAAAGATTTGTTTTGAAATGTCTTCCTAATATTCATTATATATTTCCAGGCCTTCTTCAGTAAGTGCATATATTAGAACTGGAAGGCCCTTTACATTTAGTCTACTTCTTCAATTTACAGATGACAAAATAGTGGACCAGGGAGGTTAAGTAAGTTGTTCAAATTTACACTGCAGAACTGACAAACATTCCTACTATCTGTTTTTCTTTGAGTGTTTTGTTATTCTGTCACACTGACTGGTGCTGGACTCTAATATTTTAATGTCCTTAGAGAACACCATCCCTTAAAGGCTTCTGACTGCTTTTATTACTTTTCATATATACTTCTTTTCTACATCTTTTCATTCACTTAACTGTTTCCTGCTGTCAGAGTAATGATTTCTAGAAATACCCTTCTCTACTGATAACATACACTTTAATAACTTTGTGTACTTGAAAACCTTGCTAGAACATATCTAAACGGCACAGTGTATGTAAGCCATTTACCTAAGTATAAATAACTCTGATGTATGACTTCTGAGTTATCTATTTGATGAATTAAGAAACAGTATATTATTTTTTGGCTAATTATCTGTTCTTCTTTGTTCTCAATAATAGAAATAGACGGGTAAGTGTTAATGATCTATGCTGTCCCAAGTGAGAAGTTATTATGCCACAAATTCATTTATATAAATACATAGTTATCTACAGAGTATTTTTTAATGATCTAGTATTATATATTGATTACTTACGTTCCAGGTAGTCTAATAAACATTTTGCAAATAGAATCTAATGGCTTTCTTTTACATGCAATTTCATTTTTAAACCTCAAAAACCCTGTGATATAGGTAGTAAAGTGCAATTATCCCTTTTTGATGGAAAAAATTCCTTATTTTATTAATTAATGATGAAGAATTAGAATCCAGGACTCCTATTCTTAAACCGTTGTCTTTTCCTACAGACAATACAATTCAACAAAAACAAAAATTACCAATTGTGGAGGAAACATAGTATACAGAAGAACCAATTTGAACATCAAATCTTCTACAGTATGCAATCAACAGGCCTAAAAAAAGAGAAAGCACTATTATCATTTTCTTAAAACAACCACAATTCAATGGTAACTATGTTAACAGTACATGTTTTCATTTTTGCATAAGAACATTAAAGTAACACAAATTTTGGACCAAGTTTTTACATGATATTTTCAAATTTAACACCGTATTTTAAACATTTCCCAAGCCATTAAACGGTCTTTAAAAATGTAATTTTTATGAGCTGCTCAATATTCTGTTATGGAGAAATTGTTTTTTATATTTCCATATTATCAGTTGAAATGTTTCCATTTCCATTTATAATTTTATTGACTTAGGTTCCTCCCTCCTTTTCTTCTTGGTTTGTCTAGCTAAAGGTCAATTTTATATATCTTTTCAAAGAACTAACTCTTAGATCTGTTAATCTTTTCTATTTTTTCCTGTTCTCTGATTTATTTCTTCTCTAATTTTTATTACTTACTTACTTCTGCTAACTTTGAACTTTTTTCTAGTTCATTTGGGTATAAAGTTAGGTTGCTTACAAATTTTCCTCATGTATGGACTTATTGCTATACAGTTTCCTCTTAGAACTGCTTTTGTTGCAACCCATGTTTTTCTCTCCCCTCCTAGGTCTTGAACCTAGTCCATAGGCTTTGCAAGATCTGTCTGAGCCACAGGAGTGCGCCATCCCATAAGCTTTGACAAATTGTATTTCTCTTTCATTTGTTTTACGATACTTTTTAATTTCCCTTTTAATTTTAATTTGAGTCACGGATTATTCATATGTGTGTTGCTGAATTTCTGAATTTTCTAATGTTCCATTATTCCTCCTGTCATTGATTTCTGGTTTCATATCATTGTTAGAAATGGTCTGATTTCAATCTTCCTTTTTTGTTTTAAAGGAAAGGTGCAGGTAGGAATAAAGGTGAGTAGGCAGGTGGGAAGAAAGAAGGAAGAAGCATTCATTTGTTATTTTTATTTAGTTGTTCATCTTGGTTGCTCCCTCCTCCCCTAGGTTACGAACTCAGGTCCTTCAAATATGGACCACGTGTAACAGAGGTTGTGGACTAAACCGCTAAGTCACCAGAGCATGTCCAATTTCAATTTTCTTAAATAAGATTTGTTTTATGGCCTAACATATGATCTATCCTAGAATATGTTCCATGTATACTTGAGAAGTATGTGTATTCTGTCTGCTGTTGTTAGATGCTTTATATGGTTGTTAGGTTCATTTGGTTAGTAGTGTTGAGAAAATGCTTTCTAACTGTATCATTAAAAAATGTACTGAAAAAGCTTTAAGGAAGACAATTCTAAATTATTACCTAAGAAGTGTCTTCCATTTAATAGAATAAAATGATTTGTAGCTTTAATATAAAGAGTTCAAATAACAACTAAATATGTCTCATTTGTAAACATGCAAATATGTAGTAACAATTCCACATTATTATCTCTTTTAAGAAATTTGTTCAACCTCTCTAAAGAAGTCTCACACTGTATTTATTAATTAAAATTATAAAATAGTAAGAAAGACATTGAACTATTAAAAAATTATAAAATAGGGGTATAACCTGGTGGCTCAGGTGCTAAGTCAGCAGATGGATGTAGACCACGTACAGCCCAGGGACCCGGGTTCACAGTATGAGTCTGGGGTGAACAACCAAAATGAATAAATAAAACTACTTCTTCCCTCTCTCTTCCTACTTGATTACCTGCCTTCACTCGTCTTTAAAAACAAAACAAAGCAAAAATGTGTGTGTGTGTGTGTGTGTGTGTGTGTGTGTGTATGTGTGTATATATACAGGTAAAACAGAGTAAGCATCCTGTTAATGGCTCACGTGGCTAACACAGTCGAGGTGTGAACCATATAAAGCTCAAGGACCTAGGTTTGTGATAGTATCAAAGGAAAAACCAAAATAAGCAATTAAACATATAAAAATGCTCTTCTTCCCCCAACTCCCTTCCTCTTTAAAAAATTAAAATGAAAATATTGAAAGAAAATAAACATAAAATAATTTTAGTATATCGGCTTCTTGAATTAGTTTTGGTCTCTACATAATAAATCAAATAAGTTACTTGATAGCTCCTTGTTATTTTTAGTATATTTGCTACTTAATTACATTTGTTACATTTGGTTGGGTGGCTAGGGTACAAGCTGTAACAGCTATGATCCAGTGCACCCTGGTGGAGCAGCAGTTAGGTCAATCACCTCTGAAGGAGCACAGGCCACTTCCCCCTGGATTTGAGTGGGGGCAGGTGGGGCAACCAGTGTGGACAACTAAACAAAAATAAAATAAAATGCTTCCTCCTCCTCTTTCTTTCTTCCTGCCTGCCTGCCTACTCGCCTTCATTCCTGCCTACACCTTTCCTTAAAAAAAAAAAAAAAAAAAGTTATGATCTATGTTAGAGACCTGAGGCTGGGGAAAAAAAAAAATACTAAAAAAAAAAAATTTAAATGGTATTTTCCCCCTAAATTAAAATTCAGCATTTAGAACAGAGCTATGTGGCACGCCCTCGTGGTTTAGTGGATATGACCACTGGATGTAGCATACATACATCTCAAGGACCCAGGTTTGAGACCTGAGGCTGTGAGTGGGCGGAGTGCAGGAGAGCGGGGAACAACCATGACAAACAACTAAGTAAAATAAATGCTTCTTCCTCCTCTCTATTCCTGCTTGCCTAGTACTCATTTTCATTCCTGCCTGCACTTTTCCTTTAAAAAAATTGAGTTATATATTATCAACTACTCTCCTCTGTGTTTGGGGAAATATTTTGGTCTGTGATCTTTGACACTATAAGAATGTAATATTTATATACTATTTTTATTAGTTGTATGTTAAGTGCTATATCAAGATTTTATATAGCACGTGGAGTGGAGCTGGTAAAAGGAAGATAAATTTAAAGATATTCAGGAAGTCTTACGGCTACTCAATAGAATGCTTTCTCTACTTTAACAATTATGTATGTGGAGATTTAAAAAACTAAGAGAGTTGCTGCATCAGACTTTGCTATGCCAACTGACAAGGTAAGACTGCTGCTAGTTTACTGCTATCTACCTGTAAACGAAAGCGCTTTTTTAGAAGAACCAGTGCATTTCACCCATTCATAAGCAGTTATCACACAGGGAGACGATAAAGTAAGCGAGGAAGGACAAATTCAACTGATGGAGAAACATTGCTAATTACTTTTAAACTTTGCAACTGGGCTACTGAGTTTATTCTTCAGGTAGCCCAGTGAGGAAAAGAATGCAGAACTGCGATAACTGTCAGAGAAGATATGCTAGGAGAAGGTAAAAGACTGCACCATATGCTGCATTTTTTTTTTTTTTTTGGGTACTATCAATTCCTACAAGGTGGTGCTTCATTGTTTCTCCTCTTGTTCATGACTTTGCTTAGTATTCCCAAATCACTTTTTCTAAAATGTAATTATTATTTTAAAGTAGAATAAAAACTGAAACACATTTGGTATTTCAAATTTTAAAAGGAGTTTTCACACACACACACACACACACACACACACACACACACACACACACACACACACATGCCTACTCACTTGGGGGAAAAGGTCAACCTGATACTAGCTGCTTCATCTTAAGAGACTTTTTCACTTTCTGAGCCATGGGAGATATACTTTGGTTGTTTCTATTGGAGTTTTATCTTCGATCCCTCAAAATGCTTTTTTCTATTAAGTTAGGTAATTGCTTTTTAAAGGAAAGGTACAGGTAGGAAGGAAGGCAAGTAGGCAGGCAGGCAGGAAGAGAGAAGAGAAGAAACTTTATTGTATTGAGTTGTTCATTCTGGTTGTTCCTGCCCCTGCCCCTACCCCAGGTCTTGAACTGGAGACCTTGGGATGTCTATGGACTTTACCCAAGGTATACAAGACTGCCAGGTCACCAGCATTGCCAGGTTAGGTAATTTCTAATAGATATTATGACAATTTAAACTACTATCATATTTATAATGATATTGCTACAAACAACTGCTTACCTGGTACAATAATATCTCCAAAACCCAATATTGAAACTGGCATGAGGCACACACTCATGACTGAGAAATATACCAGCTTTGGCACCCTGATGACTACCGGTAACTGTAATTAAAAAAAAAAAAAAAAAAGACCATCAATAAGCCTCTTAGGACTCTTTATCCATGTGGTTTAGAAAGGAAAGGATTGATATTAAAATACTGTTTTAATACTTTAAAATTGGTATTTTAGAAGAACTTGAAATCAGAGAACATAAATTATATATGTATACTCTGAGTATATAGAAAGCTTAAAAGAAATAGATATATAGTTTTGGAAAAATGAAACCCAAACATGTAGGGTTAACAATATTAATCCAGTATCCCCACATCTAACCTTTTTATTTTCCTTTTTACCAAAAATAGGACTCAGGCCTTGAAACTGATTTTTTTTTTTTGGCAATCTGGATTTTTTTCCCCAAAGAAGAGTCTTGTCTCAGAGGGTATGATTTAAAGTCCAATGAACACATCTGAAATACAATCCTTACTTTCTCATGGGGAGCTGTGGGTTGAGCAGTGGCTTCCACCAAGTTTCCATCATTCTAGGATGAAACCCAAGTCAATAGGTATTTAATAATTTAGAATAACTAATAAAAGGGCTTTATTTTGTGAGAAATAAAAGTTTTACAATACCTTAACATGCACTACATGGCAAATGAATTACACAGGAAGGCAAAATTATTAATTGGACACACACACATATATTGGCAACCACTGGTATTTAAATTGCCATTCCTACCTTTTCATTATTTCCAAAAGGTCCAGCTGCAAGCTCAACCATGATACTCTGACCATTCTAAAATTGAGAAGATAGAAGAAATTATCACTTAAACAGAACCATCTGCCAGTATCAAAGAAAGACCTGAACCCAAGTGTACTGAAAACTGATGAAAAATGGGCCTTAGACTGTTTTTTTTTTGTTTGTTTCTAAAACAACCTCTATAAATACCAACAATTAGTTATCCAAAATAAAATTTACCTAGTACACTGCTCTAATCTGTTGGAGCTAAATAATTATCAGAAACTGACAGGTAAACCATAGATACAGTGCTTTGAGCACTGATTTCTACTCACATACTAATATCTATCATCTGTAAAAGGCTATAAACTTTTAAGTGCTTTTAGTTTTATTATGTCATATACTTTTTAACAATAAGAATAAACAGGGACACAAGAAATACTAAAATTTTTAATATTTAGATTTGAACTAAGTATTAGTAACTGTATCTGAATAAATATATTTGATCTGGCTACTTACCACAATCACAAAAAAAATGAAGTCAAACTTGAAAAGATCTGGGCCTAAAGAACTCGAAAAGTTTCTCTAGTCTGACTTCCATCGACTTTCAGCCCTGCCTGTATCTTATGTCCAATCAAAGCATTAATCTTAACTGAATTTCCCTCCATTATATCTGGCTAAAGTCTTTTACTATGGGCTATGTGAGGACTTCATTAAAAAGTTCTTTCCTGGTAGTCAAGTCTGTTATGGAAAGGGGAAACATTTTGAGATAGCAAGCTGAGATCACACGAGCACCCATCTAATTCTTCACATGATGGTTAACAGATCAAGAAAATAGTGGGAATAGGAACAAGTCTTGAATTCTAGGAAAATCTGATCGACTGACTATAATATTTTCCATGTGGGTGGAGTGCATAGGAGAAATCGCCTGGGTGTTTTTAAAAGGACTTTACTGATACCTGAGCTGACTAGAAAGGATAACAGCCCAAGCTACAGAAATCTTTTCCTCATGTTAAGTTTCAAGTTACAGAGGGTTAAGTCACAGAAGTTTAGGAAAATAAACTAATATTAAATACATTCCTTACAGCAAAGTCCCATGATGTCATTGGATTTCCAGATAGAGAGTTCATTTTGGATTATTTTCTAATTGTCATTTAGAACATGTAACTTAAGACCACACTGACATCATCTCATACATTCAAAGGTATCTGATTAACTGCTGTTTGGCAAGATATTATACCAAGTACAGTGGTAGATGGGAAAAAAAATGAAGACAGGTTCTTACTGCTTGTGATCACCTGCCCCGCCAACTGATTAAATCTACTAACACCAGGGTCAAGAGCATGTTTAGAATGTCCAAAATTTAAGTTTTAAAATTTTCAATGAACACCACAAAAATGAAAAATTATATATCTAATTTTCATTTTGAGTTACCTACTAAAGTAAGGTCCATAGCCCAAACAAAAACAAATGAGACTGAGAAGGTGTTAATCCAAAAAGCACTTCAATACTTTTTATCAAATCAATTATCAGAAATCACATTCCTAGGAAGCGGAAACCAAAATAGGAAAATAGATGAAAAATTTTCTAAGGACAGTAGAAATAAACCTCAAAGGCATCATTATTATTCATAGCCTTAAAATTCTAAAACTTTTCTACATAGGACATGGTAATAGTTTGTTGGCAGACATATTTGGAATTTAAAGGGATATCAAAACAGAACGGAAAAAAATTATTAAAATAGTTTATAGTTTATAGCTATGTCCACTGTGTAAGACACATGTATGTTTTGCCTCTCTGTAGACTTATGGGAAACACTTTGCTGAAAGAATGCTTTATTTTCATTATGAGATCTCTGATGGAATGACCTACAGAAACTTTTTTTTTCCTGCTCCAAATAATTGACACAAAGACAGATTTAAGTAGAACTTTAAAAATTGCTTTAATAAATTAACAATTTTCATTGTAATCCACAAGACTAGTTCTAAGCTTTCTTCAGTACTGTTGTTCAATGAAGTCAGATGATTCAAATAGTTCATCATGAAGGCATGGAAAGGTGTTAGTAAAACCATTTAGGTATCTGTGATTTGGGGCAGTTAACTGCATTTGTTACCTAGTTGAAATCTTAGCAAAAAGTTACAAGGCAAGACTCAAAATAAAATGAGAAAAGTGGGAGAATTAAGCAATAGTCAACAAGATATTCATCAGACAGAAGCAGGGAAAAGGTAGAAAAATTGGGCAAATAATGAAGGACTAACATGCTTGCTCAATACTTCCCCCTTTATTCTGGGAACAGGACCATTTTATTGAGGAGCTAGTGGCACAGTTGGGATTAGGTCACATAGGAGCTGACATTTTAACCTCAGGATTTTAACTTCATGAAAAAAGTCAGCCTGAGAGAATGAACAAATGGACAAAAGCAGAAAGGGAGAGCATGTGGCCCAGCCCTGAGTCTACCTCTCTTGAGGATGGTCCCACTCTGGCTTCTAAATAGCTTGAATACATGGACCTTTTTGGTATAGAAAGGTTAGGTTAGGTTCTGCCAATTGCAACCAAAAGAACTACAATGTTGGAAGAAGGAGAATGGAATGCTAGCATTACTCCCTCACAGAATGGATTAGGAACTGAGGCACAAGGGATAATTGACTTGCCCAGGGTGACAAAGTAGAACTACAATTTAGGCCTTCAGATTTCTAGCGTGGTGATCTTTCTTAGACTACAGAAAAGAAAGCAACAATGACATATTTTCACGATTATTGCTGTCTGTACTCTCCATAGCAAACATAGTTTTATAATAAGTTATTATTCAAAAGTTTAGGAAATTTACAGAAGTTCTCAAGTTTACAACTGCCAGGAGACATTTTTTTTTAATCCAGCAATATGGCTTTAAGTCTTGAAAATACCCTTTATTAAAAGGTCAATTTCAATGACAATTTTCTTAAAAGATTTAGAACTTAATGGTAAACATCTAAAAAATCAGTAATCTAAGAGCTTGTTTAAAATTCTCAATTCTAGCATATTTCTCATGTATTTAAAATATATCATACCTTTGTGATGAATGGTGTTATGAACACAAAAAATACATCATAGAGGAGGAGAAGACCTAGAAGTATCACACATGACTGTTGAAGGAAAAATACAAATTTATTTTGAAAGTATAAATAAATATGTAACACAGATTTGAACACTAATTTTTAAAAGTCATTTAGTGGTTATTATTATTTTTAGTTTTTAGTGTACACATCACATTAAAACTTTTATCTTCCTTATCTCATATTAAAAATAATCACTGATCAAAGAAATGTTCTCTGATATCCAGTCCTGTAAGGATTTTATGAATTTGGCATACTACATAAATGATTAAAACATTTTGGCTAGCTAACCAGTAGTTGGCTGGGGTGATTAGCACTGATTGCAAAAGAACATGGTTATCTTTTGAGATGAGAAATGTTCTATAACATGACTGGGATAGTGGTTATAAAGGTATACATTTGTAAAATTTCAATAAACTGTACACTTAAAATAGATGCAATTTATTAAATGCAAATTATATTAAAGTTGTTTTAAAGAGAAAAAAGTTATTTTAGCTAGTAGTGTGTTTTACCTTGAAATTGGGTAACTTCAATGTTTTAATTAAATTCAGACAGAAAGCAATCCCCAAGATATCCTGTAAAATCCAAGCCCACCTAAAATAAAAAGAAATTACTCTTATTATTTTATAGTCACTTTAATTTAATTTAATATCTTTGCCTGCCCCAACACCCCAGCTGCAGGTCTCGAAACCAGGTACATGCTTTCATAGACTGTGTTAGCTGCCTGATTCACAGTGGTGTAGGGGGTGTGTCCAGTTATTTTAAGATGAAACTTCAAAGACAGATCTCTAAAGAACTGCCATTCTGTTGCTGTGATTTGATTATTAAGCAGCAATTATAACAAGAAAAAGCCTGTTATAGTCTCCCTATTTAGTAATTTACCATTCTAGTAGAATAAATACTAAGAAAAAATTTGAAAGGTACCTCAGAAGATCATATATCAGATACAAGTGCATATTTATTTTTAATCTTTGAACTTAAATGTCTCTTCCTAAAAATGTAGTTCATAACAAAGGAAATTGGTGCTAATATATGTGTAGATAGCTTGAACACGAAAGAAACAAAAGACAACACAACATACTCTATCAGAAATTGATATTCGTAATTATTAATTATCATACCTGAAGCTGCCTAAAAGCTTATAAATTTAGCTCCTTAATTTTAGGCCATTAAATACTTTTTAGTTTTGATAATTTTATTAATAAATCATTAAATAAATCAAAATTTATATTTTTTCTGGTTGTCCTTCCTATAAATGGATAATTATATATTTTTGCTATATCGTCTTTCTTACATGAAAGGTATCCTACACTAGATTTTCTTTTGTACTTAAAAAAAGTAGTATACCTATCTTCATTTCGAAACACAGCCCAAACAGCAGCTGTTGCTATACATAGTCCAGAGAGAAAAATAAGTCTCACTTCAATGCTTTTGCCACGACACACAATCCTGAAATGACAATTGAAAGGGGTTTGTTTACCTTAAGATGAAATGCAACATGAACTTTTATTTTATTTTTTTTAAGAGAGGATGGAAGGAGAATAGAAATAAGCATTTTTATGGAAGGAAGAGGCTAAGAAAGGATTTTCACTTTTTTTTTGGTTATTTTCCACCTCCCACAGATCCCATCCCTGGTTATGAAGCCCAGTCTTTGGACTTTACGTGGTCCATGCCCTCTGCCAGCTTGGTGCCTGAGCCACTAGGTCAAGCCACAATATTCACCTGATATGAAAAATTACAGCATTCATCATTCACAAGAAATACCACTTTCAAAGTCTTGATTTTAAGTAAAACAACTGATATATAATAAAGTAAAATATTAAAAAGTTATCAGATCAATAGCATTTTCTGTGATGATAGAAATGTTCTATATCTCCTGTCCAATGCAGAAGTCATTAGCCACATTTGCTAGTTAGCACTTGAAATGTAGTTAATGAGATTGAGAAACTGAATTTTAAATTTTACTTAAGTTAAAGCTGAATTAAGCTGAACAGGTTTAAAATAACATTCCTATTTTTCTTGTATTATTTTAAATTACAAGCACTGACTAGATGGGATTCCTCATAAGAGATGATACATACGCGCATCGTCCACATGGTATTTTATGAATTAGTGCAGCAAGACAGTTGTACAGACTCATTGCTGATGCTATGCAGAAAATTGCTATCATGACATAAACTAGAAAAAAAAGAAGACACTAAATTATATGAGAACAGAGAAAATGGGATAGGAAAATAGTTATATAAGCAATACTGATTCTTTAGTGTCCTTACTGGGTCACGATACTTTCAATGCAATGACCATACTATGATCTGAATTAGTTACTAAGCTGAAAATATTTAGATCTTGAATTTTAAGAGTGAGTATTCTATGAGCTATCTAAATTCCACTGCACATCAGTAGGATTGGTTAAGGGGTTGAAGCTTACTCTACATTTTCTAACATTCGATAATTGAAACTGACATGTTTGTTAAAGATTTTCTATGAAATGAGTTACAAACATGAATATATTTAGTTTAAAATAAGGAATGGAAGAGTTAGTAAAGAGTTTAAACTTTAAAATGAAGCTTACAAATCAGAACTAACACTACTTTAGACATTAACCATGCTATTTATATTTTCCTGTGATGGAGTTATAATAACTTGACCTGCAGTAAAACTAAATCCATTTAAACAAACATCCTTGTTATTATCCGTACTACAATAGTTATAGTTTTAAGGTTGATGTGTTTTTCTATTATAACTATACTTAAAGAATTATTTAAAATTAAAAACATTTGATGTCTTCGTTGTTAAAATGGGGAATAGTATATCCTAAAATAAATATTTGTTTTCTGAACTTTCTTAAAATTTCACATTGGAAATACAAATTTTTCCTGATTCAGAAATCAACTATTCTTTGGATAAGAAAGAAAGAGTAATCTAAAGACAATGAATCAGGGATAGCCACTTTCCCACTGGTGATCTCAGACAAATTGCTTTATAGCCCCTTGAGACTCTAAAATATAAAATACAGTAATACCCATTTTAAGATTACTATGAGGATTCAATACACTAGTTTACACATAATGTTTAGAATAGTATATGGCACATCATAACTTTATATGTGTTATTTGTTGCTATTTTTATTACTGATTATGTATGGTAGCATGAATAATAAGAAAAAGATTCCCAAATTGAATTTGCTAAGTCCAATAAAGGTCTTCTACCCAATTTTTAATAAACTGGAGGAAATCATGCTTTGAGGCCCTAAGAGTGTTTTTAGGTATCTCGTACAGTTATGTGGCATGGGAAAGTAAGTAGTTAATGTTACTATTTTAGTTACTTTCTTCAGCATGACTTAAAATGGTAAGGGCAATCTCAGCAATGGTACAGTGCCATTATTTAACATTTAACATATTAAGAAATATCAGCAATTTTAGCCAAAAGGAATACAGTAATCCCTCACCTATCATGGGAGTTAGACCCTTGTGAAAGCTGAAAATCCACGAAGCAGAGGCGTTATAATTTATTTTATTATTTATACATATTTTAAGGCTTTATAAACTCTTCCTACTCCCCTACAAACCCTTCCCACACTCTTATTAACCTTTCCCACACTCTCATAAACACTTTATACACTCTTGAACCTACGTAATTTTAACAACATAAAATTCTATGTGGGTACTTGCTAGTGAAGTATACACGTGCACCACAAAATCCCACTATAGAGCGAAAATTCTGCGATACAGAATTAGATATTTTTAAAAAAAAAACCCACAATACAGTGAAGCCGTGATAAGTGAACCGAAATACAGCCAAGGATGACTGTAATTTGGAAGTAAGTTAAAGTCATATAAGACATTCAGTCATAATTAAATCCCGTGTCCTAGGATAAACATGAGGTTTAATTATTTTCCTCCTACTGCAAAAATGATATTTATAAACAAGATCAACTTTTCAAATATTGATAAGCTTGAGGAAATTTCTCACCAAAAATTAAAACATGTTTTAGGGTAGAGGAATCTTTTCTATCAAGGACCACTAATAGGTCAGTTGAGGTTCAGACATAAGTGAAGGCTATTAATTAGACAAATTAGCTGCTCACTAGCAACATAATATAAGGTAAAAGAAATTGACAATAAGCTGAAATTAACCTTAGGGCCTCTGTTCATTAGTTGAGTAAATTAGACTAATGTCCTCCCAATAAGCATTGTAACCCCTAGTATGTTTTACAAAGGGTTTTTCCTAGTTCTCATCAGACACACTCTCCTTTTCCTAGACTCTTTCCTCCCTCCTCTTTGTAGCATACATTGGTCAGAGATGGTACATTTCTGACAGATTAAAAAATTAGACAATTAAGAAATTGTCCAGGGAGGAGGACATCTTGTTAAGTCTCTACCCCAACCCTGTTAAAGTAAAAAGAATATCAATTACTTGCTTGACCACAGACAAGTACTTGTGTCTTAAGATTTAGTATTAACCTAACTGTTTATACAAGTAAAATAAAATTCAAGCAACTCAATATTTTCATCTACAAACTGACATAAGGACAAGTTATACTTTGGGGGTAAGTAGAGGCACGAAATCAGTAATCTGAATAATCTTCTATTTCATGTAAAATATACCCAGTCAACAAAAAGTCCCTGGTCAGCTCCTTAGATATCGGGCTATCGTGCTTCATCTGCTGAGAGGAAAATCTGGGACCACAGCAATTTTCAATTCAGCCATGAAGAAGTATTTTTACTGAAGACATATTTTTAATCAAGTATTTTTTTTAATCCTAGAGTAATAGAGAACTAATACTTTTGACAATTTAAGTAGTATCACTTCTTATTCACTTAAATTTTCCAAGTAAAATGTTTTAAAAGATAAATCTTGCGATGTAAATGAAAAGCTTTATGCCAAAAACTGCAATATAAAATGACTTCTTACCCAGCCATTTGTAGAAGAAATAAAGTAAGACCATCATAACACAGCAGATGACCACAAACATTACAACTGTTAGAGAACTAAAAGTTAAATATTCTTCCTTCTTTCTCCTCATTTCTCTATCTTCAGAGTTTGTCACTGCCTTCATGGTTTCCCTGCATAAACATACACAGGGATGTCAGCAAATCTCTGCCAGTTAGTTATTTTTAAATTCTCTCTCTAGTACCAACAAAAAGTTGTTTCTGATTACAAAGTTATCTACCTAAAAAAAAAAATACACACCCAAAAATAAATATTTAACCTAGAAAGTAAAAACTCCCTATAATTCTACCCTTCAGAAAAGATCTGTTATTAATCATTAACTTTTGAAACAGCTTTTTTTTTTTCTGGAGGCAAAACTGATAAACAGACAGAATCTCTCATACAAAGACAAATTCATGTTGGTGCATATTTATATTATCAAATTTGGAAAATACAGTGACATATTACATTTAAAATTAGAACCAATTCTTCTTATACACGTAATGCTATCATTAGTAAAGTACTTCTAAAATTAGCTTTTCTTAAATGAAAACACTAAATACCTCTATTAATCAACTCAATATTTACTATACACCTACCTGGTGATCATCAATGTATTATAAAGGAATAAAAAGTTCAAGATAGCTTTGTCCTACTTTGATTCAAGACAGCAAAATATTGTTTCCCCCAAACCCTTGCTAAGAGAGGGTAGAGACAGTAAAGCTGAAGAGGAAGGAGTTTCAAGTGTCCTTTGTTAAGCAGTCTCCTCCCAGTTATGTGGACTCTACTGCATACTTTTCTAGTTCCAATCCCTTAATTTCCAGTATATTAAGCTCTATTTGTTCCCTTTGCACACATCCTGACTCTTCTCATAAGTTCTGGCTCAATACCAACTTTAGGTTAAAAAAACAAGTTTACTTCTATTAAACTGCAAATTTGCCAAAATGCTCATTTATCAACATGCCTTTTTTTTTTTTTTTTTTTTTTAAAGGCAAAGGGAGGGAGGGAGCAAGATATACTTTTATTTATTTACCTTTTGTTTGTTCCCACTGGCTCCAGGTTAAGAACCCAGTATCCTTGGGCTTTCCATGGTTTACACTCCAGCTGCTGGCTTAGCGCCTGAGCCATCAGGACTTGCCAACATGCCACTTTCTTACTGGAAAACTGCTGCTTGGTTCAGTCACTGTATTAAGTATCTGTGACTCTAGAGAGGCTGTCTAAAAAATGGTCAAGGAGGGGTGCCCTGGTGGAGTAGCAGTTTGACCACAGCCTATAGCCGGGTATAGTCCACATATATCCCCAGGACCTGGGTTTCAAAGCTTGCGATAGGGGGAGTACTTCTTCCTCCTCTCTCTTCATGCCTGCAGCCTCTCAGCTCACCTTCATTCCTACCCATACCTTTTCTTTAAGACAAAAGAAAAGAAAAAGTCGGGGGGTGGTGGTGGGGAGAGTTTGGGAAGAGAAACACCAGTACCTCTCTGAAACTATAGAGCTGATGACAGGATATTATTGAAAGTTTTGATGAAAGTGGTGTCTGAATGTGAAAAAAGTGCCAAACTTTTATATCTATCATTGGACACTATGATATTTTTATGATAGTACATATAGAAGCCATAATAATGAAAGTTATACTTGTAAATGGTGTAATAAAAAATACTGGGCAATTTCCTGAAGAATAAACATACCAGATTTATATCACATTAAAAATTATAATTTATCTTTAAAAAAAAATTGTACCCAAATCAGTGCAAGAGTCATGCAATGGAAAGTCAAACTTTCTTCCATACTACATTAAGTTTAAGCAACTTGAGAAACAGTTATCTCCTTATAATAAGACTAACTCTTCCCTGAAAAAAACTATATGGAACCAAGACATTTTTTTTCCTGCTACATAAGGTACATCTTTTATTTGAGAGGGTAATTCTGGGTAATGAGATCCTGTTCTGACAAATTTTCCTTTCTCTAAGCCTGATTATCTTTCCTCTTTTCTTTCAATCCCATTCTTTACTTGCTACTTGGTCTTTAAAAAATTAAGATATAATTAACACTAAACATTACTTAGTTTCAGGTGCACAACATAATGATTTATATTGGCAAATTATCACCACAATAAATTTAGTTAATATTACCACAGTTACAAAAAGCTTTTTGTGATGAGAACTTTTAAGATCTATTCTCTTAGCAACTTTCAAATATACAATATAGTATTATTAAATATAATCACTGGGCTGTACATTATATCCCCAGGACTTAACTTATTTTGTAACTGGAATTTGTACAGCCACTCTCCTCCAAACCCTGTGGTTCGGGTAACTATGAGTATCTTTTTTCTGTATCTAAGTTGTTTTAAGATTCTCCATGCCAGTGAGATCCCAACCTGGTTACAGAAAGCAACAAATCCTTTGTTACTGCTCATCATCCTGTTTTATGAATTATAAAAGTTCATATATATTCCTCTCTCATGCCCAGTTTTCTTGAAGAAGAGCCTATCCTGACATGTATATTAAGCCTGCCCTGCTAACTCAAAGTGTGGTCCATGGGCCAGCAAAATCACTTGGGAGCTTGTTAAAATTACAAATCTTGGCTCCTATCCTAAGCCTTCTAAATCTGAATTTTCATTTTAATGAGCACTCAAGACAATGTGTATGCACATTACAGTTTGAGAAGACTCTAGAAACTGCTCCTAATAATAGAAATACAGTAAGAATCTATATTAAACAGGGAAATATTTCAGTTTCATTAGCTTTTAAGAAATTATAACATTTCACCAAATAATCTAGAAAATTATCTTGGATATTTTACATACTTTGCTTAATAAAAAATATTAATAAGTGTGCCTGGTGGAGCAGGGATAGTCAGTCACCTTCAGCAGGTGAAATTCATATACATCCCAAGGACCCAGATTCTTATCTGGGACTGGGGGAAAAACTAAGATGAACAAATAAATAAAATAAAGTGCTTCTTCCTCCTTTCTCTTCCTGTCTTCCTGCTTCTGCTCACCCTCATACTTGTCTGAATATTTCCTTGAAAAAAAATAAAAAAAGAAAAAGCAAAGCTTATCACATGAAAACATGAGACATATATATTGAAATATGTCTGCCAAATGTGTAAAATATGTAAAGCCCAATACTCCAAAAACTACACTTGTTGAATCTTAAGATTCCTCTCCTGGGTGTGCCCTGTGGTTCAAGAGACTGAGATACTGGTGAGCAAACCACATACAGCCTAAGGATAAGGGTTCAAGACCTGGGGCTAGGAGGAAAATCAAAAGCGAATACCTAAACAAAGCTATTTCTTCCTTCTTCAATTAAAAAAATTAAGTAATTCTCTTCTAATGTAAGTCAGTCAAATTTTAGCATTTTAAAAAACTGTAAGATTAATTTCATTTAGTTGCAAATAAGTCATTTTTAATACAACACTGTTCTCCTTTATGCATGAAACAATATGCTGAGAACTTACATTAATTCAAAGTTCTAAGTATGAACTTATTCTTCTATACTAAGTTACCTGCTTGACTCTAGAGTCAAATCTTACATAACTGCAAAAGGATTGGGTTTCAGCTGCTATCAGATAGGGAAATACAAATTTTATGTACTTTTGGAAATTTTACATTTAAGGTAAAATATGGATATCTTAATATCCTTATAATTCCTAAAGCATTACATAGAATGATGAGGTCATACATTAATGACTCAGCTCAGTAGGAGCTGAAAAATTCCCCATCTTCTCTAATTCATTTTCTTCTAATTTAAGAATAGGCAAGTTAGTTTTAAGGATCTTCACCTTACTTGGATGACATAATAAACATTTGAATTTAAGAGAATCTTTGGTAGAATTTCAATGTCTCCCTGCAGCCAAAGAAGGAACCTACAACACCCTTCTTCTCAGAGAAAAGTTAAATTACCTACATGAAAAAAACAACCTGGCAATCTGTTCTTAAGAGATCAGGTAGAATGTAATTGATGTTATATGATTAAATGATATCAAATAACAATTTGAATCACTTATCACAAAAATACTGGTTTAATTAAACTTACAATTCAATTCGTCCACTCCAATATCCTCCTAATGCCACAGTGAACACAGAAATTGCAAAAATAACCACCATAGTATAGTCAAAGTTAGGCCATGATGGAGAATACATTTTCACAGTAATATTATTTCCAAGAGTCTGAAAGACAAAATAACTGTTAAAATGCGGAACTTTGTTTTGTTTTTCAACTATAGCATATGGCAACAATATTCCACTTTCACTCTTAGTCAAGAAGACTAGAACCCTTTTTTGACAACCTGGTATATTCTCTTGTCAAAATTATAAGTCTGTGTTTTGTTTATTAAATCTTGAAAGTGCAGTGTTTGTTGCAACCACCTTTGTGTTCAGTGATTTAAAGTTAAGATAAATGATAAAATATAGAGAATTTTAAATAAGTCAACAAATAAATATCATTTCTAAAGTAGGGGCTCTGAAATACTTTGTGCTAAATGGGAGGCAAACACTTCAAAAATAAAGATTGAACAGATCTTTATAACTTCTTGCTAGCAAATAGAACATGTATAATAATTTAAATTAAGTCAGTATTAGAAAGTAAAGAGCTTTAATATTTATAATCTTTGTCTAATATATAATTACTATTTACCTGCTTCATATCTTTAAAGTCTTTGTGGTTTATAAATGCAATCACTATTTTCATATCATGAAATTCAGATTTATTCCCTGAGGGAGGAAACTAAACGAAAGAAGAAAATTATGAAAATTAGGTACAAGTGTATCTACAGAATACAATACAAATTATTCCATTAAATATAAATGTTATGTCTTTTTTAATTTAAAAACATTTCATGCATTTTTTGTTGATATTACAGTGAAAAGTTCTCAAACTGGAATCCTTTTTAGCATAAACATAAATTGGGGCATCATACACATCAGATATGGCATATGGTTTACATGTGTATCATATATTGTATGTGTAACTCATGTATATTCACATATATTTGGTCCTATCAAAGTTTTGTTTACTTTAGGAAGAGAAAAGAAACTACAAAATTAGCCATTTAAATGCTTATCATATCCAGAATGCTTATTTAACAAGAATTCCACCATCGAGAGTAAAAACTCAGACCCTAAGCTACACACAAAGAAGAGAGTTCAGTTCCTGTGAAATTTGATACCATGAACTCGAAAGAATGTATTGATAACTGCATAACCTACTAGGACACTGTTGTTGGCAATCAGCAATGCTTCAGCACCTCCTGTTTGTGCGATTCTGGCTTTTTCAAGAAGACGGCAGGTTCCCCACTGGACCACAACTGCTTTGTTCTTTATTCCACCAGGAGGAATATCGGAAAGGTTGCACAGTGGTGTGATAGTTAGATTCATCAAATTCATGGAAGTCTGCAAAGAAGAAATGTCTTTAACATTATAAATGTCTTTAACATGATAAATGCATTCAGTGATCAAGTATCAATATTTGTTTAATACCAGGTTCTTAGCTTCTTGTAAATTAAAAATTTTTTTTACAGGAAAGATGTAGGCAGAAATGAAGGTGAGTAGGAAGGCAGGAAGAGACAGAGGAAGAAGCATTTTTATTTAGATTTTCCACATTGCTTGCTCCGCCGCTGGACCCTGGTTACGAACCCGTTTTTTTGGGATGTATGCTTACCTACCTGCTACTACAACAGGGAGCACCAAATTAGAAATATTTTATGACATTAGCCTTTGGGCTATGTACTTAAAAATTCCCTAACTTGTTTTTTCCCACAGAGAAAAAAATACTAGAAAAATACTTAAGCAAAAGCAATAAAATAATTATTTGTTCAACATAATATATTACAATTAGTTTGCACACTAAAATATAAAAAAATCATTCATTCTCACCCTTCAATATTTTTATGTATACAAATAAAAAAAAAGTAACTGATTTACTTACTGCATTTTCTAGGGTTCGTGGAAGAGGTGTCCATTCATAGTTGTACAGTATGCAGTAGTCCTTAGATGTGCCATTTCCAGATGCATGCAGGATTGCCTCCTGGGCAGATGTCTAGAACACGAACAGTAATTTTCACACTGACAATAATTTGGCTTGCCAACAACTAAGGATTTTAATAAGCTATTTATATATACAGGTTTAACCACATTTCCTTAAGAGGGAATGTCTTCCAATGAACTTATTTCTTGCTTGACAGAATAATGAAACAATGCACATTTGCCCAGAACATATTCTTTAAGGAAAATAACTTTTTTCTGGGAATACAATTATGGCCCTTTTTATAAGGACAGTAAGCCAGGTAAGATTCTTACTATGATATGATCACTTAAATACTCCATTCATTGTCCCAAACTTTCCTTCCTCATCTCTTATGAGTTATTACTTCATTATTTTTCTTCTAAAGAAAAAAAAAAAGCACTTGAGATCACTCAATTTGTCTCTTTCCATATTCTATGAGTAACTGTAGTTAAAAAAGGTACATTATTATTTCTAACTTCTACCTTTGTAAGAAAATCAGATTAGGTGGAACCTCAAGTTTTCCAGATTCTGCAACCACCTATTCAAAAAGATCAATCTAAGTTTAAAGTGAAAAAAGGAAAAGCTAAAAACATTTTCTTTCCTTTTACCTCATTTCCCACTACCTGGAAAGAGAAGCGATATAAGAGGTAAGAAATGAATGAAAAGGATAAAGATTGTACAAAGGGGTGGGAGGTAGAAGTTGGGATAATGAAGAAGAAATATCCTAACATAATTAGAATACCACTCCACATCACAATCCCCTTTAAACTTTGAGTTCTTTCTCTAAAACATAAGGGGAAAAAGAGATCGCTTGGCAAATAAATACTATGTACTCAGCCTCTGCCAATAAAATACGCAAAGGTCAAGCAATATAAAATTGCTGATATTTGACAACTTTTATCTATAAAATTTTCTATAACTATCATTTACAAATTTTATTTTATTAAATTTATCTTATAAAATTTTATTGTACAAGTTAATCTAAGCTTCTAATGAGACAAATGCTCTAATCCATTCTCCCTTACCTAAAATCTCCCTTGAACACTTTGGGATCAGAGGGCTTTCTCACACAGAGGGAAATTTACTAACTCATGGATAAAAGCAAATGTATTGAACTCATAAAACATACCATCAAATAAAAGAGAATTAGATAAAAAAATTATAAAAACAAGAAATGTAGTTTTCAGTTATATACTTGGTGCTCATAAGTACATTCTGACAGCAGAGATGAATGAGTAGGTTAAATTCTTACTGTGCAACAACTATATTTAGGTTATAAATAAACCATACAAACTAAAGAGTATATTTAGGCTATTTTCATATATTAATTTGATTCAACATTGCTGTTTTGCAAATGAAGGCGCTAAGACTCAAAGAAATTACTCGCATAACACACCACAGGTCATACAGTAGAATCAGTCTTACTAGAGAGAGTAATACTGTATATAATCAAGATGGCTGCTTAGGTCTGGGTTAAACATATTTGAAAAGAATACTTTATAAGTGAATTGAGTACTTATTGCATCTCCCCCAAAAATGACATATCAGGATGTCTCACCACTAGGAATGCAGTTTAATTATCTGGATAAGGTAGTAATAGTAGGATTTCTCCAATTTATAGATTTTTTTTCCCTCTTTGTGATTAGTAGGTCAGTATCTTTTCACCATGTAAAAAGTTGAAAAACCTCTCACACTTACAATTTTAGCCACCCTGAAGACCCTTGCCTGAATTAAAATCTGTATGCCACGCTAGGGAATGCAAAATGGTGAATTTTTCTTAACATTTTAATTTTCTTTCCATTGTTGTGTAGAATGTGTTTCATTAATTTAACTTATTTTATCTTTCCTGGCCCAGCTCAAACTCCGGTTATGGGGATTTACATGGCCTGCACCTTAGTCGCTGAGCCACAGGGGTACGGCATGAATGTTTTTTAATACTGCCATTTCTTCTATATTTATTAGTACTTTTTCTTAAAAAAAAAAAAAAAAAAAAGCTTTTCTTTCTGCCTCGATCATGTTTCATTTAGTATAGCTAGAAATTCATTGATGTAAAAATATTCAATGTAGTGCAACTGCAATAAGTTGTTTGATTTTTAAATTGTTCAAAATTGATCAGTAAAGGCTCTTTCAGCTGGTTCTTTGTATCCTAATACACCAGGACGGTACTTAGATCAGGATCTGGGTTGTAATTATATACATCGCTGCTAAAATGGAACAACCTTAATAGATAACTGATAGTATCAATAAAAATGTTAATATATAAATTCCTCTGATTCCTACTTTAATAACTATTACACAGATAAATCCTTAAGGATATATACAGAAATATTTGTTACAGCCAAAAAAATCAACTTCTACCAATAAAGAGTCCATTATATTAAGATATGCAATAGTACACAGCTATTAAAAAGAAACGACTACCTGTTGAAATAGACGCCCATTAATGAAAAAAGCAAGTCCAAAGAGAAATTTATAGTGTAACTCTAGTCTTATAAAAATAACATCCCCCAAAGCTCTCTATATGTACCTATACATTTATGTGAGTTTGAAGAATGATGAGGTTGATGTGGAGAGATGCATACCAAGTTATTTTTTAAAACAGTGATAGGAAACTATTATTTACTGATATTTTCAGGCTCAGAGAGATTCACGGGAAGAACTTCGACAAGTCTGTTATAAAATTGAACTGGGTAAGGAATTAGATTATGTGGAAAACTAGATTCATAAAACTGTTAACATATCAAGATCTAGAATTAAGTATGACAGAATGAAGTAATGAGAATGAGTCTTTCTGTGACTGCTTAACTTAAAATATCACAGGTTCATTTACTCTGTACCAGATTAAGAAAGTCTTTCTCTTTTAAGCAACTAGCCTGCAGCAATCTGGAAAACTGTACTTTTTTGTCAGCAAAGGTGAACATTTACTTTTCTCTTCTTGATACCATCAAAAAGTGAAAACTTTTAACTGTCTTTTCTGGAGTCATGAAAACCGGAGATGGAAAACTTAGTATGAGTTGTTACTCTTCTTCTGAATACCTGATAACATCGGATAACACTGAACTGCAATCCAGAACCTGTCATATCATTTTAACTTGTCATCTAAAGATGCTTCATTTCTGACATCTGAAAATGTGGGCAGGATACCCTCAGTTCAGATGGGATTCATGGGCTGAAACCTAATGATTAACCTTTATTTTTCTTGGAAATGCTTATTATTGCTTCATAATTAACTTTAGGAGCCCACCCCTAAAGGTAACTTAAAAGTCAGAATTCCCAAGGTTAATTCCCAGGTTCCAGAAGCTGCTGACAACACGAGGTATATGCTTTTGAAAGATCCCGGATCAAGACACCTCGCTCTTAACTACCATTCTCTCTTCTTAGAACTCTGTTTTCCCACTTTAAAAAAAAAAAAAAAAGTGAGGGGAAGGAATATCTTTTCTTTCTAAGAGAAGTATTTTGTGCTTATTAGAAAACTGGCTGGAAACTGCTGTTCTCTATCTTGCCTCTCTTTGAACTTTTCACTATGAAATCTTTTTGATTTGTCTTACTTACTAACCCTCTCTCTTTTTTTTTTAAGAGATACAGACCAAACTCTCTTTGCCAGTCTACCAAACCACAGCCATGCCAACTAATCAACTGGATTTTTGGTTATGTCACTGTCTAGACAATGTGAAAGAAACCTGAACTCATTTTTGTTCCCCCTGATGAGTTACTAGTGGACAAACACTGGAAGATGTCTGGACAGTGAGATATGGCATCCACAGCTAGAAAATATGACTCTGCCTCTGCTTCTGTGAGTTTCTTGGACCCCAGCTCCCCTATAGAAGCTCAAGGACTATTTCTTATCCAGGTTCAAGAGATAGATGAAAATTTTGCCCTGTGCACAGAAAACAGACATGCCACTGGAGTTTTCCTAGAACTGTGCTGCAATCGCACTCTGCAGTTTGATTTTGAAAGTGGCACCTTCAAATTTACTGAGGACTTTAAAAACTGCTCTAACACAAGAGGTGTGTCAAATCACCAGCCAGACTGACTCTGTACAACTTAGAGTATCTCAGCTGTTCCTTTTATTAAGATGTCCTCACACACATATGGATAAATATATATACATATATATATATACATGTGTGTATATATACTATATATATATATATATGTATATACACACACAAACATATATGAGTGGATCAGAAACCTGAACTTTCCTGGCTTAGTGGCTGTCTGCAACTGTCAGAAGCAAGCTAAAAGCAATCCAAATCAGCTCATTTGAAATCGAACTCACTCAGGAACATAGGGTCAATAGAGATGTACAAACACTGATTTTTTAAAAGTTCCTGGAACTCCGAAGATGTTGAAAATCACAAATTCTAATTTAATCCTCTCCATAAACTATGCTGGTCCCTTTATTCTCTGTGGCAACAGAGTATACAAAAGGCTTTTCACCCAGTGAGCAAAAAGATGTGGACTTGGGTATCTGACTCCCTCTTATCTTCAGAGACTTTACCCCAAATGCCAGCTAAATCACAAACCTGGGCTCTGTTGTTCATAAACTGTGACACATAGAAAGTGACTGTCAAGACTGTGGAGAATCTACTTGTATGCCATGATCACAAGTTCTTTATTGTGTAAAGTTCGTATTCCCAAGCTGACAGCATAACCTCTGTGTTGCTTCAGAATCTCTGGTTTTGCTCTGGATCCTAACTGCTCAGTAAAAAGGCTATACCATTCACTGGAGAAAAATGTTCCTTCTACATAAACTGGACAAGCAGTGTCACCAGATGGTCCATTTTATCAGCTCATGGAATGGGAAACTGGTTTAATGGGATGTGGGGACATGTGCTTTGATGTGTCTGTTCTTTTTCATCTTCATCCTATTCTTTTTTCTCTTTGTAGATTTCCTGTCACTAAAATACTAAAGCGATTTTTCTCTAGTCACCACTTTAGCTATTTATATGTGCGACTTACAGGGAGTCACAGAGGAGGAAACTGAGGGGACGAAAACAGAATACACCAAGTTTCTCAGAATTGGTCTCTTGTACATGCTCTACTCTGACACAAAGAACCAAGGATAGTGGAGGACAGTCCCAATGCCCCACTAAAAAGATTAGCATTAAAGAGGAAAGGTGTTTGTCTTTCTCTTGCTATAATGATATTGCAGTATATATTCTTATACATTTATTCTTCCTCTGAATGTGGAACACACAACAAATTTCAAGAGAAAGCTAACATTCCTAAACAACTTAAGTATTTCCATTACATTTTTTTTTAAGGACAGGTAGTGGGTTCTTGGGTTCTTGGGTTCTGAAATGAAGGTGAGTAGGCAGGTATTTAGTTGTTCACATTGGTTGCTCCCCCCGAACCTGGGACATGAATCCGGATCCTTGGGATGTATGTGGATTGCACTGCTTTGGGGGTGACTGACTTAACTGTCACTCCACGAGGGCACACCTCCACTACATTTCAGAATAGTTTGACAAAATTTATTACAGACTTACAGCTCCAAAAATCAGTTTACTATTTAATAGATATTATGAGTTTTGGAATTAACAGACAGACTGGCAGCTTCAAAATTCTAATGACTATGTGACAAGTAATTTTACCTTTCTTAAGCTTTACTATCCTCAGTTGTGAGATGACAGTATATGCAACCCATAAAGTTACCATGAAGAGTAAGTTAGATGATGCAACTATCTGTACATATTAAGCTCTTAATAAATGTCAACTATTATTATTAATACATCTAGCACCTTGTGAAGTATTTGTGTGATACAGAAGAAATACAAGATGATTAGTAGTTTCTCAGGGTTTTGTGGGATATGGGGCTGAGGATGATAACTAAGGAGTATGGAGTTTATTTTTTTAATGTTTTTTTAGACCAGTTTTAGAGCCATAGCAGAACAGGAAGTACAGAAGAGTTCCCACATGTCCCCTATCAGTGAACCTACATTGATACAGCATTGCCACCCAAAGACCATAGCACATTTAGGGGTCACTCTTGGGTACATTCTATGGGCTTTGACAAATGTAAAGTGACATGCAGAATAGTTTCACTGTCCCCAATATCTTCTATGTTCTGCCTACTGGATTTCTTTTTGAGGTCATGAAAATATTCTAAATTTGACTATAGTGATGGTTGCATGTAATCTACTATATAATAAAAACCACTGCATTATATACTTTAAATAGGTGAATTTTATAATATTTGAATTATCTCTCAATAGAGTTACCCACCAAAAAAGAAACACCAAGAAATTACAGTCTTACTGTGGAGATTAAAAACAAACCTCAAGCAAAAAACCACAAACAGAATGTGATTAAAGCCAGAGTCCCTAGTAAAAACTTTAGTAGTTCCTAAGGTATTAGAAATGGAAGTTCTTGGGTCCCATTCCAAATCCACTGAATCAAAAGCCCTGGGCAGTTTATTTTTAACAGCCCTTTGATGCCCATCAAAGTATGAGAATCACTGCTAGAGAAGCAGTTCTTCTAAAGATTTAATGTGCATACAAATGTACAAAGCATATTAAAAATCAGATTTTGATTCAGTAAGTCTGGATGGAATGAGATTTTGCAGTTCTAACAAGCTCACAAGTGATGTTGATGCTCGTGGCCTAATGACCACACCTTGAATAGCAAGACTATATAAGAGAACAGACTTGTGGGAAACCACATTACTATTGGGACACATAGAGAAAATGGGCTTGAAAGAGTGTTTCTTCAAATGTCATGAGTACCAAATTAGGTAAGACTTGTGGCCCACCCATGCTAGTGATCAGGGATAGCATAGGGAAAGGGGTGGCGGGGGGTGGGGTGGGGGGGCACCTTGAAAACAATAAAGCAGGATTACAGATGTATAAGCAGGAGATTAATCAGCTGCCCAAGCCTCAAGCATGTTAAAATAAGTCATACCACCCAGGTAGGCCAAGACCTCTCTAGTCCCAGGCATACTGGAGATGGGCTTAAAGAAAAGATATTTCCTTAGTAACCCATAATGATGCCTAAGTAACTATCCCCAAACCCCAGGCATACTGGGAGGGGCTTACAGCTCCTAATAACCCATAACCATGCTCTAAGTAACTCCCACCATGAGAACCCAGGTAAATAAGCCCTTCTCCCTTCCAGATTACTCTATTTTGTAGCTTTCCTACCCACAGAGAGATTCTGTCCACTTCTCTGTGCTTCTAATAAACTAGTTGTGTGCTATCATCAAGTTTCTTCTTGATTTCTTTTCAGACTGAATCCACACCTCATCAGTGTCCAAATACATCACTAGTTTTAGATCATTTGACAAAGACCATATAGTGGGAGAGGAGGATACTTTCCTTTATATCTTCTAAGTTAAAGACATGCTCCAAAACATTTTAAGTTTCCTTTGTAATCAACTATGGTCTATGATTTTACTCAAGCTTAAAAATATGCTTAGCTCCTTTGTACATGCTAGAAGGGTTGCTGCCTGAATCATGAATCATTTTAATAAAGTGAACTGGATCTTCAAATTTACTCAGATGCATTTTTTTTAAACACAGTGCATCTCTGTAACAGTGACTTGAAGTAAGTTATTTGTATTCAAACGCCTCCTAATGTTTTTTTATACCAACTCTAACCATATTGTGCTTGATAAATTGAAATTGACTACACTACTTCTGATCAATAAAAATTTCTTGAAAAAGAAATGTGCTTATACTTTCAAATAGCAATGAAAATATTCTCTTATCAAAAAGCTTAGGAATCAATGACTTAAAGGAATTTAGAGATAACATAATCTAGCCCCTTTATGGCTATCATAGTCCCTTGAAAGCTCAAAGAGGTCCAAATGATCAAAATGACCAACCCTTGGAATTGGTAATAGAAATGAGGATACTAGTAGGGAACAGGGCAAGGGGAGGCAAGTGGTGTGAGGTCCAATGGAAAATGGTGAAGGACCTTGGTAACCTGGTGGTGGGCAGGGTATACGGACATATACTTGAGGATTGGGGAACCTGTGAATATGGTTTTATATTATATATTATTTTGTAAAGCAAAGTTACCCCAATAAATATTTTTTAAAAATCAAAATGATGTGGTCTTAAGGGACCAGGATTAGAGCTGAGTTTTCTAAAATCCAGATAGCAGTGTTTCAACAATTCTATCACTTCAAGTTCCTTCATGCAGCCAGATCACCAAGCACCTTGCTGCTCAGCCATCATTTTCCAGTTTTAATATTGGTCAAATGTAACTGCATTAGCTGTTAACTTCCTCACTTTCACAACACAGTAATCCCTCACCTATGGCAGGAGTTATGTTCCAGAGGCCCCTATACCAAGTAGTCGTGGTATAATTTATTTTATTATTTATATGTATTTTAAGGCTTTATAAATCCTTCCTACTCTCCTATAAACCCTTCCCAAACTCTTATAAACACTCTCTACACTCTTAAACCTACGTAATTTTAACAACATATAAAATTCTATGTGGGTACTCACTGGTGAAGTAGACGTATACCACAAAATCCCATGATCTAGTGAAAATTCAGCGATACAGAATTAGATACATTTTTTTAAAAACCCGCGATACAGTGAAGCCGTGATAAGTGAATCGTGATAGTGAGGGACGACTGTACTGGCAAACGGGTCTCCTACCACAGTTCACAGTCCTCTAGTACCCAATGAGTTCCTCCCACACCCTAAATATCCCTAATCCCTAGTCCTTTCCTTATACTCTTCCAAAATCCCCCAAACCCAGGACTCACAGAGCTTCCTTCCCTGACAACTGCTCTACCACTGTTCTGGGAATCAAATGTCTTTCTTCCAGGGCGATCTAACCATCAGTCTCAGACCAATGACTTCGTGTTTTTCATCTTACTTTGATCGCTGCATGCAAGGGAAGTTCACTAGCCATATTGTAAAGTAGTACTTCCTTTTTCTTTGAATCAAATTTACTTCATATGAAACTTCATAGGGTCAGTCCCTGGTGGTTTAGTAGTTCACTATCTCCAGTCAGCACTCCAGTGGGTCCCAAGGACCCACATTTACATCCTGGGGCCAGGGAGAACCACCAGGATACACAACTAAATAAGATAAATGCTTCTTCCTCCTCTCTCTTCCTGTGTTCTGCCTTCTCACCTTCATTCCAGCTTGTATCTTTTCTTTTAAAAAGTAACACCCCCTCAAAACTTAATGAGATACCTATGGTTCATGAAAAATTCTAACCTATTTTATTCAGATCCCTTTATTTCAAATCATTTTTTAAGTCAAAGAATACCGATGCTCAAGTCTATTTAATGCCTATTCATCTGACCACCTTCCTCCTAAAAGGCTTGCTGTATGGCAAGTGTCAAAAGATTACCAAAAGTCTATAAAAGAAAAACTGCAATTGTGTATGCTATCCTGTCATCTTTGTAGGAGTACTCTTCTTCCTGACCAACAAGACCTTAGAGATGTGTATAAGGAGCTTATATCATCAGCATACTTCTACTGCGTCAGTCTTGCACTGAGCATCACGTCCCTGTCTCTTGTGATTACATTTGTATTTAACACTCCAGACTCCTGCTAGTTCCACCTACAAGCAACTGATTTCCTGGACTCTGTTCCAACAGCCTGCTGATGTTGACTCACCAACCCAATAATAACCAACTGGGAACAGGTACAGTTTATTTTTCTACCCTTCTTTCTTCTTCTAAAAGTCTCTTCCGGCATTGGATCTATTTTCAAATGTAAGTCTTCACATACATAGTCCTTCTGAAAATAATTCTCTAACTTCAAATTTACGTAATATACTACTACCACCAAACATTCTCTCTCCCCCTACCAGCCTGCATGTATCTGTGCCACCCTAGGGGTCTGCCAGGATTTTGTGTCTTGGCTTATTTTCACCTGATCAAGATTAAGCTCTGAATAATGCAATGTTGATTCTTATCCATGTCTCTATTTTATTCCCTAATAGATTAGTTGAGCATGGTTCTCTCATTCCTGGAGATTATGTTCAGTAATCTGTGCAGCAATTTCCTACTCTTTATTACAGGTCAGTGCTTCCGGAACACTGAAGTTGCTAAAATGCAGATTCTGATCCAGTTAGATGGGCCCATGATTATGCATTTCTAATAGGCATCTGTGTAGTTCCCTGGTACTGGTCCACGGAGTAGATGATGAGAGACTTCATCATGTACAGTCATAACACCACCAATGGTCTAGAGATTACCAGTGTCCTCCTAGGGATTTTCTCAAGAGGTGAGTCACACTACAAAGATTCTACTACCTACTGGCCAATGTTGATGTTCTGGCAGCAGTTGCCCCATTTCACCCATAAGTCCCTTCAGCATATGTATCACTGGGTTCCATCTTCCCCACCCACCTCCCCAGTCCATCAGTGAAACCCAGCTCATGCTATCCAAACTTAATCCTTCACTTTCATGGGGGCAATGCGTGAATGTAACTCCTTCTCTCTCTGATTACCGGCCCTGGAATCTTTCTTCATAAAATCTACACATTAAACTATTCTTCTATTTTTATATGAGGGCAAATTTTGTTAATCGGCAGCATTTATTTATGATGAGAACTAACGAGTTTTAGAAAAACAATATTCCTAAACCATAATGTTACAATGTAATTCCTGATTGTTAAATAGCACAGTCACTTACCTATTTATTACCTTTACACTGTAGCAATAGAGCAGGTGTCTCTTTCTCTACAAACATCTTTCTCTTTATACAGATAAGGCTTTAAGTCAATAGTAATATAGTAAAAGAGTTGAAAGGGGCTTCTATAAGACAGGCAGAGTTGAAGGTGTTGTGTCTGGATGACGCGTATTCCAAAATCAAGCCTAAATGACCTTATGGTTCTTCACTACTATACACTTCCTCTGCCTCTTTTCTCCCTGATAACTTTTATAATCAAGACTGACTGTGTGGCTTCTAACCCTATTTCAAGAATTCCAGGTTTATGGAAATGATATATTGAAAATGACTAGACCCAGAGATTAAGGTATAATCTTAATTACTTAATTAGTAGTTTAGTGGGCGCTAGGGCATCTAACCTAGGGATTTACAGGAAGTCGGAGGGGTCATGGGAAACACAGAACAGAAGCATTCCTTACACTTGGAGAATCTAAGGACAAGTCACTTATGGGCTAAGGGGAACTAGAATGCAGGAAGGAGACTAACCATTTATTCACTCAGTCCTCTGGAGTCCATGAAGTGTTAGGTGAGATAGTGAAAAATAAGTCAGGCAGAGTTTCTCCTTCATAGGGCTCATGCTCTAGTAGTTACTAAAATCTAACCTTCTTCCTGGTTTTCCCTACATAATCTTACTACTTAGTAATATATCTCAACTATTGCAGAATTTATGATTTACACTAGAATTCACAAACTCAATGCCTATATGACCAGGTAGGTAATATAAATGCACAAATCAGAACTGATTTAAGAACAGTTCTGGCTTTAAACTAGCTCTTCTTTGGATTATTCTGAGCTTCAAAGGAGATGTACTCATAGGTGCTGCATTTTGGAAAAAAGACAACACAGCCATCAGTGACTCAAAAAACAGACAATGGGATGCAAGATTCACACAGACAGCTCAGAGGCAAGAAGGTAAAAGAAAAACTGTGAAGAATCTGAAAAATTAAAGGAGGAATGAGATAAAAACCAGTATGTTTTAGTTCAGGCCATAACAAAATACCACAGATTGGGTGGCTTCAACAACAGATATTTATTTTCTCAAAATAAGTCTAACATAAAGGTGCCAGCATGGTCCATTTCTGGTAAAAGCTTCCTTTTCCTGGTTTGTGGAACCTTCTCACTGTGTCCTCATATGGTTCGAAGAGAGCCAGGCATGGATGCATCAAGAAAGTGCCACCCTATGACCCCATCTAACCCCAAAGGCCCAATCTCACAATGGGAGTTCGGGCTTCGACATAAGAATTAGTGAGGACACATTTAATCCACAGTATTCTGTCCCTGGCCCCTCATGTCCTTCTCACATGCAAAACACATTCATTCTACCTCAAAGAGTCCCCAAAGTCTTAACTCTGCCAGCAACAATTTAAAGTCCCATGTAAATACCTAAATCAGATATGGAGAAGACTCAAAATATGATTGATCCTGAGGCAACATTCCTCTCCAGCTATGAACCTGTGAAACCAGACAAGTTATTTGCTTTCAAAATAAAATAGCCAAACAGGAATGACATAAGACATTCTCATTCCAAACGGAAAAAATCAGAAGGAAGAAAGGGGTGACAGGACCCAAGGAAGTTCAAAACATAGCAAGACAAATTCCATTCAATCTTAAGACTCAAGAATAATTGTCTTGGTCTTAATGGCCCACCTTCCAGACTTACTGGGGTGGCAGTGTCACATCCATGGCTCTGTGGGGTCCCTGGAAGAGGACACAAGGCTAGTTGAAATTGAGGCAGTGGCCCTGAGGAATCACCTTTGGGGTCATTTCCCCCTCTTCTTGAAGAATAAGACTAATTTGAAACTATCCTGGCCTATCAAATCCAAGAAGCCTTTCTTTATTTCATACCAGCTTTGTCCCCTTCAGTCCACACTGACAGCATTCCTCCCATAAGCTCTTTACCAAATGGCTGTTCAGCCACACCCTTGTGTTCTTTTCAGGACAAGCTTTCTCATTTTTTGAAACAAAGACAGTCTGAGAATTTTCCTAATCTTCAAATTCTGGCTCATTTTTGCTTAATTTCTCTCTTTCTGCATTACACTGTAAGCAGTCAGAACGGACCACATTACTCCAGCAACACTTGACTTAGAAGTCTCTGCAGCTTAATACCCAATTTCATTGCTCACAATACTTCCTGCCACAAAATTCTAGAACTTAGTTCAGCCAAGTTCTTTGCCATTTTATAAGAACTGCCTTTCCTTTAGTTTCCAAAAACATATTCTTCGTTTCTGTCTGAGACCAGAGTCACATTTAACATCCATATTATCTAGCATCCAGCTCAAACCTCAAGTCTCTAATCATTACCCAGTTACAACGCTATTTCTACATATTTTGGTAGGAGATGGGGAATAGGAACAGCTCTGTTTATTCTTATAAGGGCACAAATCCCATCGTAAGAGACCCACCATCTAACTTCACCTAAACCTAATTATCTCCCAAAGGCCCCCATCCACACTGGGGGTTAGGGCTTCAAGATACTAATAGCAGGGTCAGGGAAAGGAGATTCAGTCCACAGCACAGTACATCACGATGAGTAGCAGTACACACCTAGTTTTCCCAGGAGAGAAGGGCAGAAAGGAAGGAATTAAAAAAAGATTCTTTAATCTTCTTCGTAGTATACTAACAGAAAGCAGATTTTAGAAGAGATTTTTCTGCTTAGTAACCAGATTATCATTTCACTCTAATAAATGTTAAGATGTAGCTACAGATACTTCAAATTCCTTGAAACAGGGGGTGCACCCTGTGACTCAGGCAGCTGAGGTGCTGGTGTGTGGACCTGTAAAGCCCAACGACCTGGTTCTCAACCTGGGGTTGGGGTGAAAAACCACAATAAAATATACTTCTTCAAAAAAGTTCCTTGAAATAATCAACAAAACTTTCGTAAAAACATTATGAGAAAAATGTAAGATCTGAGGCCATATAATATCTAGGAGAAAACAGGTAAGTTCCCTGACATCAATCTTAACAATATTTTTGTGGATTTGACTCTTCAAAGTGAAGGGAAACAAAAGCAAAATAAGCAAATGGACTATACCAAACTAAAATGTTTCTGAACCATGGAGGAATCTATCACCAAAACGAAAAGACATTCTACCAGATGGGAGGAAAACAGTTGCAAATCATATATCTATATCATATGTCAACAGGGGATTAACATCCAAAATATATAGGGAAATCAACAACAAAAACCTGATTTAAAAGTGAGCAGAGGCTCTGAGTAGACATTGCTGCAAAAGCATATAGATGGACAACAGACACACAAAATGATGCTGACATCATTAATTATTAGGGACATGCATATCAAACCACAATGTGATACCACCTCCCAACAAAAGAAAAGAAATAACAAGTATTGAGAAGATGTGGAAAAAGGAAAACCACTGTACACTGCTGGTGGGAATATAAATTGGTGCAGCCATTGTGGAAAAGAGTATGGCAATTTCTAAAAAAATTAAAGATTATGATACTGCTATCCTGCTTCTGAATATCTATCTGAAGAACGGGAAAACACTAATTCAAAACCACATATCTACCCGGAGTTCGCTGTAGCATTATTTACAATAGCCAAGATATGGAAACAATGTAGAAGTCCACTGACAGATGAATGGATAAAGAAGATATGATATAGCCATATATCACTTAATGATGAGGATGCATTCTGAGAAATTTGTCACTGGTGATCCGATGATTGCTGGCACATCATAAATGTAATTACACAGATCTATATGGTATATATAGTCTACAACACACCTAGGTTACATGGATAGCCTACAGGGAGCGCCATAATAAATGCAGTTCATCTTTAATGGAATACATTCAGTTATAAAAAAGAATGAAATTTGGCCATTTGCAACATGGATGGACCTAGAGAGTATTATGCTAAGTCAGCAAAAGAAAGACATGATTTCATTTATGTTGAATAAAACAACAACAAATGAATACACAAAACAAAATAAAAACACACTCAAAGATAGAGGGCAGATTGGCGGATATCAGAGGGGTAGGAGGTTGGAAGTCGGTCAAATGGGTAAGGGAGGTCAATTATATCATGATGGATAGAAACTAGACTTTTGATGGTGATCATTTTGTAGTGTATAAGATGTCAAATTATAACGTTGTATACATGAAACTTATATAATGCTATAAACCAATGTTATCTCAATCAAAAAATTAATTTTTAAAACATTATAAGACAGTACTCTTCAGAGATTATAGAAGCAATTTTAGAAAACAGATCCAAACTAAAGTTTACTCATTCTCTTTGAAACAGAACCTTATGACTAGGCCCAAATAACACTGTGAAAGTCCGACAGCTGGAGGCTAGGGGTGAGGATTGCTGGGGAAGGAAGAGTGAGAAATGGAATTATGGCAAGGTCAAAATAGAATTAACCACCTGCCAGACATTCTTTTTAATTCTGTAGTTAACAATGGGGTTAGAAATCACTGAAACAGTCAGATGTACTATAGTTTGAATTCAAAATATACAGGGAGGTAAAGAGGACAAGATAAGGAGGGTAGACTACATGGGTTGACAGCCTTTCCAAAATTAAATGCTCTACCTCTTCTATAAGGATGTGGCAGCGCTTTCTACAGATTGTGTGCTATTTCTAGACAAGGATGTTGGCACTATTCATACTTGACCTAAGGTGAAAAAGGGCTAGCAGTGTCACCTTCAAGGGCCCAAAAAAGGAGAAATGATTAAGCTGGTATCAAGAAGTCAACTCAACTCAAAGAGGTCACATAGAGCTGTAAAATTAAAGAAGAATAAAGAGCTTCAGGAAAAAAAAAAAGCAGTAAAAGGAAAACCTTCATAGTGTTGGAGGAAAGGAAAGGAACTAAGTATCCTTTAAGTAAATAAAAGGAAGAAAGGAGGGATGAGAGAGAAAGGGAGGGGGAAAAGAGATAGGAGGAGGAGGGAGGGAGAGAACTGCTGAGAAAAGGATAATTTGATTTCCCCAGAAAGGGAAAGGATGGAAAAAGAGAGAGACAATATCAGGATATTAAAGGGAGGATCAAATTCACTGAGGAATCAGTAAGAAATAGAAAAATCAATATTAGTTGGCACTGAAAAAGAGATTTACAACTGAAAAATATCTTGTCAGTTTATTCACACTCACCAGCACAGTGCCTGGCATATAGTAGAGGCACACTAAATAGCTGCAGAATGAAGGATTACTGAAATCCTACAACAACCACCTTGGGATGGAGAAGTACAGAACCGAAGATAAATTTTTTAAAAAGCATGTGCAATATAAAAAGAACAGAATCTATAATGTGGGAGAGATAGGTTAGCAGCATTTTAGAACAGGACTGACTTAGTTTGTAGTGTCCTTGCAATTTTATGAAAATTTTTCTTACATATCTAGTGAGAGGGTTCAGAACTTTCAATGAGAATGTCAATGTTTATGAGCAACTGATATATTAGGTTTTTTATTTGAGTTGAGAAAGGATTAGCGGTAATGTGTTATATAGATATAGTTTTACATTTACCTTAAGAGGTTCAAGTGAAAATGAGTGCAAAAACAGGTAAATTTTATACTTAGGTTCAAGTTTTATGGGTATTTACAAACTATCTCAAGTGCCATCTTTTGGACATAACTTATTATTAGACAAACAACACCTCAAAAGAAATCAGACTAACATTAATACTTTGTTTTTTCTGTTTATATATTACTTTCCTCACCCAAAGCAATTTTCAGATACATTCTTTCATTTATGTTCCAAATGTTGCCTGGTAACTAAGTAAATACATCAAAGGCAGTAGATCATGTAAGCTCTGATTCGTTTTTTAAATAAATGTTAAAGACACGTTTAAATTGATTTTCACCCTTTAAAATGGAGAGTAAGTAAAACGTACTTTTTCAGCGAACTAAACAGGCATACACCATACTAATTATGCATAATAAAGCTCATAAAAAAAATTTCCAACCTGAAACTCCCTAGGTGTAATTTACAAGAAACAAAAACTGAAACACAGAACACCGGCTTCCTCACCACCCAATGAAGCTCCAATTACCTGATGCTGAATTTTATAAAACATTACTTTTCTGTATGTGTAAAAATAAACCTGTGAATACATATTTGTGACTTAACCAACTCCTTCCACATTTAAACTAGGCAGAGGATTGAAACCCACTAAAGGCATTATAACTTGGATGTGTTCTTTTAAATGATTCCCACTGCCAAAACAAACTAAACCATATCCAGAACGGAATCAAATGAACGCTAGGGCAAGCAGGAACCACATTAAAAAAAAGAAAGGAAAAAAAAAAAAAAAATCTGCACCTAGAGCAATTAAAGAAAGGCACAGTCCTTGAAGCGCTACACGCCCACTTTTTCCCCCGCCGGGGTAGAGGAAGAGGTTAACAAGCTAAAAAAAAAAAAAAAAGGGCTAGACTATAAAACTCAGAAGTTAATTTAAAATGCCCGAAACGGAGACCATCTCTACAGCAGCATCAAGGTCAATGTAACAGGCGGAGCTCCGCAGACAGCTTACTTAGGGGTAGGTACTGCGGGGACTTAGAGGGACAGGAATGTGGTCGGGGTTGGGCACACAGGTTGAGGGGGGAAAGGGGGAAAAGAGGCTGGAAGGGGAGTAATGGGAAGAAGAGGGGAATGAAAAACAAAAACGTGAGCTGCGGCACAAGCGAGCGCGCAGCGGAGGCCGGACAGGAACCCCCGGGCTGGGGAGGAGAAGGGGCAGGGAGCCCCCGCTGGGGCCGTTGCCCCAGCCCCGGCCCCGCCCCGGGGAGGCCGAACGATCGTCTGCCCCCCTTACCAGAGGGAGCAGGAAGCCCCAAAGCAGGGCAGCAGTTACGGAGAGCTGCGGCCGCGGCGGCCCCATCGGACTGGCTGTCGCCGGCGGCTTGGCTGGGCTTGGCTGGGATCTCGCGGCGGGGCTGCCTCAGTGGCCCAGCCGGACAGGGGCAAGTAGCCGGATGGGCAGGGGCCGCCGCCGCTGCTGGGGCCGACACTGCAGCACAGACTTCCTCTTCCGGCCCCTCCCGGAAGACGCGGAAACCCCCGCGCGGCACGTGGAGGCCGGCGTCTGCGCGCGCCGCCCGCCGGCTGCCTCGGGATCCTGGCCCTTGGAGGCTCCCGACTGCGGCTCGGGCTTGTCGCTTTTCCACTGCCTGGCCTGAGCTCTGCCTGGAGTCCTGGGAGGCGAAGGGACTCTTTCTGGGCCTTCTTCCCCCTAGTAATTGCTGAGGACCTAATCTGTTTCCCTATAACTGCTCGTGTGCTTTGGGCGAAAAATCGAAGTTCACCGATCTTTGTTATCTGCTCATCAGCAGGTCTTGGTCACTCTTAGCATTTATTCCAAGTCCCAGCACTTTCTCCAAAACCGCTAAGACCACCCTATCCAAACCACCGACCTTTCTCTTATCAAGACTGGTCTGTTTCCATTTCCGAAAGCCCATTATCCCATAGCTGTCCTTGAGAGAGCTTTATAAAAATATAAATCAGATCATGTCACTCCTCAGAAAAAATCGAAATGACTCTGGTCTACAAAGCTTACATAACATGGCCTCTCTTCTTCTCTAACCCTGTTTTCACTACTTTACTAATCTTCCTTAAAGTGACGTGGGCACCCTTTGATTCTCTACCAGTTTTTGTACTGGTAGTCCTCTCTGCTGGAATGTTCCTCTGAATAAGTGACTCCCTCATTCACTTATCAGCTTAAAAGTCTCTTCCCCCAGAAGGAACTTCCTGGCATACCCATTCTAAAGCTGTTGTCCAGTCACTTTCATATCATACAATTTATTTTCAGTCTCTGTGTAGCACTTTTCACTCCCGTTTTCTTGATTATGTGTTATATAATGTCAGCTCTACTTTGTTCACTGTTTTATTCACTTTTACATCTACATCATTTGGTGTAAAGTAGGTTCTCAAATATTTGATGGATATTATATTCATATGTATTATATAATATATATTATATAAATGTTCAATACCTGACACTGAAAAGGATGCTGTCCCTGCTATCCCACAACTCAGAGTTTAGTGAGGGACACAGATGTGTGAACAAACAGGGTGAATAGTGACCGTTGTTTTCACAAGATGCTATGGGAGCATCAAAGAAGTATAAAAAGAGTTCCAGGAAAATTTCCAATTTAAACTGAGTCTAGGAGGGTGAGTTAATTTTAGCCAGGCATGGGGCAGGAGAAGGGGGAGACTTCCAGGAAGAGTGAGCCACTAATGTCAAAGCCAAAGGTGACATTGGAGGAACTATAAAACTTGGACTTGGCTGAAGCTATGAGTGGTGAAAGATGAAGTGAGAGAAGGCAGAGGCCAAATCACAAATAGATTGAGATGCCCTGTTTGGGATTTTAGACTCCTTCCAGTTGATGGTGAAAAGCAATTGAAAATTAAGTAGACCAGAAACAATTTGTTTTAGAAAGTTTCTTTGTGGCAGGTAGGTAGAAAGTGGATTGAAACAGAGCAGTCAATTCCCATCAGTTGAAGAGTGTCTGCTTATTAGATAGCTGCAGTACCCTAACCCAAACCAGAGATAGCAAGGACCTGAACTAAGACAGTGGCAGAAAGAATGGGGAGGAAATGGATCTGAAAGATTTGTAGAATTTGGTTGCTGAAAGGACATGGGAAATGAGGAAGAGGAATGATCCCCAAGATCCAGTTCTGAGCTGTTTATTGAGATGATGATCACAACAGATGGAGAATGGGGAAGAGGTTGGTGAGTAGGGGAAACACTTTCGGATATGAGTTTGAAATGCTTGTGGGACGTCCAACTGCAAATGTCTGCAGGTCGTTGGTTAAGTGAGTTGATCCAAAGTTTGGTAGTCAGAACTCAGGTCTCTTGCTGGTCAGTCCTAGACTCTTTTCATCCTTTCTAGCTACCTAGGGTAAAATGGTTATGATGGACTAGATGACTTCATCTCCTGTCCAAAGTGGCCATATGTCTAGTGAATCTCCAAGATGGCTCTTAAGGCTGTTTGAAGAGCTCTGATTTTCTGGTCTACATTTATGCCCATTTTTCTTTCTCATCAATTGAATGCTTTCAGAAAACCTGTGTTATAGGTGAGTTCCTTGTACAATCTTTTTGCCTGCTTTAGAAAAATGTGTACAGTAATGCCTGTTGACTGCCTCACATGATTATTATATTAATTATATGAATTGTAATACTGGTAAATTTACTGTAAACCCCCCACCCCCATATGTGGCCCATGCTCCTTCAGAGGTTATTGACATAACTTCTGTTCTACCAGGGAACACCTGAAAAAAAATTTTTTTAAGTAGGAGGAGAGGGAGAGAAGGAGAGGAAAGACAAAAGACTGTGTTATTGCTGTAGTCCAAAGTGTCAGCACTTTTTGTCATAATTATTCTGTCAGAATGGTTTCCCTTGGTCAAAATCCCTGTGTGGAATAAAGTGAAGGAGAATGAGAGGGTTAATAGAAAATTAAATGTTTCTAGCTTAATTACTTCTGAAAAAGTTGTTAAAGTTTATCTGGAATACGCACCTCTGTTACACATAAATTTCCTTGTAAATATTTCCTGGATAATTTGTATTCAATATTTGTCTTTCCTAAATAAACTATGTAGAAAAAATCCATTATGGAAACTAAGTTATTAGATTAAGAACTAAGTTATTAGATTAAGAACTATTTTAATTTATAAATATGTTACTTAATATAAATATTTTACCCAATATGAAAAGAGAATGTTATGTGTTGTCAGACTCTTTCTATATTCATGAAGTAGACTGGAAATATTTACTCCATTTTACAAAAGAGGAAATGACTGATTGACATCAGAGGAGGGGGAGCTAAAATCCAGTTGCTGGCTCCAGCAAACTAGAACATTCAGACATAGGTGTTGTTGCCTGTATTTCACAGTGTTTTCGTTTTGTTTGATTTTCTCCAGGAGACATGGATGAAGCATTGCTAATGAGTTCCAAAGACTTTCTTGGGCAATCTGAATAATTACTTTAGTATCGAGAGGTAGTTATCAGATCCTATATATTAGGATCACATAGGAAAGCCTTCAGTTATACTGGTGCTGGCATCCTACTACCCTACCGTCTCCCTGTGCAGATTCCTTTTTAATTTTTTTCTTAAAGGAAAGGTGCACACAAGAAGCATTAATTTATTTTATTTAGTTGTTCATCTTGGTTGTTCTTCTGGCCCCAGGATATGAACCTGGGTCCTTGGAATGCGTGTGATTTGTGCTAGCCAGAGGCGGTGGACTAAACTGCTAAACCACAAGGGCATGCAGAGTGTACTGTAATTGGTCTAGATGTAACCTGCATATCATCATTTTTAAAATGCTTCTTCCTCTTCTCCTTGCCTGTCTGCCTCTGCTCACCTTCATTCCTGCCTGCACGTTTCCTTTAAAAAATAAAAAGTTGTCTTGGGTGATATACAAACACGTTTGAGAAACTTCAGCTGAGTCCATTTTTTTTTTTTAAGAGGAAAGAAGGCAGCCAGGAATAAAGGGAGGCAGGCAGGCAGGCAGGGAGAGAAGGAAGAAACTTCTTCATTTATTTATTCATCTTTGGTTGTTCCTCCCACTTCTAGCCCCAGGTCATGAACACAGGTCCTTGGGTTTTTTAAATGTGGTCTATACACTCCAGCCAGCAACCCAACACCTGAGCCACCAGGACACAGAGAGTCAGTGATTCTTTTTTTTTTTTTTTTTTAAGGAAAGATGCAGACAAGTAGGCAGGCAGGCAGGCAGGGATAGGAAGAAGCATCTTTTATTTTATTTTGTTTTGTTTAGTTGTTCACGCCTGTTGCTTTCCCCACCAGGCCCAGGATTCGAACATGTGGCTTGCTCCTCGAAGGCAATTGACCTCTCTGCAGTTCTTCCAGGGCGCGCCAAGTCAGTGATTGTTCAAGTATGGCCTCTGCTAGCAGTATCAACATTACCTGGAATTGTGAGAAAGTGCAGTTTCATGTGAGAACTGCAAATTTCTCTCAAACTGTTGTATCAGAAACTCTGCGAGTAGGACCTGGTGATCTGTGTTTTAATAAGACCTAAGTCCTTCGAATGTATCGCAAAGTTTGGAAACTATTGATTTAGATCAATGTTTCTTCACTCTGGCTGCATAGTTATTATAAAAGGCAGGCCTTAATTTCTAATGCTATTCAAACTGAAAGGAAAGATAGAGAAATCCATAATTATAGTTAAAATTTCAGCTCTTCTCTCTCAGTAACTGAAGAACAAGTAGACAAAAAGAAGTATACAGAAGACTTGACCAACTCAATCAATAAACTTGACCTTATTGACATTTATGGACCATTTGGCCCAATAACTGCATTATACTGCATTTTATATATATATATATATACAGACATTTATCAAAATAAACCATTTGTCCATAAAACAAGTTCTGATATATTTAAAGTTTTCAAATTACATGAAGTATGTTCTTTGACCACAAAGAATTAAATTAGAAATTAATAACAGAAAGATACCTTGAAAATCCTCAAAAAATTAGCAACTAACAAACATTTCTAAAGAACCCACAGATTAAAGAAGATATCATGGGAAATTGAAATATTTAGAGCTGAAGGAAAATGCAAACATGACATATCAAAATGTGAGGGGTGTAGTTCAAGCTTTTAAGAAAAAAAATTGTACTTTGGCATGCCCTAGTGGAGTAGTGGTTTAATCAACTGCCACCAGCTGAAGTGCTGTCCACATACATCCCAAGGACCCAAGTTTGCGTCCCAGGCTGAGAAGAACAGCCAAGGTATACAACTAAATAAAAATAAAGTGCTTCTTCCTCCTCTCTCTCCCTGCCTGCCTGCCTACTAGCCTTCATTCCTTCCTGCACCTTTCCTTTTTTTTTAAAAAAAAGTACTTAAAGAGAAATCTATAGGCACACCCTGGTGGAGAAGCCATTAGGTCAATCCCCTCTAAAGGGGCAAGCAACATACCGCTGGGTTCAAGTCCTGAATCTAGGAAAAGCAACCAGTGTGAACAACTACATAAAAATAAAATGAAGATGTTTCTTCCTCCTTTCTCTCCCTACCTATCTGCCTACTCTCCTTCATTCCTGCCCACACATTTCCTTTAAAAGAAGAAATCTACAGCACTTTTAATATAAAGGTATAAACATTTAAAATCAATGTCCTGAGATTCTACTTTAAGAAACTAGAAGCAAGTTAAAAAAAAAAAAAAAATCCAAGGATGAGGAGAAGAAAGGAAATGAAAATAGAAAAAATCAACAAAATAAAAAATAAAAAAACAATAGAGAAAATTCAGTGAAACCAAAAGATTGGTGTTTTTAGAAGACTGCGAGAATTAGAAAAAAATCCTGGCAAACTGATTAGAGGAAAAAGAGATGTCAATATCAGGAACAAGAGAGGAGATATGACTAAAAATTCTGAAGGTATTACAAGGATAACAAGTGAGTATTAACTTCATGCCAATGCATTTGATGAGATTTTTTTTTTTTTTTTTTTGAAAGAAAGTTGCAGGCAGGAATGAAGACAGGCAGTAGTAGACCAACAAGCAGAAGAGAGAGGAGGAAGAGTCGTTTTATTTATTTTTCATTTAGTTTTTCACACTGGTTGTTCCCCTGGGCCCGGGACTCAAACCCTGGGATATGTGGCCAAGGGTGGAGGCAATTGACCTAAACATTGCTCCACCAGGGCGTGCTGAGAAATTGCTTAAAAGACAAACTACTCAAAAAGAAATAGATATGAGTGAGATTATTTTCAAATTGAATTTGTTGTCAGAGCCCATAAAGAGGCTAAAAGGGCAACTGCCCAAAGCAGCTCTGTGTACATACAATCTGGTTCCTCTTAGGCTTTCTGGTCATTTCTATTGTTTTGCGTTTTATCCTTCAGTCAGCCAGCCTGCCAGCCAGCCTCCCCACTCAGTAGATAAATCTTGAAAAGCTTGTTTTAGCTGCAAGCTGTGGGGGTTTTCAGTTGCTCAAAGAACCCAGGGCAGAGTTAGGTTAGTAAGCAAGCAGAGGTTTAATCAGAGGGTAAAGGGATGGAGCTGACAAAGGGAGGTCCAGACCCTGTGGGTTCAGGGTTGCTCCATATACCAGACAGGCTCAGTGAGTAAGCAAGTTGGGGGTCCATTAGTGGGGAGCAGAGAAGGATGGAGCCAGCCAGGAGGCTAAGATCCCTGTTAGTGGGGAGGCTGACTGGAGGCCTTGCCAGCGGCCTGAGTTTTTAAGGGAAATTCCCACATGGTGAGGAAGGAGGATGGAGAGAGGAGTCTGCAGACCAGGTTTCAGTTCCTGATTGGCCAAGGTGACACTGTCCTTTGAAGTTATTGGTGGTCTTCTTCAACGTGTGTCATTCCTTTGTTTCTTGGTGAAGGGTCTGTGCTGGTCACATACCATATGTCCCACATGGCGAACTCGCCCATCAGCTTTCCTTATCCATCCGGATGCATCCACGACCGGGTGCTGGAGCCAGAGGCAATTCACTGTCCTGATAGTTAAACTTTAACCCCTGGTCTAAGGCTTGCTCTTGTGGGGGTTCTGACACAAGCTGGGTTTTGCAGGCCCTTTCCACCTTTGGCTTGCCTGGCTCTCCGTCTTGCCCTGTGGAAGTGAAGGCCAGGCCCAATAAGCCTGTATCTTCCTCTTAGGAGGGCCAGCTGTCCATGGTCAGCAACTTGGCCACAGCATAGCCTTATAACTCTGAAGGCAGAAAATTGTGAGCAGTGCTAGAGTAGTTCTTCAGTTGTCAAGAACCCTTAGGGTGTTCTCTTCTGAGGGAGAATTACCTCCAGGAGTGGGCAAGGGAGGAGGTTAGCTGCATCTTTAGTGTTCCACTGCCTTGACCAGTTCTCCATATTCTAAATGTATAGTGTCCATCCCTCATGTAATAGTGGATTCTGGTCCAAGTTGAGACTACCCTTTCAGTTGGAGGAGAGTAGAGAGGTAGGCCAAATGGGAAGGCCAGAAGAGCTGATTGCTCACTGATTGTTTTTCCCCCACCCCCTGTAGTTATAGCTAAAGGGAAGGCTGACTAATGAGCATCTGGAATGAGGATGTAGCAGAGACTGGTGTCTTCACCTCCCTGTGGCCAAAGATGGCACACTGCCCTTCGTGTGCTGTCACCATGCAGCAGCAGTCATAACCTTGGTCTCCTGGATGGAGAGATGGCAGGCAAAATTAAAATAAAATAAAATAAAAACAAAAAAACAAAGGAAAACAAAACAAAAAGTTCTCCCTGCAAAGGAAACTCTATGCCCGCTTGATTTCAATGGTGAATTTTGACACACATTTCAGAAAGAACTACTAGAAATTTTACACAAAAGACATTTTGTGTAAATGGTTAATTGGTATAACCTTTATGAAAAGCAGCATGGATATTCCTCAAAAAATTGAGAATGGAAATCCCATATGATTCCATTATCCTTCTTCTGTGTATTTACCCACAGAAAACCAAATACACTAATCTGCAGAAATATATGCATCCCATGTTTATCACAGCATTATTTACGATAGCCAAGAATTGGAAACTAAGTGCCCATTGTCAGATGAATGAATAAAGAAAATATAAACATGCACACATACTATGGAACACTGCATAGTCCTAAAAAAGAGGAAATTATGTTACAACATGGTTGAAACTAGAGGTTATTATGCTAAGGGAAATAAGTCAGAAGGGGAAAGACAAGTACAAGATAATGTCACTCACTTGTGAAATATAAACTAACAAATCAAAAAGACAGATAAGACAAAAACCAACCCTTGGACATTGGCAATGGAATTGAGGTTTACAGCAGAGAATGGGGTAGTAAAGGGGATTCGGTATTCAATGGACAGTAGTAGAGGACTTTTAGTAACTTGGTCGTGGATGTGGTGTACTGTCTTATATTTGATGAATGGTGAACCTGCACAATGGGCTTACATTATTACATAAGTCAATAAACAATATAAATTTTTAAAAAGTGCTTTCTCCTTCTTGATCTTATTACTTTAAAAATTATTCTTAAGGTGTGCCCTGACTGAATAGTAGTTAGGTCAATTGCCTCCAAATGGGCACAGTCAATGTATCCCTGGGTTTGAGTTGGGTAGTAGAATGAGAACAACAAATGTGAACAACTAGATATGAATAAAATGCTTCTTCCTCTTCCTCTTCCTCTTCTCTCTTCCTTCCTGCCTGCCTACTCACCTTCATTCCTTCCTGAACCTTATCTTAAAGCAAACGAACAACAACAACAAAAAAACCTGAGGGATAAATTTGGCAAAATCGCAAGCCTGGAACATTGAAAACTACAAACTTTGCTGTAAGAAGACATAACACTTAATAACATATGCATAAATGAAGTAGCATCAAAATATTTTGTGTTGGGAACAGAAAGTAGAGCAAGGACTAAGTGGTAATTAGCAGAATGGGTAGACAGTGGAGCAAGGACGAAGTGGGAGTTGACAGAACATCAAGGAACACCAGGCCTGGAGCACCTGGCAAAGATCTCTGTGGGAAAGCACTAGGGCAGTGTTCCTCTAACTGTTCACTCCCCCAAACAAGATAGATACAGTTATGTAGTTAGAGAGCAAAAGGCTGCATAAGCAAATCCAATGTAAAGATAAAATTATTTATATAAGCTGCTTGAAGCAATTTGATGCTGTGTATGAACTCAATAAATAGGTGGACGGCAGAATATTCAGGGTTCTCAGTCCACAAGACTATTGGCCCCCTGACCCCACCTTTCTATCATCTCACTCTCTCAATCTCTGGTGGTGCCCGCCTCCACTCCCCTGTTCTTGGGAGCAAATCCCAGCAATACTAAGCAAGTATTACTAGAACTGATGAGAGATATTGACAGTAGCACAATAATAGTGGGAGACTTCAACACTCCATTTACAACAATGGATTGATCAACCAGGCAGAAAATTGACAGGGAAATAACAACTTTAAACAACTATTTGGAACAATTAGTTCTAATAGACGTATACTGAACACTTCATTCAATGACTATAAATTTCATTTTATTCTCAAGTGCACATTGAATATCCTCAAGGATAAATCATATGTTGGGACACAAAACGTATCTCAACAAATTTACAAGGATTTAAATCATACCAAACATCTTCTCTGAAAATAATGACTTAAAACTGGAGAGCTGGAAAACCCCAAAATAATTGGAGACAAAACAATATACTTCTGAATGAATTTGGTAAAAGAGTAAATCAAAGAGAAATTTAAAAAATGTTTAGAGATTGAAGACACAAGCTACCAGAATCTATGAGATGCAGCAAAAGCGGTACTAAGAGGGACGTTCATTGCAATCCGGGCTTACATCAAGAAACGAGAAAAATCGCACTTAAATAATTTAACCCTATATTTAAAGTAACTAGAGAAATCAGAATAATTAAAGTCAAAAGTCAGAAGAGAAGGAATGATACAAATTCGAGCAGAAATACATGAAATAGAAAACAATGAATCCAAAAGTTGGTTCTTTGAAAAAATAAACAAAATTGACAAACCACTGGCTGGACTCAAAGAAAATCAAAAGAGAGAAAACTCTCATAACTAGAATCAGAAATGAAAGAAGTTACAATAGATACTACAGAAATACAAACATCTTAAGACATTACAATGAACAGTTCTGTGCCAACAAATTGAACAGCCTTGAGGACATGGAAAGATTTTTAGAAAAATACAGTCTACCAAGACTGGACCTGAAGAATTGAAACACCTGAACAGAATAAACACAAGCAAGGAAACTGAAGAGGTTATCAAAAGTCTCCCTAAAAAGAAAGCCCATGACCAGAAGGCTTTTCTAATGAGTTTTGCCAAGACTTCAGAGAACAATTAATATCTATTCTTCTCAAACTCTTCCTTTCTTTTTTAAAGGAAAGGTGCAGGTAGGAATGAAGGCAAGTAGACAGGTGAGCAGGAAGAGAGAGGAAGCAGAAGCCTTTTATTTTATTTTTATTTAGTTGTTCACACTGGTTGTCCTTCTTGGACCTGGGACTCAAACCCAGGGGTTTGTGGCCTGAGCTCCTTTAGAGGCAATTGATTTGACTGCTGCTCTACCAGGGCATGCCAGCCAACTGATTTTCAACAAAGGTGTCAAGGCAATTGAATGTGGAAAAGATAATCTTTTCAATAAACAACTGGAGGAATTGAGTATTTAGGCCTTCCCAAGTGAAACTCCTACTATATTCTATTTTTTTTTTCTTTTCATTTAGTTGTTTCACATTTGTTGTTCACCTTGGCCCCGGTCTTGAACACTGGACCTTAAGATGTATGTGGGACTGCTCTGAAGTGTACTAGACCACTAGGCCACCAGGGCACAGCTTCATGCTATATTCTAAACTTTCAATTAACTAGGTCATAAACTTAAATGCAAGGAGTAAAATAAAAAATCTTCTAAAAGCAAAATAGGAGAAAAATCTTTGTGACTTTCTGTTAGGCAAAGATTTCTTAAATAAAATACAAAATCAAGGAACTACAAAAAATAAAAATGGGTAAATTAGACTTCAAAATGAGAAACTTCTGCTCTTTGAAAGATGTTAAAGGAATGAAAAAACTAGCCACAACTGGAAGAATGTATTTGCAAAACACATATCCTACAAAGGACTTGTATCCACACTATGTAAGTAAACCTTATAACTCCATAAGACAAAAACTCAATTAAAAAATGGAGAGGGGAATGCCCTGTGGCTTAGGTGGCTGAGATACTAGTGTTCAGAGTATTTAAAGCCCCAGTTCAAGACCCAGGGCCAGAGTGAAAAACAGAAAATACATACAGACATATGCATAGATGTATATGCTTTTCCTTTCCCTCCCTTTTTCCCTCCTTCCGTCCCTGCTTTCCTTCCTTCCTTCCTTCTCCAAAAAAAAAAAAAAAAAAAAAATGGAAAAATATATTTCAACATATAATTCACCAAAGAGGATATTATAGATAGATAGATATAGAGTTGTATTAATTATTTTGTGTACATTATCTAATATAACTCATCAGAAGCATTTTTATGAGTAAATGATTACTTTAATTTTGTAGATGAGGAAATTTGAAGTCAAATTATTCATATGAAATCTCCTAACATGGTATGGAACAGGAATTAAAACCCAATTAGAGAGAATTCTGGAAAGATGGCTGAGTAGGAGGCACCAGGCATCTGTAGGTTAGATTTCCATTTGTATCACTGTAGATGCAAAACAATTGTTAAATTAAGAAATTTTGCCTATCAGTAAGAAACCTGCATTGCAGTTTTGAATATTTTGGCGTTCAACTCAATTACTCTGAAGCATCTTCTAATGCTTAAACAAATCTAGTCTTTGAGGAACTGCTGGATCTAATTTTTCTAACCAAAATCAGTTCTTTGGAATTTGATTTGCCTTAAAAAATCTGAGTCTCCTCACTGATGGGTAATAACAGAGAAGAAATTCAAGTTGTTGATTCAATAATAAGATGGCAATACAAATTATTAAATGCCAGAAATATGTTTTTTCTTTTGATTTGGAGTTTTTTGGTTTGTTTTGTTTTTATTCTCAACCTTGAGTCACAAACCTGGGCCCTTTGGCTTTACGTCTTCTACACCTTACTTAGACACCTCAACCACCTCCGCCACAAGGGTACACCAGAAATGTATGTTTTTAAAGTTATGCCCATTTCTGAGTAGTTTAAATTTACCAGGTGAGTCACTGATAAGCACTTAGATTTTTTTTCTTCCAGTATCTATTTCCACACTAAAAATGAGTAAAGATAACCTTATAGATAATGCATAGATATATACAAATGATTTTGTAATTTCATTTCTAAAAGAGATAACCTATTATAAGCTAGAATAATATCATCCTTTGTGTTGAAGCTTAACAAGATGTACTATTGCCTATGTAAGTCAGTGTTACTACAAGGAACAGTGGTTATGTTGCTGGGAAAATAAAAACTAAGCTTCCCAGGTATAGCAGATTGACTCACGCATTATTAACATCCTCCCTTGCTCCAGATGAATAAATTGACTTGGTTTTCTTGCTTGGTTCTACAGTATTATCTACTGGCATGTTGAGACTTCTCAGGGGTTTTAAAACCAAAGTTGCTTATTTATAGGATCCTCCAGATGAAAAAAATTACCACTCACAGTAAGTAAAGGCTGTCAGATGCTTTTTTATGCACAAGAGTAATTTTAAGTGTATATGATGCCACTCATTACACAACAGAGTACTTCCCACGTGAACTCTCTAGCTCTATTGTGCTATGATTCTAACAACTAGGGAAAACTAGGGGGAAAATCTCCGCTTCAATACTTTAAAGACTCAGGACTTTTGATTAATAGTGCAATTCAACAAAACTATATTAAGCTGCTGTTATGTGCAAGTTGAATAAGGAAGATGGTCATAACCTCCAAATATATGAAAGCTCTAATTCACCAAAAAAAATATTTGCATTTCAAGTTATTATTTTATCAACTGTCTGATTGTGCAGGAATGGTTACACTTGTAACAATATAAGCTGACCCCCATGACTGCTTTGGTGAAAATACAGTGTATTAATTATATTGTCTCATTAACCAGCATTGAAAATATTAAGCTTCCCCCCTTCCCATTCCCCCTTTGGTTTGTTTTTCATTAACCGACACCTGGCTTTCTGTGTCAGGTGTACATGCCAGAGATGGCAATGATAAAGTCATGTGATATGGCCAGCTCAGCGTAGGTATTAGTGTGCAAACCAGCTAGCAATTGCAGCCGGTCATTTCCAGTCACTTGGATCAGCTGAGATGGGAACATCAATTTAAATGAAAGCGTAGTTTGGGTGCTGACCCGTTGTCACGAGATACAGACTTACCATCTTACCTTTAAAATTCATTAACAAGTGAGTAGAGTGCAGGAAACACTTTTACAACTTATGAAGATAGAGATCATTAAGAAGGAAAGGGAGCTGAGCAGGTGAAGAGCTCAATTCTGTGGTGAAGGATAGAATTGAACAGTTGTCGGTAAACTTATTGTATCATACACAGAAGTTGATCTACACTAATGCACACCATCAACCTACATAATGTCATGCAATGTTACTGCAGTAAAGTTTTTTTTAAAAAAAGTATGAAAATTCATTAACTTTTTCTTGAAGTAATTATACTTGCAGACAGTAATTATACTTCCTATGCAGACAGGAAAGATTGCACACTGTAAGTGTGTACATTAATAAGCTATCATTGCAACTCTCAGGTGTGTAGTACAGGTGCACCCTTGTGGTTCAGATGGCTGAGACAACTAAGGTGGAGAGCATGTAAAGCCCAAGGACCTGGCTCTAAGACCTGTGGAGAGGACAGGGGGCAAACAAAATCATGCAATGCAGTAATGTTAACCGTAGTCACCATACTGTGCTTTGCTCCCCCAGACATACTCACAATTAGAAGTTTGTAGTCTTTGATCAATATCTTCCCATTTCTCCCATACCCCAGCCCCTGGCAACCACCGTTCTATTTTTCGTTTGAGTTTGACATTTTTAGATTGCACATATAAGTGAAACTATAATAGTATAATGCTTTCTCTCTCTGATTTATTTCACCTTAGCAAAATGCCCTCAAGTTTCATCCATGTTGTTGCAAATAGCAAGATAGTAAATGGATAATAATATCTGTGTGTTTGTGCGTGTATACACACATAAATATTATTATACATAAATATTATGTATACACATATGCCACAATTACTTTATTCATCTGTGGATGCATATTTAAGTTGTTTTCATGTCTCGGCTGTTGTAAGAAATACAACAATGACATGGGGTGCCAATATTTCATAGAGATACTGATTTCATTTCCTTCAAATATATACCCAGAAGAGATATTGCCAGATGATCTAGTAGTTCTACTTTAAATTTTGGGGGGAAATTCCATACTGTTTTCCAGAAGGCTATGCTAATTTACATTCTACCAACAGTGCACCAGGGTTTCTCTTTTTCCACATCTCCATAGACATTTGTTATTTCTGGCCTTTTTGATAATAGACGTTTTAACAAGTGTGAGGTGATGTCTCATTGTGGTTTGGATTTGTATTTCTCTAATGATTAGTGATGTCCACCTTTACATGTATCTGTTCAAATTTCTTTCTAACTTCTATCATCACATATTATTTTTGTCTCATAAACTTGAATCAGAATTAAACATGTAGTCCCACATATCTTGCTTTTCTCTCGATATTATGCTTGTGAAATTCATTTTATATTGTTGTGTATCATTGTAAGTCACTGCTATGTAGTATTCCATTTTATGAACACACTACAATTTATTATCCTTTCTTTACTAATGAGTATGCAGGTAGTTCTCTACTTTGAGTTAATACAAAAAAGGAATAACACATATTTTAAACAATGAGCAACTTGATTTGCAAGGCCTTTGTGAACTGGCTGGAATATGTTCCTCCACTCTTAATTCTTGTCACTTCCTTGATGTCACTGAAAGTGACATCATGCTTAACTTTCTGCTGTGGACTCTAGCCATCTCTCTCTTGCCTCCTGGTTTACGAACATTCGATTCTCTCTTCCGGGAACATTTGTTTAATGCTAGCCTTCCTTAACTTGGATAACACTTGCCCCACCCCTTTGGACCTCAGTGTGGATGTTCTTTCCTCTAGAAAGTAGCCCTTACTCCCCAAACTTCGAATATAGTCATCCACCTGTATCTCCTGTTTCCTTGTGTGTATCCCCAGGAGATTGTGGACAGAGTGTCTGTACTTAGGGCAGAGTGGGCACGGGTGTGGCTGAATATACTTCTGTTGAATCCAGTGATAGACATTCGTTTTAAGACCAGAAAACTCTAACAGAAACAGGACATGATCAGGTTATTACATACTTTCTCTTCGGTTTTAATGTATATAGATAATGAATGTGAACACTTTCAAAAGGAAAATGTGTCTGGTATACCCTCATGGCTCAGGCAGCTAAGGTGGCTAAGCCGCAGACCATGTAAAGCTCAAGCATCCAGGTATGAGACCCGGGACAGGGAGAAATGGGACAAAAAAAAAGTTTCTTTTTAAACTTCATTCTTGAAACATAGCCTTCTACACTGCTACACTCCTGCTGTTTCAACGGTTTTTATACTTGTTGGATTACAGAACTGGGACCACCGTGAGGTCAGGATCAAAAAACATGCTTGCAGTTCTATCATGTCTACACTGGAAGAGAGGGAAGAACAGGAGTACTGAGGTGTCATCAGGAGTTTTCACACCTGAGTCTACCTTTGGTTGAGTGATAGGCTGGTTTTTCCTTCTCCTCTGATGCAAGACTGCTCTTTGAGTTTTGAGGGGTGAAGAGTTGGAAGGTGGATATGGACTTGGCTATATTTGATGAAGCACTTCAGGTATTAGTTTAAAATAAAAATGTCTAGTCCTCATCTCAGAGCCTCTTAATCAGGATTCTCAGGGGGAAATTATCTCAGTTTTAACCTGGTACAGTTTAAAGAGCTCCAGGTAATTCCTATCAAGAATGATGTATGGAAAATGCTTTGGGGGAAATTCAGAGTGTCTTAGGAACTGGGTTTTCAGCTCATGGTATGGTGCAAGTGGTTTGAATTACAAGCTGACTTTGCCCATCTCTTCCCAACACCATATTGGGTCACTTTTTGTTGGTAACTTGAAAATTGTCAAAGGAAGGATATTTACAACACAGAAATATACAAATACAACAAATGGGAAAATTTCCTCCACCAGAGAACCAGTAGTTTAACTCTTCCAAGTATACCACTGACTACAGAAATGAACAAAACAAATGACAAATCTTTGCCCTTATGGAGCTGACATTCTAATTACGGAGGGAGACAAAGTAAGTGATTTATGTTAGAAGTATGTTAGAAGGGGATAAGCACTAAAGAGACATAGCTGGGGAAACTGTGAATGGTGGTAGGTATTGTAATTATAAATCAAGTGATCAGAAAAAGCCTCACTGAGCACATAACATTTGAGCATTAATTTGAAGAAGAGGAGGAGCAAGCTATGCATATAGTTAAGAGCAGCGTGGTGCAGGTGGAGAGAACAGAGAGTAAGTGCAAAGACCCAAAGACAGAGGGCCAGAGGAACCCAGCTAAGTGAGGAAGAGTTAATTAGTAAAAGCTGAGGTTCTAGAGGTAATGGGTGAGTGAAGGAGGGTGGAAAGTCATTTAGAAGACCTGAGAAAACAATAGTGGCAACTGCTGATTTTTGTTTGTTTTATTTTTTAGTGTTAAAATACATAGTTATTAAATGTTAACTTGTCAGATTCCTTGCTGAGTTCAAAGAAGACTGCTGAATTTCTTAAGACTGGTTTAACCTCTAGACTTGCCTAGGTAGCCACTAGTTGCAGGTGGCTATTCCAATGTAAATGGATTTAACTTCAATAAAGTACTTTAACTTTACAATAAAATTAAAAAATCACTCTCTTCCAGCACCGCATTTCAAGTGTTTATCATGTGTGACTGATAGCTACCATATTGGATAGCACAAATAAAGAAAATTCTCATCATTGCAGAATTTTCTGTAGGATGAGGCTGCTATGAGCAGCAAACCTTTGTAGGGGTTGCAGGATCCTGGTTCTTAGCCTTTTTGTGGATGGTACCTATCTGCTAGCAGATCTTTGAGATGGACATCTTGGTATAGGCATCCTGGAGTTGATTTCTGCTTAGATTGTAAGTTTCTATTTCAGGACCTTCTGTAAGTAGCTTTATATAAAACCTGTAATCTTCTCCAGAGACATCCTCTAGTTCATTTATTTATATAGTCATAAAAGATGAGTGATCACTGGCTATTACCTCAGTCGTATAACCTGTTGTGAAAAGCAAGGATGAGTTTGATGAAAATTACTGGCCAAAAATGGCCCAAATTACAGTTTAGAGACTTTATTTATTTATTTATTTTGTGGTTGTTTTCAATACTAAGGATTCACATGAGTGATTAAATCTGAGGTAGAAATTGCCCAGGGTCAAGACACACAAAACAATCCCTTCATCTTTTCTGTGAGAAAGGATGCTTTATAGGGTTAACTCAGAGTTCTTTATATCATACTTCTCCTGGATTGTGGGACCATCAAAACTTGGTGGTCAGACCAGGGACTTTTCTGTAGCTGGTTCCGTGTGGCAGAGGGAAAGCAATCTCTGAATTTCATAAAAATGGCAAAAATCCTATGAGCTCCCAAGCTTATTTATTTGGAGCAGGATAATTCATAAGTAGCTGGGAGCTCATGCTTTAGTCTCCTAGAGATGGAATCTGGGGGAAGGTGTGTCCCCAGGCCTAGGTGAGCATAGATCCTTTGGACCAAGGAGTCTTGATTTGCACCTGTGTATTTTTGTGGATATTTCTCTGGGTTGAGGTCTTCTAGGTCTTCTGTCTTGAATCATCCTCAGATTTCTCCAGCTTCCTTCATGCAGTGCTCTTTTCCCTCTTCCCTCAACCAAATACAGTCTAGAATTCTATAGTCTGTTTTTGCTTCTCCCTCTAAATTTACCCTTAGGGAAGAATCTGAAAAAAAATTTTGTTGCTAAAATATATGTGATTTAGTGATTACTTCTCCCAGGAGTAAATCCTGTTAGTTTAAGTCAAAGGAATAAATCTCTAATTGTGCAATTTCAGATATCAGCTAAGTATATTCTAGTGCCTCTAATATCAAGTTTATAGTTAGGGATACTATATGTTCAATTTGTCTGGCTTATACTTGTTCTTGCATATTTATTGACAATAGTCCTGTTCACTCTCGAAATATCTGGATGATAAATTAAATAATCACCCATTTATAGCCCCTTTTCTGCTTAAAGTCTGGAGAACAGGTACAAAGGAAAATTTTATCAAAGTACTTCTGAGGAAATAAAAAAGGGAAAAAGAGAAAAAAATGACCTCTGAGAGTTGACTTCCTCTAAAAAAGTCTTTGTCTTTCCCTCCTTTTTTAAATTTCATTCTCAAATTGGAGACAAAGGGCGCTGCATGGAGTATGACTTTTTTCAACAATTGTTAAACAATGAAATAAATCTTGGTCTTTGAATAGAATCCTAAAGCAGCACAACTCTCCCAGGCTACTTCTAATCATGTTAGTTAATCCTGATGTCAAATATTTCCCTGTCTGTTGATGTAGGAAAATACACTTTCTTTTGAGAACCCCCTTAACTGAGTTATTTCTTCCTATTGGCATTGTTTGGGTCTATTCCACTTCCTATTTCTTGAAAGGCACAGATTTTTGTCTGGAGGGCATACAATTAGAATTTGTTGTATTCTTGCCTGTGGGTTTCACATCTTATCAGAGATAAGGGCTTAGAGTATCTGGCATCTGCAAAGTTCTTTCCCAATTAATCTAGCCAGGAGGCAAACTGGAACACCAGTCACTAGTAGTGTGCTGCACCTACTTGCATATAAATGGTATTTTAAGAGGAAGAAAGCATGAAGCCACAAAGTCATAATGTTACTTTAGAGCCAGATTGGAGCTATAAAAAGCACACTGTGTAAGCACTTGCATTTTTAACTGTTCTCAGTTATCTGTTGGTTATTAGAAAAGTTTGTGTGTTCATTTGGATTTTTATATCAAGCAGATGTTTTAAAAGTTCTTGTTATTGTTTTCTTTAAATAAATATATTGGTTATACATCTTACAACTTACCTTTATAAATAGCCAGGCAGAAAAGGACTTGCTTGACATTTTGCATTATCACTTTAGGTTAGAGAATTCCCAGTTTCAAGCAAGATCTAAGAATTCTCATAATATTGTTCCTGTTACCCTTTGATTCTAATTGGTTAATAATTAATCTATTTTATTTCTTTTGGAACAAAGGGTTAAATCCCAGCATAAAGGTTAATTTAAAACAACAGTTGGCCTCTTGTACAAACTTTCTCTTCCATTTAAGGACACACTCTTTTTTTTTTTTTTTTCCATTCCAAATGCTAGTTTACATTTCAGTGAGCTAGTTTTCTTTTTATCCTACCTTCACTTTAAATGTTACCCCGCAAATATCAGGAATTATTTCTAAATCACAAAAAGTATATCTAGTTTCACAACACAAAACTACATTGACCAAGAAAAAAAATTTTAATAGAAAGTGGGTTTTATTGGTGAGTGTGATTAAGGGGGAGGGGGTGGCAGCTCTGAGGTTCTCACAGTACAGGACCCACCATTGGTCTGGGGGCTTCACTTAGCAATGTATTTGACCCAACAGACATCTGGGATGAGCCATCTTTCAGTTTGTTAGGTTCCCTCAAAGATTTGGAGGATTTGGGGGTTTGGTTTGGGAGCATGGGTAGAGTGACCCAGGGAAATGATTTGAATATCAAAAGAGTTTATTTGGAACTTCGAGGTCTAGCTCACTGAATGAGCAGGCTGGCACTGGGGTAAGGGTGATTGACTATTTTATAGGAAGGTGGGGGTAGATGCGTATTGGAGGCAGGATGGAATTTCAGATTCAAGGTGTGGCACTGCTGTAATTCACTCAGAGCCTGGAGGCAAAGATTCTGTTCAGAAATTCTTTAAGATGGCAATAGAGACATTAGTCAAAACAATGAGGATCATTATCAGAAGAGACTGAGAAAAGTGGCCTAGGACCTGCCTCCACAGCCACCAAGAAAGACTGAGACAAAGGCCAATGGAGAATCTGGCCCAAACCTCACACTAAATGGCATCATCCATGCCTTTCTGGGGGATCCTTGTCCTATCAGTTACCCTGTCTTCAAGTTCATCTGCATTAAACTTGGTGAAACTCCACTTCTTAGAGATGTGAATCTCCTAGAGAGCAGGAAACTTGAACTTGACCCTGCATAGGACCTCAGTTACATGCTTTGTTCTGCAGCTTGGTGGAAATGGACATGATGACCTGGCCACTGTGCCCTAGGGCTTTCCAAAGGCACCTTATATACCTGGAGGGGAGCCTAAATTGGAGGCAGCATGATTGGGTTCAAATGTAAATGTCCTCCAGAAAGGGCTATCTTCAAGATCCCTTAGGATGTGGTAGAAGACTTTTTCCTGAACTTAATGCAAAAGTTAGTCTGCCAGGAATTTCCCACAGTACTATGGAGGCTGTAGCTATGTCCAAGGACACACAAGCACCGTCCCTACTCTGCAGCTGTACATAACTGGTAAGAGTTGCCACTAGAAACCACACATAGTCAAGGAGGTGAATCTCTACCTCAGAGTATTAAAAGGAGCTCCCCTAACCCTGTCCCCTCCCCTTCCCCACTGCTCAGCTTTGGGTACAATATCCCTGAATCAATACCAGTAAAATAAAGTGCTTTTCTCAACTTTGAGTGTGCAGCTGTCAGTCTTCTTGCCATCTGGAGGCTATGCCATAACATTTGGTGCAGTGGCTGGAAAGACCATCAGCTGTGCTGGCCCTTTGTTGCCGCTGCCGATGGGGGACAGAGGTGACTCCTCCGACTCGGGCCCAGGCGCCACCAGGTAATTTCTGGGTCCCAGTCTGTACGGGGCCTGACAGGATTGGATTTCCTTTTGTGCCCCGGTGGATCAGTAAAGGAGAGAAAAGTCTTTTGGAACCAGACTTCTGATTGGTAAGTGTCCCTGGGGACCCAGCGCGAGTTCACGCCTGCCACTGATGGCAAAAGAAGGGCTTGATCACCCCTTAGGCAACCTCGTTGCCTCTGAGAATAGGGACTTTTCTGGGTGGAAGTCAAACTCGGACTGACTGTGTGCGAACGTGAAAACAAATGTTCTACTCCACAGTAAACGCTATGGAGTCTGTTGGAGTCCCAATCTGTGGTTCCGTGGTGACCTCATATGGCTTAAGGAGCTGTCGACACTTGGGGAACTGAAGAAGTCCAGTTCCTCCCTGCAGTATTGATCTGGGTCAGGGGTTTATACTGACACATCCCTGAAGCTAAGAGGCACCTCATCCCTGCGAGGGGAGTCGCCAGAAGGACAAGTGAAAGTTTCCCTGCGTCTGTCTTGAGTCTCTGTTCACTGGGAGGGACATATTGTCCACAATCATGGGAAGCAGTCCTTCTTAATCACTGTTTTAGAATATATGTTAAAAAAACTTTAAGAAGGGATTTATAAGTGATCATGGTATCAAATTGGCCCCTTGGAAATTACACCAGTTATGTGAATTAGAGTGGCCAGCCTTTGGGATAGACTGGCCATCAGAGGAGCCTTAGATTTCCCCACAGTGAGGGCTGTTTATAAAGTTGTAACAGGAGACCCAGGTCACCCTGATCAGTTTCCATATATAGACCAGTGGTTAGAAATTGCTCAAGTTGAGCCTCCATGTGTCTAGCTCTGTATTAATGGTCAAGGACATTGTAAGGTTTTAGTCAGCCAGGAAAGGAAACATGTCAGAAGAAGCAGAGTCCATTAATCTTCCAGGAATTCTGGGCAGGAGTGAATGAGAATTATGACCCAGGCTAGGAAGTGGCTTCAGAGTCAGGCTCCAGCAGACACTGTGAACACAGAAAATTGGGTAAAAGAAGCCCTTCCAGATGATGTACCCCCACCCCCAGTGGGACACTAACACTGAGGAAGGGAGAAATAAGTTGGAGAGATATCACCAGGCCTTCCTTCAGGAAGTCTGGGCAGGAGCTTAGAAGCCCACTAACATGGGTAAGACCTCTGAGGTCCTCTAGAAACCAGAGGAAAGCCCAGCAGACTTTTATGAGAGACTTTATGAGGCTTTTAGGGTCTACATGTCCTTTGATCCTGAGTTCCCAGAGAATCAAAAAATGGTTAACGCTGCCTTTGTTGGCCAGGCTCGGCCCAAGGTAAGAAGGAAATTTCAGAAACTGGAGGGCTTTGCAGGCAAGTATGCCACAGAGCTTCTGGAGATAGCAAATAAAGTCTTCATTAATCGTGACTGAGCATTGAGGAAGGAGGCTGATGAGTGACTGAGGAAAAAAACAAACCTTCTATCAGCTGCCTTAAGACACACCGCTCCTGCCAAGGAAAAGGGAGGTTACAAGACAGGGGCCAGAGGACTAGAGAGGAAGGCTCCATTAGGTTGGGAACAGTGTGCATATGCAAGAAAACGGGACACTAGAAAAATGAACAAAACCGTCAGAGAGGAAAACCAGGTTCTTCCAACCTGCCTAGCTGCTACCAGCCTGAGCCACCTGAAGCAGACCTGAGGGCACTGGCAAGAACATACTCTGATTAGGACAGACCAGGCTCTTTTCAACTAGGCCTCCACGAGCCCTTGGTCAAAATGAAAACTGGGAGCCGGACTGTGAACTTTGTGGTCAATACAGGGGCTGAACGCTCAGTTGTTACTTACAAGGTAGCACCCCTCTCAGAGCGTGAGGCCTCTATCACAGGGGCTACTAGAGCCAGGGCCCACAGACTGTTCTGTGGTCCCCGCAGGTGCCGGATGGGAAGCCACCATGTAGTACATGAATTCTTGTCTATGAAAAATAATGGTGTGATAAGATGTTAAGAGCCTAAGCGCATTAACTGAAGAACTTGAACAAGGATACAGAAACTGAGTAGACATAAAAATGAATATGTATAACCTCCTGTCTGAAGGAAAGGAAAGATGCATTCTAACTAGATAGAAAGATGAATTCAACTTTATAGACTAGGAAGATTGGTTGCATAAGGTATCAGACCGATGGGCCTCCAGGCCCAGACTCTGAATCAGGTTTGCAGGTCCCGAGATTCACTTTTATCAGAACTATAAAAGAAATCACAATTAATAAATTCACAAGAAGCCTCAGGCTTTCCTTTTTTAACTTAAATTATTTTTTACCTGTGTATGTATATAAAGACAAAAATATTTGTATGTGTGCTTGTCGGCACATGCTAATTTGTTTGGATCACAGAAGTTTAATAGCTTTCTTCATTTACCAGCATGTTTATCATATTAGTCCCACCAAGGTCCTTCTGTCCTGTTTGTATATCTCACCCATACACTCAATCCTTTGAATGTCATACTCTGCTCCCATTTCCCTCTCCCTATAAGTAATTTAACATATTTAACAAGTATATCTTATTTGAATGTGTTATATAAACTTCATATATTTTTAGTTTATATGACTAGTATTGTATTCTGTTCTGTATCTTTTACCAACAAGGTCTCTGTTTTAAAGATTTATTTTTGTTGTCATGTGGTCTGTCTAATCCATTATATCCATCCTGTTTACTCTCAGTGATGGCTACTGAGGTTAACCTCAATGATCCAGAACCATAAAAGATAATATTATAAACACCTTCTTACATGTACCCTGAGAGACCAGTCTAATCGCTATAAATTGATATCTTGTTTTTTTGTGAAATTTATTAAAATTTTTTTCTCCCAGGTCTCTGGTGACCTGGCAGTTAAGTCTGCTGGATGCAGTCCACATACATCCCAAGGACCTGGGTCAGAGACCCGGGGTCAGGGGAATAACCAAATGTACAACTGAGAAAAACAAATAAAATGCATCTTCCTCCTCTCTCTTCCTGCCTGCTTGTCTGGCTACTCGCCTGCATTCCTGCTTTCACCTTTCCTTTAGAAAAAAATGTTTTTTTCTCCTATGCAAGGAGCCAATTTTCCCAATACCTTCTAAACAGTTTATTCCTTTTACAGTTGTTTGCAGTTTCATTTTTATTGAATATTAAATTTCAGTTACTTAATATACTTTCAAATACTTGGTTACAGGTATGTTTCTGAGCTTTTCTAAGTACTTATTTCCAATGGGAACTCTGCACTCTGAGAAACAATAACTTGTGTAGACTCACCAGGGGATTCTCCCTTGCCAGTCTCATTCCTGGTATCTGATTACCTGGCAGATCAAAGAAGAATCAGAAATTTTCTTGGTGAGCATGGAGTCAAGATAAATCATTTTAATGTTTGTATCTAATTTCAGCTAAAAATTTTCTGCTCATACATGACCTTTGTAACTAGACTGTTCACCTTTAGGTTCCAGATAGAACCCATCCCCATCCTCTTTTTTTTATAGCACATTCATTCTTCAGGTTAGCATGGGATAAATCATCAGAGTTAAGTATGTTTAAAGCAATCACATTCTAGAATTGCCTTCTGAGATGATTCTAAGCCACCTCAGCTAATTTAATTCAGCAGATGGGAGGGAGTTTAACTTCGGACACAGATGGAATTGAATCCTGGCTATTCTGTTTCTTGGTGGACACTGTTGAATGCCTACCTATTAGCTTTTTTATCAAATTTCCCCATTTTCATTTCCACTCATCCCCATGTTTTCCTTGCTAGAAATTTTTTTTTTTTTTTTTTTTTTTTTTAAGAAAAGGTGCAGGCAGGAATGAAGGAAGTAGGCAGACAGGCAGGAAGAGACAGGCAGAAGTACTTTATTTTATTTAGTTGTTCACATTGGTTGTTCCCTCGGGCCCCAGGTCTTGAACCTGGGACTTTGGGATGGTTGTGGCACTGCTCCCAGGGTGCATGAGACCACTAGTCCACCAGGGTGCACGCTCTTGCTGGAATTTTTTGAAGTGGCAGTGTTCCAGGTCTCGTGAAATGGATTTTGTTTGTACCCACATGCAGACCACCATTGGAGCAGTGGCGGCCATCTTGTGAGCATGAGGAAATAGTCTAAGATTAAAAGGTCTGTTTATAAATGATGGTACCTCAGAAATAGGGAAAAGAATCTGTCCTGAAGGGCATTCCTAGAGTTGCTGAATCAATCCTAGAACCAGCTACCCGCAAACTTCTCATGAAGTAAGTAGTAAATCCTGTTTTCATGTGTTACTCAGAGTATGTTCTGCGGACCAGCATTGGCATCATTTCGTTGCTTACTATAAATACAGAACCACATCCCTCACCTCCAACCACCTGAATCAGAATCTGCAGTTTAAAAAGATCCCGAGTGACTTTTTTTACCCTAGACCCCTAGTCTTGAACCGTGGTGCATTCCTGCACCTTAGCTGTTTGAAACAGAGTTGTGCCTCCAGGTGATTCTTATTCATATTAAAATTTGAACAGCTCTGGTATAAACTACTCCTCATAAAATTTTTATTTCTTGCAGCTGAATTCATCCTAATTAATAGGCTACGACACTGGCCAAGTTAACGAAAACATCTAAGTCTCAGTTTCTTTTGTAAAATAGGAGCAATAAAAATAGTGCTTACCTTGTAAAAATGCCACAGTGAGTCAATAAACACATAAAACATTCAAGCACAACATCTGGCATATATTAAATACTTAATGTTAGTGTTCTTTACTGAATTCTGCAAACATCTTTAATGCAGACCACAGTAATGGTTGAATGCAAATGTAATGCTGTGCCTTCCCAGGGTGGAAAGTGTTCTAGCACCTCTGTGGGGTGGGGCTTCTTGTGTCCTCACTGCCGTCAGGAGGTCAGCGCAGGCTACTCGAGCAGCAGCTTTCCAGAGAATTAAGAGTTGGCAGCTTGTACGTGCAAGCCACAGTGTGATTTTATTTTTTAATTTCCTTAATCTCAATAATAGAACTCATTGTTTAGACATGACTAGGTCATTTCTGCAAAGATACAGGCCGGCTGAAGAAAGCAAGGCAACTTAGGAAAGACTGTAGGACAAAAGTGAGATTAAAGAAAGAGTCTTTTGCTTATATGGTGACTGTGTGATAAGACAACAGGCTGGGGCTGTAAACTTACATATTAAGTCATCACCTCGTTAAACTGAGGCCCCGGTAGGCTTGGTTTAGCACAGTAAGATAACGTCTGCTTGCCAAGCATCCATGAACTGCAGCCTATCCATATGTCATACAAACAGAAGGCCCTAAAACCATGAACATATTTGCCATACTCTATCATCAGAACACATTTATCACAATAAAAAGCATTCATGGAAACACTAAATGCCAATGGGAAAACAAAGAACCCATGACCTCTGAGTTGTGCTATCTCGGAGGCCCCACCTATTTCTCTAGCCTGGGAAAGCAGGTCAGCAGGATACCTGATTCCAGACCCACCCACACCAGATGGTGAAGGTACAGAAGGGTCTAGCTGGAAGTCAAGGCTCTAGCAGCTCAGCAGGGCAGAGCGTCCTCAGTGAACTGCAGGGGAATTGGATATAATTGAAGGAAACTCTTGGTCTGCCTACAAGGGTACTAGCACAGAGCAAGTTTTCCCAACATGATGAAGGGAGGCGCTGTACGAAGGGGCTGACTTGAGACTCCAAGTAGGCAGAAAGCTGGTCTATCATACTTACCATGCTTATCATGTCTAATTAATGTGGAGTGGACTTTGGAATAGGGCTCAGAGCTCCTTGATATTAACTCAAAACTCTGAAAGCAAGACTCAACTGTACAGAGTACTGGATCCCAGGCTCATGACATAGTGCCCATTACCAGAACAGGACACCACTAAGGCAAAGGGAAATGCAGCTCCTTTCTTTTCTCATGGGCAGCACCAGCCAAGTTTTGGGTTAGATCTCTGTCAGGGAGGAAATGGTGGAAAACACATGAGCCCAGTGGCTCTCCTCCTTCTAAGTCCTTAAGATTGGGGGTGATGACTTGGGGCTACCCAGCCGCTTGAGTGTTTCTTATCCTAGCCCTGCATGGGTGAATATAAATACCAGTGGTGAAACAATAAATATTTCTTATTCAATATCATAGTCCAATGAGTTGGTTAGGGTGAGGTAGGTGAGTTCCAAGCATTTTCCATCTGATGACACCAGCATCTTCTTGGGCCTTGGAATCCTCCACTGTTTCCTCTTCATCCAGTTGAAGGGATAACAAATGAAGACCTCAAGGGAAGTATTTATGAGCTAGGCTTGGAAGCAGGTACTTCATTTCTGTTTACTTCCCACTGGTAAGAACTAGTCAGGAAGCCCCTCTTAGTTGCAAGGAGACTGATGCATGTTTTCAAGAAGTATGCTAAGGAAGAGAATACAAATATTGTTGAGTAGATAGCCAGTCTTCCATGGGAGAAGAAAACAGAAGCTACAGCAACAATGAGTTGAGGTTTATAGGAAATAAATTAAAATAGCTCTCCTTTTGGCAGGCCCTGATAACTCAGGTGTCAAGTCTATGCCTGGAGAACAGTTCACATACAGCCCAATGACTTGGGTTTGGGCCTGGGTGTGAAGGGGACAACTACATAAAAAAATGCTTCTTCCTCGTCTCTCTTCCTTCTTGCCTGCTGTCTGCATGCCTTCATTGCTTCCTCTTTGAAAAAAAAATGACTTCCCTTTAAAAAAGTTAATTTAACTTGTAGAGAAAAGCAAGAGATAGTCATTCATTCATTCATCAATGTCTTCATTGCTCTGTTTAATCAATACAAAGTTTATTGTGGATTGACCATACCAGGCACATCAAGATGAGCTTATTTAATAATTATTAGTGGAAGACTTACAGTTGTCAAATAGTGTTCTAGGTGTTGGGATTAGTACTGTGAACAAAATCAGACAATACCACCGACTTATTCTTGATTAATGGGTGATGTAGACATGAATGCAAAAATAGATAATAAAAGATAGTGTTATAATAGAGATGCTATATGAATCCAAAAATAAACATCTGAATTTAGCTGGGGTGGTAGTGGTTTGAGAATAATAATGCAGCCGGTACTCACTGAGTTTTTCCCCTTTGTGCCAAACACTGTGCCAAGCAACTCATATACCATGTTATTTAATCTCACAATCACCTAGTGAAATTATTTTTTTCACTTTATAGATAAGGAAACTAGAACAAAGAAAGCTTAAATAACTTTCTCAAGGTCACTTAGATGAAACCCATGTCTGAACTTGCGCCTAGCAAATATTGACACTCTGTATACCATGCTGTCTTCTCTTAGACAGGAGAAGATATTGGAGCTGGATCTTGAAGTGTATATAAGAGTTGAACTAATGGATAAGGTGTAAGGACCTTTTAGCTTTTCATTTGGTTGTTTCCTTTGGCTCTGGCTCTCAAACCCCAGTCCTCAGGTTTTACATGGACTACACTGGAGCCAGAGACTTACCACTTGAGTCACTAAGACAGGCCTACATTTTTTAAAGTTATTTAAAAAAAATAAAGATAGGATAAATCAAAGTTGACAAATTCTGATTTTTAATCTAGACACTGGTGACTGGTCTAATTTGTCTCAGATAAATTTTCATTGGAGGCTATTCAGAGGGACTAAATCAGTTCTAGGGCAAAACGAGAATCTGAATTTCTTGCTTATAGAAAAGACCAAACTTTGCTTATGTCCAAAATGAACCACTATACTCTACAGAAAATAGATTGACCTAAATTGAGCCAAAACTCATTTGGACCATATAAAAGTGTATTAAATGATCTTTTCTGGACATTTCATATTTCATTGAAAGTTTTTCTCCTAATATGATAGTGTGATAAATTAGTTTTAAAATGAAAATAGAAGTGATTTTTGATTTTGAGATGTTTATAAGTCTTTGACTCCTATTGTGTTTTATTTTGAAGGGAAAGGTGCAGACAGGAATGAAGGCGAGTAGGCAGGCAGGCAGGAAAAGAGAGGAGGAAGAAGCACTTTATTTTAGTCAACCATTAATCATCGGTTGTTTCCCCGCCCCTGGGTCTTGAACCCGGGACCTTTTGGATGCATGGGGATTGTGCCTGGCTTAAACCACTAGGCGACCAGGGCACACCTGAATTCTATTGTTTAATGGTAAACAGTTGGAAAAAAAATTCAATAATTCCAAGATTATTGTACCTTAATAGGATGGTACAATAGTATATTTTGGTAAAATATTCCATTTTCTAAAACTGTATTATAACTTTATTTTTAAAGGAAAGTGCAGGCAGGAATGAAGGTGAATAAGCAGGCAGTCAGGAAAAGAGAGGAGGGTGAAGTACTTTATTTTACCTCGTTGTTCATCTTGGCTGTTCTCCATAGCCTGGAATGCGAACCCAGGTCCTTGAGGTGTATGTGGTCTGTGCTTTGGTGGGAGGCAGTTGATGAAATAATTATTCCAACAGGGCATACCATTGTTTCATTTTGTTTTGTTTTAAAGAGCAAGGCCGGCAGGCAGGAAGGGAGGGAGAGGAGGAAGAAGCATTTTATTCAGTTGTTCACTGTAGTTGTCATCTCTCCCCATCTTCTACCCCAGGCCCTTGGGCTGTATGTGGACTCCACCCTAGGAATCAAATTAACACCTGAGCCACCAGGGAAAGCCAAATCTTAATATCAGAGTCAAGGCCTGGTGGCCCCGGCTGCTGACTCAGTGTCTAGAGCTTGGCCCGCAGGAAGTCCGAGGACCACAGTTAGCAATCTGGGGCCGGGGAACAACCAGATCTGAACAAAGAGCTAAAAATTCTTCTCCCTTCTCCTCTTTCCTGCCTGCTTGCTTGTCTTCAATCCTCTAACAAATTAATATTGGAAGGGTGAAGAGGTTAGCAAGCGGTAGAGAGATTAAAACTGGATTTTTTGTACTAAAATCTCATTTTACCAGTCTTATGGTTAGTCCCTTAGAAGTTTTTTAGAGTGATATGCTTTCTTTATTCCAAATTTGTATGAAAACTTGATTCTTAATATTTTTTAGCAATGAAATAACAAAATAATTCTAGGCACTCACCATTGGTCAGTTCTCGTATCTTCCTGTTTTATGGATAAGGAAAGCAAATCTCTGAAAAGTGAAGTAACCTGGCCAGAGCATCAAACTAGAATTTGAGCTCAAGCTGATAGATTTCAGAGCCTGTAGTGTTTTATTTGTTGCATAGTCATAGTGAGAGCAAATAGCAAGGTAACTATCAAGAGGGTGAATGAAAATTATTATTTATCCTATGGAAATTTGGGCCATCAAGCTAAATTTTCAAAGAAATGCTCTTTACATTCCCAATTCATCTATGCAAAAAATGTTCTTGGGCATACGCTTGGGGATTCCTTTTTTAATTCCCTAACCCATGCCAAAGTGCATGGGTTGAACATAATAATAAGTTATAACATGAAATTAGTCATGATAAGCTTTTCTGTGTCTATGTCCTGTCATCTGATTCCCAAGTGTCAGGGAGATGGCTCAGTCTGCACTTCCAGTTTATGTTGACATCAGCCAGGGGAAAAAAATGTACTGGGAATACATTGTGCTTATCATTTGAAGACAAAATGGTCTTAATTTCTTTTTAATAGCAATTATCTTATTAAATCAAATGTTTCCAGTGGGAAATTCATTTCAGGAGTGATGAATAGATTTTTTAAACAGACTTTTTTTTTTTTTTAAAGCAGTTTTAGGTTCACAGCAAAATTGAGCAGAAAGTACAGCGTTTCCATATGTTTGGCATGCCCCCCTCCCTGCCCTGCCCCACCACCCCATGCATAGCTTCTCTTATTACCAACATCCCCGCCTGAGTGGTACATTTATTACAACTGATGAAACTACATTGACAAATTATTATCACTCAAAGAATAATTTGTTTAAAAAGAAAGGTGCAGGCAGGAATGAAGGCAAGCAGGCAGGCAGGAAGACAGAGGAGGAGGAAGAATCCTCAGGGAACCCCTAACATTTTTTTTGCTAGAAAGATATAGTTGTCTGATTCTAAATTACTTAATAGCACAAGTGATAAGTTCATTGTGAACATTCAGACTAAACAATATTGAATTTAATATTTAATTAGAAATTTATATTTCCAATATGATACTCAGTTTCAGAAGATGTTGTTAGTGGTATTTTTTTTCAATGTAAATAGCTTTATATTTTTTGTAGTTTTTTTTCTTCCTGGTTATTTCTCACTGAAAGTGAAAAATCCATGGGTGGTGCAGTGCTGTGACTCAGGTGGCTAAGACAGCTGAGGTACTGGTCATGAACTGTATTCCAGACCCAGCCAGGGTTGAAGAATAAAAAAAGTTAAAAATCCATAGAGGTAGGAAAAGATGGAAAGGCAGGGCATTCAGAAAACAAAGTCAGTGTACAGATCAACTCTAACCTGACCTAACTCTGAGCTCTTCTTATTCACATGGTTATAAGGTATTTAATGTGAAAGGAAGAATTTGCTTTTCTTTTCCAACTTGAAATATGAAATTCCATTTGGAGCTAGAAGAAAATGTGTTAGAAATAATAACATGAATAGTTAATATTATTGATTAAATAGCATACATATCATGTGCCAGACAATGTGCTAAGTCTTTTTCCTGTCTTATCTCACTTAATACTCGTAAGCATCCTATGATATTGGAGCAAATTTCCATTTTACAAATGGGTAAATGGGTCATAACATCCTGGTAAATACCTGTGCTGAGATTTAATCTCTGGTGTATCAGGGTAGGATAACTAGTTTCACTCCCAAACCACAGTGATATAACACAATGAAAGTGTGTTTCTTCTTTGGGTAAAAGCGCAGGGTGAACGGTCCTCATTAGGTGGCTCTTTTTACTGCTCACCTCTAAGCAGAGACCTGTGTACAGAGGGCCCTTCCATCTCCTGGCTTGAATATGTTGTCACAAGATCTCCAGATCATCAACCATCCTGGAGTGCAGGAAGACTGAGCAGGATTTTTTATGACCAGACCTGAAGTAGTGACATCACTTCTGCCCACATTTCATTGGCCAGAACTCAGTCACTTGGCTCCATCTAGATGCAAAGGGACTTGGGAAATGTAGTTAAGCAACGTGTTCCAGAAGGCAGGACAACTGAAACCTAAGAAATCTCTCTATGACACATTTGTCTGACTCAGGACTCTTAACCATCTACTATCTTCCCCTGATCTTTGACCAGAGGAAAACTATCAAGTGTCTCTGAGACTTAACACCACATTACATACATCAAGTTGGGCATTTAAACAGCTGCAAGAAATAATATAGTGCAGCCATTATTAGCCTGATAACTGCCTCTAAACCTGATGACCTATTTATTCACTAGATGACATTAGGTAAGTTTCTGAAGTTTTGCTTTTCCTCATCCCTTTGCACGTCTCGCTGATAGCTGTGCAGGTCAAAGGAAATAGTTTATGTAAAAACACTTTCTAAGTAGTAAAATGACATACAAATGTCAGAGATTGATGATGTTATTATTGTTACTTCCTAAGAGATAATACAACTGATAGGTAACAATTGCTCTATAATATTGGAGAAGAAATCACTGTGAGTTGGGCTGGCTAGGGTATGCCTATGGAAGAGGTAGAATTTAATATGAATGGATGAATGAATGATATTTACCATAGTAGGAGAAGAAGGAAGAAGGTGTTTAAGACAGGGAGCACCAAACTACCTAAGAAGTGGGAGAGGGGAGTGTGCCTTGTGTGACACTGAAAACATTCTTGTTCTTAGAGGGTTCTGAGGTTGGGGTGGTCAGGGGCATGTGAACTTCAGGCTTCTGTCACCTTGACTTTACTTCAGTCACCTGCGGAGACATTTCTCCGTGGACCACTCATAGTTTATATCTTGCAAATGAGGTATTGCTTGTACTTGGTTCAAGTCTATCTTTCCAAGGATGTTTGATAGTGATAGTGTCCCCACCTAGAGCAAAGGATGGGCAAGCTGAGTGCCCATTAGATGCCTCATGATTGTCAAAAAGAAAACCAAGATGTTCACCCAGCACCAGTAACATATGTCAAAATTAAGTATAACTGTAGAAATCCAGAGACATTGACAGCAGGAAACAGAAAATTCAAGAAACAGATTTTTTTTTTTTTAAAGGAAAGGTGTAGGGAGTCAGGCAGGAAGTGAAAGGAGGAAGAAACATTTCTTTTTGTTGTTTTCGTTTAGTTGTTCACACTAGTTGTTCTCCCCCCAGACCTGGGATTCGAGCTCAGGGTTATGTGGTTTGCATCCTTCGGAGGTGACTGACCTAAACGCTCCTCTACCAGGGAGCACCCGAGTGCTAGATCTTGATGTGCAGCCTTGGCTGTGGGAACAACAAGAAAAGGAAGCACCTGCTTCCCAGTGGCTTCTAGCACGATGACATCCTCTGAAAGGGCAGGGCAGAGCCTCCCCAGTTCTGGTTTTGTTAATGGTTCCATATTCCTCATGGTGAATTTCAAGGATCCACACCCAGGGTGAAGATCAAGGCTTTATTCTATTGTAAACCTCCACACTGTAGAGCACAGAGTATTTTGCTGTTGCTTTAATGCTAAAACCTGTTATTAAATCCAGATTCGAGTTTCCTCTCTGACAACCTTAAAAAAAGAAAGTAGAGGAAGTAGGACAGGGCAGGGGAAGGAATAGGCTTGGGGTCAAGCCCATGATGTCCTGGTCTAGGCCTGGCCCTGTGGGAGCTTTGGAGCATAAATTATACCTTGGAGTTTATCCAGCTCTGAGGCAAAGGAGGCAGACTTTCATGTTCATGCACCAGTTAATCAATGGTTATGGTTCCCCAGAGGAAATCTGGATTTTTGCAAATATTGGCTTCTTTGGAAGCAAAGCAAACAGAAACTGGAAGATAGACCTCAGAACTTATCCGAAAAGATCAGGAGAGCTGTGAGTGGTACCATGAGAATCGGCTGGGCCAGAAAGCATCTATTCTATCATTTCATTGCAGGTTTGACAGTCCTGATCTTTCAGACAAAAAGGATATTAACAATAGTAGGGATGGAGGAAGCTCTGGGTAATTAGAATTGTTAGAGCAATCTAAGGAATTCTTTTAAAATCCTACCCCTGGGGCTCCCTAGTAGCCCAGGGGTTAAGCCTGTGCCTGGGATGCACTCGTCCCAGCTAAACCGAACAACTAAATAAATACAATGCTTCCTCCTCTCCCTTCCTACCTGCTGCCTGCTTACCTTCACACCTCTTTCCTTCCTGTTTAAAAAGACCAAACAATGATGCATCCTGTTGGAGTAATGGTTTCATCTACTGGTTGAAGCGTGGTCCATTTACATCCCAAGGACCTGGGTTCACCTCTTGGGCGAGGAAAACAGCCATGATGTACAACTAAACAAAAATAATAATAATAAAAATGCTTCCTCTTCCTCTCTGCCTGCCTGCCTGCCTGCCTGCCTACTCGCCTTCAACTCCTACCACATTGTTCCTTAAAAAAATAAAATGAAATGAAAAATAAACAAAACAAAATACTACCCAAGATTACGTTAAGTGAACTAAGTCAAAAGAAGAAGGAGAGATACCAGATGACCTCACTCATAGGTGGAAGGTGAGTAGACAAAGCAAAACCAATTCTTAGACATCTGCAACAGAGCTGAGGTTACCAATAGGGAATGGGATGGGAGCCGGTTGGGGGGAGTGCATGTGGCAAATGGTGGTGGAGCCCCCCGGATGATGGTGAAGAACACTTGGTGATTTGGTGGAGATCAGGGTGCGTTGACATATATCTAAGGACTGGGGAATCTATACATAGGAAATTATTTTAATGTGTAGAATAATTTCTGCAATAAAAAATAAAGTAAAAAAGTACTACCCAAGATCATATTTGTTTATACTATGTAAAAAAATACCAAAAAGCCTCTTTTGGCAATTGATCATTAAATATATGCCATGTAACCAGCATTATAGGTGAGACAGACCACTTATGACTCAGTCTACCTTGAGATGTTCCCACTAGAGTTGAGTTGATGAAATTCACAAGCACAAAGCAAGTATGAGCAACACTGACACTTTATAATTAAAGAGTGTTGGATTCCGGGAAAAGAGAAACAGATTCCCCTTGGCTACACTTTTTCAGAAACTCACAGAACGAGTGATCAAGTCCATGCAAGCAGTCTTTCAACGAATCTAAGTGACATCTCAGTGCCAGATGATAAGCATGTTAGGACTGAGGGCTAGGGGAGCAAATCACAAGACATGTGATGCAAACTGTCTCCATGTAGCTCAGGTAGCTAAGGCACAGGCTATGGGGTCATGGTCAGGACTGGAAAAAGAATAAAAATTAAAAATAATGTCAGAGTATAAGAATAAAGGATACAATCCTGGAGATTATTTGGGGAGCATTTTTTGGTAGAAAGTTCAATTACTGTGTTTCATTGATCTGAGCTGTCATAGATGATAAGATTTGCCATATTTTATTTAGCATCAAGAAAGATAAAAGGTGCGATTGGGGCAATGCAGTACCATAAGTTATAAGACATATCCTGGTTGCAGAGGTATTATAATGTAAAATAAATGTTCACTTTAGAATTGAGGAAGTGGGACTACGAGGGACATGACTTAATTTTCTTTTCTGGCTATCAGTTACTCATTTACTTTTTGTTGTTAAGGGAAAGGCAGAGGCAGGAATGAAGGTGAGTGGGCAGGAAGGAAGGAAGGAAGAGGAAGAAGCATCTTTATTTTATTTTACTTAGTTGGTCATTTTGGTTGTTTCCCTGGTCCAGGTCTTGAACCAGGGACCTTGGGAAGTATGTGGATTACATCTCCAGTGAACTAACCTGTTAGGCCACCAGGGAGTGATGCATTTGCTTTTTCAGTTAAAAATTGATGGAATGGGCGTGCCCTGGTGGAGTAACAGATTAGTTAGCCCAGACCACAGTGCACATACTCTAAAGACCAGGATTTAAGACCTGGGGCTGGGATGAAAACCAAGAATAAGAACTAAATAAAATAAAGGAAGTATTTCTTCCTTTCCCCTCCTACCTGTCTCTGCTCACCTTCCTTCCTACCTGCACCTTTCCTTTAAAAAAAGATTTAAAAAATTTATTGAATGAACATGGCATTATACCATTATAGAGGTTTAAGAAATATATCATTTTAAGTCAGCAAATAGACATCTGTGTATAATATATTAAGTAATCACCAATAGTCCAATTCTTCATCATATAATTGACCCTTTTTACCCAGCTTGCCCTCCCTCCCACTTCCCTTCTGGTAACAACTAATTTGATCTTATAGAGCAAAAGTCTGTTTTCGTTTGATTTGGTTCATTTGTTTGATTGATTTCTCTATATACCACACATGAATGAAATCAGACAATATCTGTTTTTCTACTTCTGACTTATTTCATTAAACATAATTCTTTCTAGGTCTACTCATCTTGTTCCAAATGGCAGGGGTTCATATTTTTATAGCTGTTTATGTATATACATATATATGTATGTATATTACATCTCCTTTATCTATTAATCTGTTGTTGGGCATTTAGGCTGCTTCCAGCTCTTGGCTGTTGTAAACAAAGCTGAATAAACATACAGGTGCACACATCTCTTCAAATTAGTGCTTTTGTGTTTTGATGTCATATATATATATATACTCAGAAGTAAGATAATAGAATAGTATGAAATTTTTTAAAAAATTTTTTAAGGGATGGTGCCGGCAGCAATGAAGGTGAGTAGGCAAGCAGGCAGGAGGAGAGAGGAGGAAGAAACATTTTTACTTATTTTATTTAGCTGTTTATCATGGTTGTTCCCTCAACCCTGGGACATAAATCCTGGTCCCCAGGATGTATGTGGACAGCACTTGGCCAGAGGCAGTGGAGCATTCCACCAGGATGCACCTTGTATTTTTTGAGGAGTGTCCATACTATTAATGGTTGCACCATTTTACACTCACATCAATAGTGCATAAGTTTACATTTTCTTGGAATTCTCAACAATGTTTATTATTTCTAGTTTCTTTGGATGACAGCAATTCTCACAGATGTGAGATGTTGTCTTGTTGTTTTACTTAAACTTATTTTAGATTGAGAGGAAATTAATATCTAGCTTATTCTAATGGTCCATATTTTTACTGGCCCCCCCCAGTCCCCCTCCCCCCCCACACCATTTTATATTTTTGGTTTCTTTCTGTATCTAAGTAGAGTTTCATTCATTTTGTAGAAATACCTTTAGTATTTTCTGCAAGGCCGGCTTAGTCATCATGAATTCCTTTTATTTTTCTGGAAAGTTCTTTATCGCTCTTTCGATTCTGAAGGATGAACCTAGCAGGGTAGATGATTCTTGACTGGAAGTCCTTTTCTTTCAGCATGTTGAATATATATCATACCTTTCCTGTCTGCTTGTAAAGTTTTCGCTGACAATTCTGATGTTTTATGGGAGTTTCCTTGTATGTGATTGGTTTTTCTCTAGCTGCTTTTAAGATTTTCTCTTTATTTTGAATTTTTGTCATTTTAATTGCAATGTGTCTCAGTTTATATGTTTGGATTTCTCTTATTTGGAACTCTTTGCGTTTCCTTGATCTGGATGTCTGTTTCCTTTCCCAGGTTAGGGAAGCTCTTAGCTATTATTTCCTCTATTAAGGCTTCCACGTCTCTCTCTCAAAGGTGCAGGCAGAAATGAAGGTGAGTAGGTAGATAGTCAGGAAGAGAGAAAAGGAAGAAGCACTTTATTTTTTTTATTACTTGTTCTTCTTGGTTGTCCCCTATCCCCAACCCTGGTTCTGCCCTGGGACACGAACCCCGATCCTTGGGATGTATGTGGACTGTGCCAAAAGGAGACAGAGGACCCACTGCTACTCCATAGGGTGCACCAATGCCCCCTTTTCTTCTTCTGGAGGCTTATGATTCAAATATTGTTCCTCTCAAAGTTATCCCATGTAAGTCTCTTATGCTAGCTTTGTTTTTTGTTTAATTTTTTCTTCCCTTTGCTGGTTCGATGGGGTGCTTTCCGCTGCCTTTTAATTCACTTTTCTGATTGGAAACTTCTTCCAGTCTACTGTTTAGCCCCTGTATTGTGTATTTTAGCTCAGCTATTGTGTTCTTTAGCTCTATAAATTCTATTTGGAACGTTATATTTTCTCTGTCTTTGTTGTAGATCTTATTTTGTTCATCCATTGTTTTCTTATTTTTAGTGAGAATCATAAAGACTGCTGCTTTGAAATCTTCAGGTGATTTGCTTCTTAATTCTGTTGCATTAGGTTTTTTTCCCTCTTGGGTTTTAATCTATCATTTGGGGTAAATTTCCTGTCTCTTCATTTTGTTTGATACTCTGTTTATTTCTATGCTGAAGTTAAAAAGCTTTCCTTTCCTGTCTTGATGTAAAGGTCCTGTGTTGGGATTTCAGGTTGTAGAGTATGTCCTGGAGTAGCACTCCACTTGCCAGGGGGGCTTCAGGCCACTGGCTGGTGGGTGAGCAGTGGCCTCAGGCAGGGGAGGGCCAGCTGTTTCTCAGCCTGCTGGATTTTCTCTTCTGATCTTCCTGGAGAGAACTGCAATAAAGGAACTGGAAACTCCACGAGCTGAGCTTGTAGGCAAACACTGCGCTATCAGTGCTGGGGCTCTGGTCTCTGGGATTGCTGCCACGGTCAGATCCACGATCAGGAAAACAAACTGTCCCAGGGTTGCGAGCCCCTCTTGGCAGAGGAGTTTGGTCTCTGACCCTACTCTAGTATGGTGTCCCCCTGTACCAGTGCCATACAGAAAATCGTTTAGAAGGACACCCAGCAGTGTCTCTGTTCACTAAAGGCTAGCCCTCTTTCTTATTCTTCCACTGATTTTTTTGGTTGAACTACTGAAAATCCTTCAGTTAGATCTGTGCACGCTTCCTCTGACATCTCCCCTGCTTGTACCCTGTTTTCTCTCCTCCTCAAAGTCCTATTATTCTCCACAAGAAAGCCTGTCTTTTTTTCCTCACCAGCTTGTATGTGCCTCCCTTCAGGGTGAAGTTCCTAGGTGTTGGACACCCAATGTGTCGTAAGTCCTTCCAGCCCTGGGAAGGGGTATCCCTCCTGACCTTGGGTTGAGAGGCCTAGGCAGCAATTTCGATGAGACTGGCTGTTTTTCATACCTTTTTCAATGTTTCCTATACTTTTCCTTATGAAGAGCTGGTTCCCCAATACTCAGCTCTTTTTCGAAGGTCATGGTTTGTATCTAGATGTAATTTTGCTGTGTCTTTGGAGAAGAGGTGAGTTTAAGATCTTGTTAGTCCACCATCTTGGGTACGTCTCCTCACGTTTTAAATTTTATTTTATTAAAAATATTTTTTGAGTAGTATTGGTTTTTATGGTTTATATCATGATAGAAGTCACATTATCATAAATCAATATCTGTATATAGTATATTATGTCTATCACTAAAGATTAAATTCCATCCTTTACCATAGAATTGCCTAATTTACCTTCCCCCTTCTCTTCTGGTAACTGGTAATTTAGTTTTATAGCTCAAAAGTGAATTTTTGATTTATTTAGTTCATTTATCTGTTCTGTTTTTTTTAGGTACCACATATGAGAAAAAAATCATACAATATTTATCTTTCTCTGTCTGACTCATTTCACCAAGCATAATTCCCTCTAGTTCTATCCATGTTGTTGCAAATGGCAGGATTTCATCTTTTACTTTACAAATAGCAATTCCTTGTGTGTATATTCCACATCTTCTTTATCTAATTTTCTTTTCCTTTTAAAGGACACACAGAAGAGTACCCACTTCCCCTTTTGATAGTTCTGAGTGTTATCAGTCTCCTAAAGTCAGAGGAAAAATAATGGAAAACAAGAATGCCTTTGGGTGTGCCAGGTGGAGTGGCAATTGGGTCTGCCACCTCCACACACATTTCAGGGATCGCAGTTTGTATTTTGGGGCCAGGGATGCAGTGGGGCAGGGGACAACCAAGATGAACAACTAAACATAATAAAGTACTTCTCCCTCCTCTCTCTTCCTGCCTGTCTGCCTGCTCAACATTTTTCCTGCCTGCACCTTTCCTTTTTTTAAAAAAAAAAAATAAAAGAATGCCTTCGTTATCTAGCTCTAAGTTCTAACTAACTAAATAGTGCAATGGAAGCAAGTAATAATATTAGAAATAGTAGGTAATATTGATCAGATGCTCAGTATGAATTCAGCACTGGGTTACTTTTTTTTTTTTGAGGAAACGTACAGGCAGGAATGAAGGCAAGAAGTCAGGCAGGCAGCAAGAGAGAGGAGAGAGAAGTACTTTATTTTACATAGTTGTTCATCATTGGTTGTTTCCTCGGCCCCAGGTCTTGAACTGGGGACCTTGGGATGTATGCGGATCGCACCCGGTTTAAGTTGCTAGACTACAGGGTGCACCAGGCCTAATTACTTTTTATCTATTACTTAATTTAATTCTTACTTCATTGAGTAAAGGTATTAATAGCTCTATTTTACTGAGAGGTAACGTGAACTTTAAAGAGTGTGTCTGAAGTCACACAGCTCCTAAGTATCTGATGGAGACTGAAACGCAGTTCTGTCTACATGCTGTATGTTTTTAAGCTATGCCAGTAGGTGATTTGGTAAGACCCAATTTCCTGAAAAGGAAAAGAAAAATTAAGATATTTCATGCAGTCAGCATTTACCAGCAACATATTTTCTCATGATTCTTTTAGAAAGCAAAATATTAATATACAGACTAACAAAAGAATTGAGTGACCTATCTTAAACTATGACTGTATTTCTGATGTCATCATTGCATAACTAATCTTTTTTACAGTCTTTGAGAATTATACTGCTGGGTAATGGATTTTAAATTGCACGTCTAAGTTGACTAAGAACTCTGTAGTTAGTGGGTTATATTTAAATGACCACAGAATAGATAAGGTGCACAATTAAATAGCACATTTCTTCCAAACCCTTAATTTGTGTTGGGATATTCAATTACCATCCTTTATGTACAGGCATGAATTTTGATCCAGTAGCAGGGAAGTCAGGCCCAGAAGTTTGCAGATTCAGAATTGACTCAACTGTTGATGTCCACACACATTTTAGTTGCCGAATTCTTGATGAAGAACTAAATCAAATAAAGTACTCCTTCCTCCTCTCTTTTCCTGCCTGACTGCTCATCTTCATTTCTGCTTGCACCTTTGTTTAAAAAAGAATTAATTGTGCCTTAACAAAACTTAAGTGAGTTGGGTCCTTCTTAGTAGCGAGCCTCTGTCCATTAATTATTTTTGTATTTATTGGGTGCCTGCTGTGGGTCAGACACAATGGAAGGCCCTGGGTATACTGTGGCGTGCAAAATAAACTTTGACTGTGTCCTTAGATTTGTTTCTTGCTGTTTCAAATGTATTTATTAATTCCGTAATGATACAATATTTGCCCTTATGTCGAAAGTTATTAAATATTGTCTCTCATCTCCACACACACTCTTACATACTTTTGTTTTGTGTGCATCCCATACAAACCATATTTCTCGAAGACCGCAATGCCAGCCGACCAGCAGCCTTTCTTAGAGGTCTGAGTCCCAGTTCTCTGTAGACCCTCCTCTGAGCTAAGAGACTCCAGCTGGCAAAGAAGCAGTCCCTGTTTAGGGTCCCTTGAGGATTTTCTTCCAGGCTTCTATTTCCATGCCCACCCCACCCCCCACCCCCAGTTTAGGACTATTAATTTGTACCAAAGTTGCTAAAGCAAAAAATCACAAAGCATTTTGCTTTCCTTTACAACCCTCATCCAAAAACAAATAAACCAAAAAAAAACCCCACACGTATTTGTAGGAAGAAATGGTTTTGTTCATGGGAAAAAATATATTCAAAATGTACAGAGGGTCTATCACCCATTGTTTTAAAAAGTTTATGTGACTAGCCACTCAAAATAGCAGGGTATTCTCCCCTGAAATGTTGTCTATATGGGTTTCCAAGGAGACCGCAGAACTGGGTGCTGTCTTGGAGTGTCCTCAGAATACTCTCATTGGTCAGGCAACAGTAAAAACCAGAGCCCTTTCTTTTAAGTGGAAGAGGGAAAGACGGGATAGAAGAAACTACTCAGACTTCATCTTCTTTCCTTGTGGTTTGTGATCTCCATCTCCAACTCTGTCTCCTCAGAAGGCTTCTCGTCCTCCATAGCCTCTGTGGTCTCTACCTCCAAATCCACCTCAGCTCCCTCTGCCAGCCTCCAAACCCAAAGCAACCATCACTCTTAGGCTTGGCCCAGTGCAGACTAATGTTGTTTTCATCAATGTCACCATCTTCCATGGCCTCTGTGGTGACTTTGCATCTTCTTTGCTACCGAAGTCTATGAAACCAAACCCTTTGGAGGACCCACTATTTTTGCCCTAACAGAAATGTCAAAGGACACTTTTAAGGCCTCTTCTGTGGTATCTTCAGACAGACCTTCAACAAACAGGGTTTGCGATGACTGGCTTCATGCTTTGGAAGATCCCCTTGGGTGTTTACAACTCCAGCCTGATTGCTCTGCCCTCAATTTCCCGTTTATTACAGGAATTTAAGTTCTTCATCTTCACCATCTTTCTCCTCATCCTCATCATCTGAGGCAGGGGCACAGCAGCGGTTACTTTCATAACTGCTGGTTCAAATTCATCTTCATCTTCATCCTCATCATCATGTTGTTTCACTGTCTTCAGCCTTCTTCCTCATCACTGTTCTCATTTTTGGCATTCTTGTCATTCTTTGCTCTTGGCTGGGGTGACTGCTCCCTTTTTACCAGCGGTTACTACTGCTTTGACTGGTGTAGCCACAACCTGCTTGGCGGGTGTAGCTATGGTTTTTGTTTTTTTTTCATCAAGAGTGACAACTGCTTTTTTTTTTTTTGCCGCTGTGGCGACTTGCACCTTTTTTTTTTTTTTACTGGGGAAACATCACTTTTTTTGCTGGAGCAGTAACCTCTTCTCCACTGCTATCATCTTCTTCATCTCTTCACAGTTCCTCATTTTCACTATCTTCTATCTCCTTTGGGGGAGGAGCCATTTTCTTGGGCTCACCTTGATTTTTGTCGACCTTTGTGAGCTTCACCATTAATGGTGGCTTATAACATGTCTGACCAGTGAGTGGCGCGGATGAGCCCAGAGGAACCCAAGCGACGTTGATGGCAGCTGCTGGCATTGAAGGATCTGTAGCCCAGAAAGCTTCTAAACTTGAACTTAACTTGGTCCCTTTGTTCCTCAACCCTTGGTGCAATTATCTGTATCTGTCTGTAAATTTAATATTCTCTTTTCCCTTTTCAATTCTCTAGTACCTACTTCATTCTTAACTTTTAAATTCCTTCTGTTAAGATAAATAGTATAGTTTCTGGATTAAACACGGCCTTCATTTGTTCTCTAAATTCTATGATCTATTTTTACAAATCTCATTTTGTAATAAGTTCTTATTTTCTCATAAACATACTAGCACAAAGAACTCTTGCATTTTTTCCCTATGCTTTGTGCGATATTTTCCACAGTGCATCTGATGCGCCAGTTCCTTTCCTTATTTCTCTTTTCTTTGTTGAGTGTATTTGCATAGTTGTGTGTTTTCTTTTTATCTTGTTTGGGCTTCATGTTTTCTGTAAGTTTTCTTTTTATCTTGCTCTTGGAAAACATGAGCAACTTTTTCATACACATGTTTTGCTCTAACACATAATGGATAAATCTTTCTTGGCACCCTTTTCTGCCTCTCTGACAAAGTTTTGTTGTTTCCTATAGCTATAGTGTGATGAGTAATATCAAGAACAGATTTATTAACACCCATTGAGACTTGAATGCACTCATTGCAGAATCTCAGTAATCATTACATGAAGTCTCCCTGCTGGGCTATGACCTTTTCTAATTTCAGGAGTTTTTACAAATACAAATCAAGCTGAACAGATTATGGTCATGTTTTCATCCAAAAAAAAAAAAAATGGACAATTAAGGGTAACTTGTGTTAAATGTATAACTAAGTAAAGTTTATTAATATTTTACTTTATCTTTTAGATTCCAAAATACTGTAGCCTCAAGATTAAAGAATCTTGCTATCCTTAACTACTGCTAATTGCCCTAGGGCCCTGGATGTTGAACCCTAATCAGAGATCTATGATGTAGTTTTTTATAAAATCTCTGCCCAACAAAGATCCCAAATATTGCATGGTGAATGTTTCAAAATAATCTTTTGAGTGTGTTTGAATTTGTGACATAAGAGAAATAGTTTGGTAGTAGTAGGAAGAGTAGAAGCAGAGTTAAAGAGTATCCAAATCTTCTTAGAAGCAGAGCACCTGAATTGGGATCGAGAAATTAATAATAATAATACAATACAATGTCTTATACTTTAAGATTTTTGGCATGCCCTAGTTAGTGGTTAGAGATCTGCCAGCTCTGGCAGAGTGTAGCCCACATATATCCCAAGAACTGGAGTTTGTGTCCAGGGGCTAAGGGGGGTGGGGTGGCAGAATAAATAAGATGAACAACTAAACAAAAATAAACAAAATGCTTCCTCCTCTCTTGGCTTGCCTGCCTGTCTACTTGCTTTCATTCCTGCCATACCTTTCCTTTTAAAAAAAGATTTTCTAATTCTGGGAATGCCTTTGTGGCTTAGACCACTGAGATGCTGAAGTGCAGACCATATAAAGCCCAAGAATGTGGGTTTATGACCTGGGGCTAGAGTGAAAAATCAAAAATGCTTAAAGCCTTAAAAAAAAATTCTTCCTTCTTTCCCTCCTTCTTTATGTCCTTCCTTTTTCCCTTCCTTCCTCTATTTAAAAAGAAAAAAAGATTTTCTAGTTCTGTAACTACGTGCCCTTCCTATAAATCATGTTACTTCGCTCAAAACCATTCCTTACACAGATATATAACTTAACTTCTGTTTTGTCACTACTATATGTGAACAACTTCATGGTATATAGCTTTAATCTTTGTAGAATTAGTTCCATAGCATAAATTCCCAGAAGTATGTTTCTTTTTTTAAAGGAAAGATGTAGGCAGGAATGAAGGAGAGTAGATGGGCTGGCAGGAAGAGAAAGGAGGAAGAAGTTTTACTTATTTTTATTTAGTTGTTTGTTTTGGTTGTTTCTCTGACCTCAGATGACAAACCTGGATCCTCGGTGCGTGTGGACTATGCCTGGTTGTCTTATCCACTAAGCTACCACATGAGCCAATTATAGGAATTTGTCAGCAAGATTTGAATACAGATTTCACTACGATCTCATGTGTGGATCTTTTCTGTGTGCTAATTCTATAGGTACACGATTGTACCTCAAAACTTTCTTAGTCTGTATATCTTTGATTTGTATCAAGTATTGTTGAGAAAATTCTTATGAACGTCAAAGAGACCCAAAAGTTCACTTGCGCTCTGGATACACACAACTTCAGCGCTGCAGGCTGATGACATTTAAGGCAGAGATGTGTAAATTTTATATAAAGTTTCTAATATCTGTGCACTTGAAAACAAAGAACCTATGAAACGTAGAGCACAATATGAGATTGACAAGCTTCTGCTTGCACTAGCTGTGCTTCAACACAAGAACACTGGGCATTGCATTTATGTTGATATGAGAATTGGCTTTTATTCGCTTGTAGTCATAATTAAGAGGAATAATCAAGGTGAAATAATCATTGAACTCAGAAATTTTTTGGTCCTCAGACTGATTTCCCCCCTTAAACTTACCCACACATGCTAATACTGTTCTACGCATCTACTGTAACTACGTGCCCTTTACTGTTCTACGCATCTACTACCATGCAACGGTCACTTTTAGGACTTCAGCAGATTTTATCGTAAATAAAATCTCTTAAAGTTACCTGCTGCCAATAAAGGAAAACTCTTTCCAATTTGTTTTAATGACTTTAGTGACAAGAACTCCCAGCATGGAAAGGTAAATAGACAGAAAGCTCCAGTTAACATCTATTCGTGGATCTATTCTCTGATTTCTCAAGATCATCTGCATCTAAGTGAGCAAGGTGACGTGGAGGGATTCAGCGAGAGTGACGAACTGAACAGAATCCTCTTTTTGTTCCACCTCATAAACCGAAATGCTAGATCAAAACATAATAATAATTTAAGAAATAGGTATCAATTTCAAAAGCAGGGAAAACACTACTCCAGAAACCACTGAAACTGCAGGGAGAAGTTGAATCTTTATTGCCAGTAGAAGGAACCAAACCAACCTAACCTATGCCTTTGAATTGCGTAAATATAAGGATAGAGGCTGAGGCTGAGGCTGCTGGCCCTGTGCCTGCAGGGAACTGTGACATTATTATACTGCACAATCATGGGGACCAGAAAAACCCAAGGGCCAAGTTGCTACAAATGTGGGCCTACTTGCCATGAATGGAAGCAGGATGTTAGCAGCTGCTGAGAGTGGCAGTCATCCGACCTTTGAATTGTCTAAAACCAAAAACACAAATAGCATGTGAAGCCTGCAGGGCTCAGGCTTAAGTGACAATGAAACCACCCAACAGGAAAGCTTCCATCACCCTCGTGTTTATAGGATTCTATAGAAGTTACATCTCTACCTTAAGAGAAGCTCTCAGACAAAATAAATAAATAAAATTCAAAAAGAGAATATTCATGTTTGATCTGGACTGAAAATTAACATCTGGATTCTCACTAGTGAAATGGGAGAACATCGATGAAAAAGGAAAATGTCTTCTAAACAGGAGAGTGACTAGAAAAAGAAAACCAATCAGGTTTCTTATCAGTAAAAGTAAATGCCGGAAAACAGTAGAATAGTATCTCCAATGTGTCCGAAGCTTCATTTTGACCATGTGAATATATACTTTCACTTTCAATAATTGTCAGAATAAAAGCCCATACCCTGATTATCAGTGAAGAGGAAGGTCAAAAGACTTTTTCAGATATACAAATACTCCAAGAGTTTCTTATGCACAGGTACTCGACAAAAGAACTATCAAAGAGCGTACTTCATCAAGGGGAATGAATCCAGAAATTGGAGTGGACATGAAGAAGCACTGATCTTGGAAAATAATCACTGCCAATTTTGTGTCCTGGTGCAATAGTTGTCGGGTCTGCCACCTTCAAGTGAGCACAGCTCATGTACATTCCAAGGACCTGGGTTCCCATGCTGGTGCTGGGGTTGTGGGATGCACAACTAAGTAAAAATAAACAGAATGCCTCTTCCTTCTGTGCCTTCCTGCCTGCCTGCCTACTCACCTTCATTCCTGCTTGCACTTTGCTTTAAAAAAAGAAAAAGAAAAAAAGCTGAATTTTGAAATATTTTAAATTTTCGTTTTTGCCTTGGGAAACACATTTCTATTCAATGTCAAATACAATGTTGAAAGACAAATTCCTGACTCTGCAAGTTTTTTTCAGTAGACACTGAAGTTATAACCATCATAAGGTGCATCAAAAACATTTGGTTTTCTTAACATAATGCCCAGACTTGTCTCATAAGTATCACAAACTCTTAAAAGTGAAAATTATACATTCACACAGTCATAATTAAGCCTGTAGTTAGATGCTGAATAAAAAGAAGGGTCAGCTTTTAATCTGGACTTGATTGCTATAAATTCCAGTCAGTCTTAACACATAAAGATGGAATCCCCTATTTCAATCAAGAATAAATGACTTTAATCTCTAAACATCCCAAACTTGGTCTGAGGTTAAGTCTGTCCTGGTTACCTTTGACTTTTTGTAACCTTTCAACTTCTTTCTTGAATTAAGGGTTGAAAAGAAGACAATAGTTATTACTGTAAACCTATATTTCTGTGGTTGTCACAGGCATATTAGCTGTACTGAGGTTGACCTCAACTTTAAGTACCTTATCATTTGATATCTCATTTTGAACATGTTATTTTCTACTTACTTCTGCCATTAGCATTTTTCTTTGTCTGGGGTCAGGTGAGTTACGTCAAGGTGAAAATAGCTGCTCAGATGAGCCATTTCATGCTAAGTATAGAGCATTTACTCCGAAAATGTAGACAGTTTTAGTATTTGCCAAATGCAGCAGTTTTTAACCATGGCATCTCCCAGAAGTTATGAGTGTAAATGTGGTAACCATCTATGTGGAACTTACAGTCTGTTAGTGGGACAAGCCATGGGGAATTCGATGGGGCCAGTATGTCAGTGTCTCTACTGACAGATTTCTAGAGTCTGAATTTGATCTGATAGGGAATGGAGACCTGTTGACTTTACAGAATAAGCAAGTGATGTGAGAGAAATATTATTTTAGAAGTGTAAATCCAAACATTATCTTATGATCTTAGCAATCAATGCCAGCTCCTTGTTATTCATATCAAGGTTATTTACCCTTTGTGAGAATTAACATCAGCAAATATTTAGATTAAAAACTGGCAGTGGCTGTCATTCAACATGCTTCCGGTCTACCTTCTCCATCTGTTAATATGCAATTTGGAATGCAAATTTTAACATTTTCCTATCCAAAATGTAATTAGCAAGATAACATTGCTATCAAAATCTTGAAATCAAATATAAACGATTTCCTCTACCAGCATCCTTTTGGGCTAAAATCTTGTTTTTTTGTGTGTTTCCAGTGTCTTTTACCACCACCTTTTCCCCTCTTTCCTTTCCTCCTCTTTCCTTTCCTCCCACCTCCCACCCCACTGGCCGTCATCATCTTGTGTCCTGAGAATTTTTGCTGGGATTTATCTACTTATTTGTTTTATTTAATTATATTCTACATATGAGTGAAACAATCCTGTATTTCTCTTTTTCTTTCTGATTTATTTCACTTTCAATTCCATTCAGAATGTTGCAAAGGGCATAATTTCCTTTTTTAAAAAACAAAACAAAACAAAACAAAACAAGTTCCACAGAATTCCATTGAGTATATACATATATATACTGTAGCTTCTTTGTCCAGCCTTCGATTGTTGGGCATTTAGGTTGTTTCCATGTCTTGCATTGTAGCCATTTCTAAAGAACAATGTAACTCTCATATTTACATATATATGATGTGGTGATTGAAAAACGTTTACAAAGAGTTCCACAGTGTAATGCCATTTATTTACACTCAAACACACAAACTCCACAGAAACCCACGTATTGTACAGAAATACATACATATTTAAGAACATAGAATGGGTGTCTGGGATAGAGGGAGGAAATGGTATTGGGAATAAAAATGGAAAAATATAACAGTGCTTATGGTAATATTTTCACAAGTTCTCATTTTAAATTTCCAAAACCTGTTCTACTGATTCCTTTTTTGGAGGACTCTTTTTTTTTTTTTTTTTTTTTTTTACAATTTCTAGAGGAATTTTCTCTGTATCTGCGCACCATTCACTATTCTCTAGGAGAGCCTGGTCTGACTTCAGTTGTCTTCTCTGTATCGAATCCTACTACATCTATATCTCCAACCAAGTTCTTTTGAACTAGTCTTCTTATTTCCTGCTGTACATTTTCACTTTTAGCTAAACTCTCTGTAACAGGAGCATTATCTTTACCTCCAACCTAGAAACTACTCTAAGTTTTCCCCCCGCCTCTCCCTCCCCTTCTCCCCCTCACACCCTCTTCTTCTTCCTCCTCCTCTTTTTAAAGGAAACATATAGGCAGGAATGAAGGCAAGTAGGCAGGCAGGGAGAGGAGGAAAAAGCATTTTTATTTTATTTTAATTGTTCACATTGGTTGTTGCCTCCAGCCCCTTGACTCAAACCCACATCCTTGAGATGTACATGGACTGCACGGCTTCAGAGGTAGCTAACCCAACCATTATTCCAACAGGGTATGCAAGCTTTCTTACTTCTATCTCCATCATTCCTCCAGTGTCTAAGAGGAGCATTTATAGTCATCTTTGATTCTTTCCTATCCTTTTTCTTAACATCTGTCAAGACCTGTTTATATTTGGAAACTGCATTGCCTTCGTATTTCTACTGCCACAATCTAAACCTCAAGAATTCACCATGTGCCTCTGGATTTTATTTTTAAAGACTAGTTTTTAGGAAGTCTTTGTTCACAGCAAAATTGAGATGAAGGTATAAAGAATTTCCACATAGCTTCTGCCTCCACACATACATAGCTTCTCCTATTATCAACATCCCCCCATCAGAGTGGTACATTGGTTACAATGGATGAGCCTACATTGATAACATAATCACCCAAAGTTTATAGTTTACATTAGGGCTCACTGTTGGTGGCATATAGTCTATGGGTTTGGATGAATGTATAATGTCATGTATCCATCCTTATAGTATTATGCAGAGCATTTTTACTTTAAATAGCCACTGGGCTCCACCTATTTATCCCCCACCTCACCTTTAGATTTTCATTCTTCTGTTCCATTTGCAAAATGCCAAATGCATTCTTTTCATCACGTTGCCTTGATCAAAACCTCCAAAGGTAACAGCACTGAACTTGTTTTGGTTTTTGATTGCTCAGAATTGATTTCTCCTTAATTTCCTTTTGGGGAATCAATGCTTTCAATTAAATATAGTTTGGAAAAACCGTTAATCTAGTACTCACTTTCTTTTGCTATAGGAAATCATGTGACCCAAAGTAAGATTTTAGAGCTCTCTATCCCTATATTTGAATCTTTAGCAGTGTGATCAAGAGAGCAAACGTGATTAGGTATTCATTTGCGCCCCCTAGCATGGTGCTTCTGTCTGCTTCCAGACCGCTTTTCTGTTTTCTGCCTTTTATGTCTTGAAGATCACCTTGCTTTCTGTTTCCAGATCTGGTACTTCAGTATACCTATAGGTTTTTGGAGCTCCTATTATTTTTTTCAATAAACTCTTATCTTGAAGTTTGCCAGAGTGGGTTTCTGATGTTTGTAAGCAGAAACTGACCAATACCTTCTCCTTTATATAACATACAAGTTTCTTTCCTGTTTCCAGATCGTCTATAATCTGGCTTCAGCCTTATTTTCCCTTATTCACCAAATCACTCTGGAAAATGCCATGTTCATTTTGTTTCTATGCTTGATGACATCCTGTAGTGTATACTCTGTTTCATGCATCTATACCCATTTGCTGATTCTTCAAGGTCCTGATCAGGATTTCTTTTCTCTGGAAAACAAATATTATGTTCTATATTGATTTCCATTATTTTTGGGTCCGTTAGTACTTAGTGTCTTTTACTAACTTCCTAGTTGAAATCAATTACTTTTTGCATTTGCAGGAACATTTGATGGACCAGTCTCCTATCCCTTCCAGTTCTTTTGATTGAGACTCTATTGCCTAATCCATTGTTGGATAACTGATGTTAAGAAGTTTTTTCTCACAAGGCAATTTCTCATCCTTTATAACGCATGAGCACCTTTATATTTTCAGCTTGACATTCCAGTAAATTAAGAATGTTTTGGCTAATCCTTCCACCTTTGTGTCATCTGAGAACTTGTTGTCTTCAATGTTACTTTCTAGGTTGTTGATAAAAATATGAAAGACAACAGGACTAAAGACTGGCACTATTTTGAATACATATATATCCAGATATGTGGATAGGACATTTAATCAGCTGTGAATCACTTAATTTCATTTCATATCTTTTCCAAAATGATGTTATGGGGAAATATGTTAAAATCTTTGCTAAAATGAAAATATACTGTGTTTGTGATAGTCCCCAAGCTAATCATGTAGGTGCCCTACCAATAAGAAAATAAAATATTTTGTCATAATGTGTTCTTTGTGAATCCATGTCAGCAGCTAATGATTGCCATGTGTCTTTTTAAATGATCATAAACCAGTTGTTTCATAATCCAGTCTAGGCTTTTCCTGATCAGTCTTAAATTTTGTAGTTTGTAAGTTTCAGAAGCTATATTTTCTTCATTTTTAAAAATCAGAACCCTTGACCATTTTCAATCTTCTGTCACCTCTTCCATGTGAATTCTTAAAGTTGTTGAAAAGAAACTGTGAGAACTGAACATTTGTGGACTGTTCTTCATCTTGGAACATGCTTTGTCCATGTCTAGGCATTGAACAACTTGAAGGCATCTTCTCTGCCTCTTTACTAATCTTTGGATGTACTATTCTCACCACCTCTCTTTTCCCTAAATCTGCCTTTTAAACTGTATTTAAAATTTATAAATAAGCTATTTACTCATCTCAAAACGATTCAACTATTACAGAAACATACAAAGGAAAAATAAAATTCTCCCTCCCAATCAATCCTGGGTTTAACAGATTGGAATGTATCTTTCTAGCCAATTTTTCATGTATAAAACAACCATATTCTTATGTAATTGTTAAGTGAAACCATACCCTGAATCCTGTCTGCAATTTAGGTTTTTTTTTTTTTTTTTTTTTTTTTTAACTTAACAATGTATCGTTAACCTCTTGTGTTTGTCATATAGAACGCTCTCGAATTTTCACTGGGTCCATGGTGTTCCTTTGTAAACACTGCATATGCCTCTCTTCCCCCACCTCTTTCCTCCATGCGCTCCCTTGAGACTAAAGAGGAAAGGGCATAGGGAGCTGTCTAGAGAAAAAGAGGAGGGGCTTCACTCTGTCCCAGGGTCTCTAAAATACACAGTTGTGTTGTTATCATGACACGGTAATTTCTGGTCTACAATAGTGTTCGCATTTTATTTGCTCTTTACACAAGTCTGTGAAATAGGCCAACAGTAAACTCATCTCCATTTTATAGCCTCAGAGATATTAAATGACCTTCCTTGTGCCTCACAATTAGTTAGGGACACCCACGTCTTCTGTCTCCTAGTCCACTGCTTATTACAATGTAGACACCGCTGTCCCGCACGCGGGAGGAGAATGGGGCTAACTGGGACACCTGCGCCATGAGTCCAGGGGATAATGTTTGTTAGGAAGGCGTTGTGTCAGCCAATTGATGTCAGGCTGAACAGTGTTGGTTTGGTAAGGTTTTGTTTTGTTTTGTTTTGTGTTGTTTTTAATATGGTGAGAAACAGAATTAAAAGTCTCTGTGCTTCTTAGTAGATCAATGCTTTCTGCTTACACTGTAGACAGTCATAGTTTGCATATGCATTTATGTTAGGCTGCATTGTCAAAACAGGACATAACCTGACAGGGCTTTTGGCTCCCCCAACAGACTGAACTGGGGGCAACCCAAATACCCCCGTCCTGTGTTACAGACAACCCAGGTCTATTAAAAAGGTACAAAACTGACTGTTGGGAAATATGGAAACAAACAATACAGTCCCGTTTAAAGGGGACAGTCAGCCTAACTGACATTCTTAAATGGAAGGCTGGGACTCTTGACCCTGTCTCCACATTAGAATCATTTGGAGAGCTTAAAAAAAAGATAAGCACCCTAGGGACCTCAAACCTCAGAAAGTCTCACTCAGGTCTCTGGAATGGGGAAGCTCCTCAGGTGGTTCTAATATGCAATCAGGGTTAAGAACCGCTGAGTGAAGAGAGTAACTGAATCTGCCTGAAGTTAAACCTTGCTAAGTTTCTGGGAAGAAACATTTCCCACCTTAACAGCAAATTTGCCCCCATCAGGAGTTTCCAACTCCTGGAATTTCAGACATCTCCCCAGCAGAGTCCTCCATTAACAGATGCTTGCTGATCAACTGTCCTGAGTTAGTAGAAGAAAGTAGTCAGCAAGCAGAGAAGAGACAGGAAAACAAAATGCCACTGTTTAGGGAATAGGGGAAAAATTAAAGGCAAGAATCATAGAATGGAAAATCAGAATTTTCTTTCTAAGGGAAATTGTTTAAAATGTGACTTGACGGTTTGAATAGACTTAAGTCTTTAGTATTAGGAAGAGTCAGAGGTGGTTGTGCAGTCCATCCACAGAGAGGAATACTTGTCATTTCCAGGGCTGCCACAGGTCCTGTTTAATGCATGTTCACCTTCAGGGCTGAAAGAGTTGCTCGTATTGATTCAGTTCCTGCTTATAGTTTGTGGGGTCTTAGTCCCTGGTCCCCAAAACCATCAAAATCAGAACCCTTGGCAAACACGTTTATTTATTAATTAATTTAAGGTATATAGAAATTTATTTAACTAATTATCTCCAACAATACAAAATAACATGTTAAGGCATCTTTTACTTACACCCTAGTTTATGTAGCCAAGAAACATTTTAAATAGGAGCCATCATTTCTACCCAAATGCATTTGGCAGATTTTTTTTTAGATTATATTCCAATGTCATTGAAAACTCTCAGGCTCAAGCACATTTTAACCCAAAGCAAGATAAAACTGTAATTGTGTATCTATTTCCTAAAGAGACACTCTTCGTCTTTGCAAATAAGAAGGAACAAGAGAATTATAAAGTATATAGTTATAATACTGGTGTTTTAATTTCTTTGAAACAATTTATGTGTCAGTGATTAAGATGAAGATGAAAGAGACAAAGACTTGGTTTAAGATGAGGATCATAATGAGGAATAATTGGCTATTCAGTATTTTGTTTTATGATGGTGACAATTTGAAAACCACTATAGAGCTTTAAAAATCATATCTACAAAGTTAAGATCAGATAAATTAAGTGATTATCACCCTGTATTTATCCATTTTCAATATCCCATGGCTTTTATACAGTTGCAAAAGAATAACGTTTCCCTTCTATTGAGGCAGTTCAATAGATATATGTTAACACAACTGCATATCATGACTGTCCTCTCGGAACATTTTGACCCAAGAAATAGTCCAAAATTTTGTTTTAGAAACAAGCATTTGAATTCTGTTTTACATTTTAGTGACACTCTTTCCTTATTGCCAATTTTCATTACTATTCATTACTTTTAGAACCAATTTTGTTTGAAGACTTTACCACATTAGTCCAGCCCATCCCTGGGAGGTTCTTCTTGCTGATCCATTTTATTTGACTGTTTAAGATTTGGCACTTTGTTTTGTTTTGTTTTACTATTTATTGAGGTAAACTTGCTTTGCAAAATAGTATAAACCCAAATGTGCCATTTCTCCATTCCTTAAATATATGTCAATACACACTGCCCACCACCAAATTACCTTTGTCCACTGGCCCCTGCCACCACTTGCCCCTACCTCCTGCCCCAATCTCTACTGCTAACCTCAGTTCTATTGCTAATGTCCAAAGGTTGGTTTTGCTTAGTCCTTCCTTTGCTTTTTTTTTAAAAAAAGGGAAGTTTCAGGCAGGAATGAAGGCAAGCAGAGACATGCAAGAAGAGAAAGGAGGAAGAAGCACTTTATTTCATTTAGTTTGCTCATCTTGGTTGTTTCCCTGCAGCCCTGGGACACAAACCCAGGACCTTGGGATGTCTGTGGACTGTGCCTAACCCCTACTCCACCAGGATGCACTAATCTTTTTTTAAAGGAAATGTACAGGCAGGAATGAAGGTGAGCAGGGAGCCAGGTAGAAAGAGGGGGCAGAAAAGGTACTTTATTTTTTATTTAGTTGTTCATCTTGATCTCTTCCCAGGGCCCTGGGTCTTGAACCTGGGACCTTGGGATGCATGTGGGACTGCTCCCAGGTGTACTAGACTCTTAGGCCACCAGGGAATGCCCTGTTCCTTTGCTTTATCTCTTCATGTTCCACCTGTGAGTGAGGTCACCCAGTATCCGTCTTTATTCTTTTGACTTATTTCACTTAGCATAATCCCCTCAAGTTCCATCCACGTTGATTCAAATGCCAAGATTTCAACTTTTCTAAGATGGCTAAGTATCATATTAAAAAAATACTTAAAGGTAGGGTAAAATCGACTATTCTGTTTTCTCGGGACTGTTCTGATTTTGGCACTGAAAATTCCTTGTATTTGGAAAGCACGCAATTCCAGGCAAATTGAGAGAGATGGTTACCCTATTTATAGGTCCTACTTAATTATTAGAGAATTAGTGACTACAAGAAAATCTACTAGTTAGGGTCATTTTATAAACTCAAATAGTAACAATTGGAAGAGTGCTTAATAAAGGGGTTATTTTAAAAGGTGTGGGTATTTAACTAATGATAAAATAGGAAAATTACAAAAATCTAATACAATAGAAGTTATGTGAATGTAGTCTCTCTTAAAATGTCTAATTGAATGTTATTGTTTTTGAACTGCAGTTGACCACAGATACCTGAAACCACAGAAAGCATGACCACAAGTAATGGGGATCTAATGTGTTCCCCCAGCAATGTAAAAGGGTTCTAATTTCTTGACACCCATTGATTATTATTGTCTATCTTATTTTTATTATAGCCATCCCAGTGACTATTAAGTGGCACTTCATTGTGGTTTTGATTTGCATTTCCATGATGGTCAATGATATTATTATGTCCTCTGGAGAAAACACTTCTCATTCTGTATTTTCCCATGTATAATGTGTACTTTCTGGCCAAATTTGTGAGAAAAATAAGGATGTGCTTTATACATGGGTAGTAGTAATTCTGTATCTATGCAAATGTTTTTGATTCTTTTATCTCTTGTAACTTGTTATCTGTTCTTGTGTTTTATAATTATTTGTTACATAAAGTTTCTTGTATCATAATATGTAAAAAATATGCTAAATATGCTAGAATTCCTTTATAATATAAAAAAACAATTACCTAAATTTAAGCAAATAAAAATTTGAATTAATAAATCAAAATGAAAGATATTTTTTCCTGAAAGTTTGGGCCAAAAATGTGGATGCGCATTATACACAGAAAAATGCAGTATATTTTCTGGAAACTATCTTTTTGGATCCCTTACTTATTTTTTTAATGCAATCAAACATTTGTCCATTCGAATATTAAATTTTTCCTTTTTATTGGGTTATGAGAGTTCTTTATATAGTTTAGATACAAGTCCCTTATCAGATACATCATTTGCAAATATTTTCTTCAGTGGGGTTATGTTTTCACTTTCTTGATGCTATCCTTTGAGGCACAAAGGTTTTTAATCTCACTGATCTCCAAATTTTCTTTTCACTTTTTTTGTCACCTGTACTTTGGTGTCACATTTCAGAAGCCATTGCCAAATCCGAAGTCAGAAAGATTTACCCCTATGTTTTCTTCTAAGTGTTTTACAGTTTTAGTGCTTGTAATTATGTCTACGATCCATCTTCAGTATTTATTTATTTTAAAGAAAAGGTGCAGGTAAGAATGAAGGAGAGTAGGCAGGCAGGCAGGAAGAGTGAGGAAGAAGAAGCAGTTTATTGCTCTTACTTAGGGGTCCATCTTGGTTGTTTCCCCAGGCTCCGGAGCTTGAACTGGGAACCTTGAAAATACATGTGAACTGCACCCAGTTCCCTAAACCCACAGGCCAACAGGGCATGCCATCCTATATGTTTTCTGCCCTTTATTTGTAAATTGCCTCTTTTTATGGGTGATAGGAGCTATCATTCAGTGGTTAGTTCCCTCAATCAAGTTTCTTTCAGACAGCTCATGCTGGTTACCCATAGCCGGGGTGTCCATTTGGCCCAGGGAATTCATACAATTTTGCCTTACCAAATGGTAAGAGTATAGCATGACCAGTTCTCCTTGTCATTAGCCTGGTTGCTTTAGCCAGTTTCCTGCCTTCAGACTTCTCTAGGTAAAGAGCAGGCCTCAGGCCTAAGTCTTCTGGGACACTTATCTGACTCAGCTCTCTCAGGTTCTGCTTTGATAGGAAGGAGCTGGGGCAGGCCTAGGAGTGTCTGTAACTCAGCCAGCATTCATTCAGGGAGTGAGAAGCTAGTTTCTTCCGTTGCAGGCAGTCCCAACATCTGTGAAGATTCTCTTGGACTGCCACATAGCTGGCTTGGGGGAAGATGTCAGGGAGTAGAAGGAAAAGGAGCAGTACCTTTGCTAGTCTGTATGACCCTGTGTGAATTAGAAAAAGGACTTTATGCCCTAAGATACTTTAGTGCCATCTGCTGGGAAATCATTATAATGTTAGATAGGTCTCCAGTTACTGGGGTGTCGCTGGTGCCCCCTGTAGTTGTGCATATATACTTAGCATGGTTGTAAGTGGTGTTCCCAAGAAAAATCTCAACACCTTCTGCTTTCATGAATTCCTGTTTTAATGACTCCTTTCCTAACATCTTTTCTCATATGCAGATTACATGTAGGCAAGAGGTTTATCTTCTTATAAATCCTGCAAGGGAGTATTTAGCATCTTTCCCCCAAGTAAATGGGAGTAATGACTGCCCTTTATCTTTAACTTTGTGGCCTCAGATAAAATTCTGAGAAAACAGAGAATCCTATTTTACTTCTTGGTATTGCCATTTGTTAGCCAGCTCTTAGGCATAAGGCAAAGGTAATTTATGAACAACCTAGAAAATAACAGTTCTTCCGAAGTAAAGTGTAAAATTCCTATGGTAAACTTTTCCCCACCTACAGAATTAGCAGTGAAGAATGTGTCAAAGAATCTAAAATTTCCCAGTCATATTTTTGAGTCAAGTACATAATAAATAGATAGTGGATGAATGAATAAATGAGAAAATAAGTGAATGAATCATTAAGTGGAGGCCATCTGAGTGTTATTGGCAGTCATTTGTCTGAATTCACCAGAGTACTTCTGTGAAAATATGCCTCATACCACTTGGGCCAACATAATAAATTACCACAAACGGAATCGCCTGAAACAACATTTATTTTCTTCAGTTCTTGGGGTCAAAAGTCCTAAATCAAGGTGCTGGCATGGTTGGTTTGTCCTGGAGGCTCTAAGGGAGGAAACTTGAATATCTCAGTCCTGTCTTCTGTGGTAGCCTACAATCCTTGACATCCCTGCATTTGCAGCTGTAGATCTCGAATTTCTGCCTCCATCTTCACGTGGTTTCCCCTGTTTCTCTTTTGTGTTTTAAACCCTCTTTCTCCTTTTTATAGTAACAATGTAGTCATTGGATTTAGGACTCATTCTAAAACTAGGATGAGCTCACTTCAAGCTTCTTAATTATATCTACGAAGACCCTCCTTCCAAATGAGGTTGCACTCATAGGTACCAGGGATTACAACTTGAGCACATAATTTTAGGGGTCATCGAGCAATCCCTTCACCAGTAAAATATACTCATATGTGGTCCATTCTTGCATCTTAAAATAAAAGTGTATGATTTTTTTCCCCCCACAGCTGCTTTCTAGTAGACAGTAAGATTCTATTTGGTCACTGCAAATGCGGCTTTGACTTTCCACTGATGTCACTGTCACCACCAGTCATGAGGAACATACCCATCACTGCGTCCACCCAAGTGAGGTCATAGTAGATGTCTGGACCTTGTAAGATAAATTGCAAGTTGAGATCATCTTGTCCCTAATGTTCTGAGAGGTACACTTATCCTATAGAGATGTAAAAAATGACAGTCTCTCTGAAAATACAGAGAAACAGAAGTTACATTAGAAAATTCTTCCCCGATATTAATTCCCACTAGCTCAATATTTTTTCCTGATATTCAAAAAAAGTTTCAGAGTATTCAAATTTCTCAGAAGTTTCTATTTAGAAATGAAGTGAATGCTACACTTTGTAGCCTTGAGACACTGGTGTGTGAAATACATACAGCCCAAGGACTCGGGGCCAGGCTGAAAAACCAAAATGAGCAACTAAATGAAGATGTTTTTTTACCTCCCTCCTTCCCATCTTTCCTTTCATTAAAAAAAAAAAAAAAAAAAATGGAGTGAGAAAAATCTTGTTTTTCAATGTGTATAATAACCATAGTTTCTGAACTAGAATGAACCACCAAAATGTTTTCCCAGATATAGTGTATTTTGGTAATCATGGTCTTATTTCTTTTCATTGAATTGCGGTTCAAAGTGCCTGGTCACCACGCAGTTCATCACCTTGAGGACTTGTGTGCATGCCAGCTGCTTACCATGCTTATCAGCTCTGAGCACAGTCCTCACAGACTGATAGGATTCTTCCAGGAATATAATCATTACTTCTTGCTTGTTTCTTTTCCTGCTGGGTTAAACTTGCTCTTTCTAAAGAATATCATTGTTTTTAAATTAAAATTGTTATCAAATAAACTCAAATATATAGTGAACTTTCACAAAGCTATCAACAAGATTCTAAAAATATCAGTCATTTGCAAACGTTATATAACCTATTTTTTTCTGAAATAATTGTGAAGAAAATCCTAGACATTCTGTCATTTTCTCCCTACATACTTTGGTTTGGAAAAATTTCATTTTCTTATATACCATACATAATATCAATATAATATCCACCAATAATTTTTTTCAGTATCTTTAATATCCGGTCTATATTCAAGTTTCCCTCATTATCTTAATAATAACTTTTTTTGTGGTTTTGATGTGCTCAAATCAGGATTCATATAAAACCCACACACTAAATTAGATAGTTGTGTCTTTTCGATCTCCTTTAGTACAGTTTTTTGTTGTCGTTTGAAGGAAAGGTGCAGGCAGGAATGAAGGTGAGCTGAGAGGCAGGCAGAAAGAGGAGGAAGAAGCACTTTATTTGTATTTACTTGTTCATACTGATTGTTCGCCCCCAAACCCCACCAGTCTCAGGATTTGAACCTGGGTTCTTGGGATGTATATGGACTATGGCAGGAGGAGATTATCGACCAAATCACTATTCCACCAGCATGAGCCCAGTTTTCTTGTTTGTTTTGTTTTTTAAAGCAGCAGCACTGTGGGCATTTTGGATCAGATCATTCTTGTGAGGAGCTTTTCTGTCCCTTGTGTGGTGTTTGGCTGCATCCATGGCCTCCACCTCTAGATTCCAGTAGCACTTCTCACATGTGACATCAAAGAAGTCTCCAAACATCGTTAAATGTTTTCTGAGGACAAAATCACTCCTGTTTGGGAACACAGTGTAATTCCTTCTTTTTAACAGATGTTGATTTGCAGCATAAATTAGATGAATTGTTTTGCATAATGTCCCATTCTGAATGTGTCTGTTCCCTCCTATGATCCTCTAATTTACTTGTCTATCCCTTATTCCCATCGTTGGAACTAGATTATAGGAGGCAAAATTAGAGTCTCAAGTTCAATATTTTTGAGAAAAATGCTTCTCATTGGTGTCACATACTCTATTTCATACTGTATCAAATCAAGAGGTCTGGTAGCATTATTGATGCTAATATTGATTAGTAGGTTCAGATTCCTTCATTGTAAAGTTTTGCCATCCACCATTTATTTAGTGGTTTTATCTGTCAGTGAGCTGTGACTGTATTAACTCTTTCTTTAAGTTGAAAAATAGAGATTTGATAATTCTATCTTTGTTTTGTATTTATTAAAGGAAGTTATTTTGTAAAGAAAGTTCTCTCATCAACTATTAGGTTACCCAAAGTATAGCTTATTCAGGAAAGGCAGAATAAATTCTTTTTTTTTTTTTTTAAGGAAAGGTGAGCAGAGAGAAGAGGCTGGCAGGCAGGAAGAGAGAGGAGGAAGTACTTTATTTGTTTTATTTTAGTTGTTCATCGTGGTTGTTCTGCCCAGTCCCTTACCTCAAACCTGGGTCCTTAGGCTTTACATGGACTTTGCCATCTAGCTGTGAACCACCAGGGTGGACCTATTCAGTATGTTTTGATCTAATAAAACCAACATTCTATTTAATACTCACTTTTTCTTCTGTATTTGGCCAAGAGAAGATTCTTCATGGTTTTTGTTTTATTTTTCCCAAATAAGAATGTTGGTGGTTCTTTCAGTGAGGGTAGCTATAGTAAATTTTCTTGTCTTTAAATGTCTAAAGATGTCTTTATTTTGACTTCAGTATTAAGATTACATATATGTGAAACCTATAAAGATAAAAAATAAAACCAAGTTCGTAGATACAGGGAATATATTGGTTGTTTCCAACAGTGAGGGTGGGTAGTGGGCACAATGGGTTAAGAGGGTCATAAGACAACAAATTTCCAGTTATAAAATAAATAAGTCATGAAGATGTAATGTATAACATGCTGACTATAGTTAATAATACTGTATTGTATACTTGAAAGTTGCTGAGAGAGTACATTTGAAAAGTCCTTATTACACATACAATTTTTTTGTTAACTATATATGGAGATGGAAGTGAACTTAACTTACTGTGATAATAATTCACAAGATATACAAATAAGTGTAGGCTGGTGGCTCAGGTGTTAAGTGCACACCTGGGGTGTAGTCCACATGCAGTCCAGGAACTTGATTTCATGGCCCAGGGCCCAGGGGAGAACAAGTAACTAAATGGGCTGCCTCTTCCTCCTCTTTCTTACTTCCTGTCTTCTGCCTGCCTGCCTCCATTCATGCCTGCTTTCCTTCCTCTTTAAAAAAAAAATATAGATAGATAGATATATGAATAACAAATCATTATATTGTACACCAGAAAGTACCCTGTCAGGTGTCAGTGACACCTTAATTAAAAACGTAAATATAACATTTACTGATTCATCTATTTTGTTCACAAAATAAATGTTTTTTGTATTTGTTTATATTAATATAGATTATTTGTCATCCCAACAGCTAGAGCTCTGCACATTATGCAGTGCAATGTATATTTCTTTTATTTTTTAAATGATTGGTGTAGGCAGGAATAAAGATGAGCAAGCAGGCAGACAGGAAGAGAGAGGAGGAAGAGGCATTTTTATTTAGTTGTTCATCTTGGTTGTTTGCCCTGGCCCAGTAATGTGAACCTGGGTCCTTGGGCTATATGTGGATCACACTTAACTGGAGGTGGAGACCCCAACTGCTACTCCAGCAGGACAAGCCATAATGTATATTTCACAAATATTGTCAACAGAAAAGTGAAATGAAACTAAAAAAAAAGGTTTAAATGACTTCTCAATAGAATAAGTGATAGATTATATCCATACCTAGCATGTGACTTAATTCAAAGATTATTTTACAACATCTCCAATATTTAATCTATCTTGAGATCTTCCCCCCCTTATCACTTCCCCACTATTATCACTATAGGGAAATAAACTCAGTCAAGCAGTTGTTAAAGACATACTGAATTTATCTATCACCTCCCTTGCATACACACAATTTTTTTCTGGAGAAAGAACATTTAAGATCTACTATTCTCTTAGCAAATTACAAGTGTATAACATAGTATTGCTAACTATAGTCACTATGTTGAATATTAGATCCTCAACACTTATTAATCTTGTTAGCACAAGGGTCTTGGGGGTCTTGCTTCAGGGTTCTTGTGAGTCTGAGAGAAGATTTCATCAGACCTACCTGCTCCAGGAACAAAGAAGGTAGCGCTGCCAGTAGTAAGCAAAAGCAAGTGAGATTTATTGAAGACAGCGCACCTTTTAAGAAGTAAGATAAGGGCAGACCATATTCTAAGAGGGGAACAGGCCATAAGGAGCTTGAGCTGAGGTTTTTAAGGTGTTGGCAGCCCTTATCCTCTCCCAGGAGCATCCTCAGGTGGGACAAGAGTTTTCATTGGTTCATTAGTGGTTCCTCTTTTAAACGGATTAGAAGACTTCAGATTGGCACCATTTTGCAGTCTGCTTCCTTTTGTTGGGAGGACTGCTTCTGTTCCCTTCCCCTCCTACTTCCCTGCTCATGACTGACTCACTGCCTAGCAATCTTACAACTGGCAATTAGTACACTTTGATAAACATTTCCCATTTCCTTCACCCCTCTGACCCTAGCACCCAACATTCTCAGTCTCTAAATTTGGTTTTGTTTGTTTGTTTTTGGTTTCCATATATATATAAGATTATATAGTATTTGTCTTTCTATGCCTGTTTTATTTCACTTATCGTAATGCTCTTGAGGTCCCTCCATGTTGTTATAACTGGCAGGATTTTCTTCCTTTTTATAATATTTCATTGGGTATATATGCATTTTCTTTATCCATTCATCTGGCAATGGACAGCTAACTTGTTTCCACATCTTGACTATTGTGAATAATTCTGCAATGAACATGGGGTGCAGATATCTCTCCAGATAGTGACATTGTCTCTTGCGAATGAAAGTGTATGAACCAAAGTGACCCTATCTTGGATGGTATCATCTTAAGCCTATGACTACTGATTGCCTTCCTCCAGGCATGTATCTAGAGTTGGTTCCTGGAAACTTTGACCCTGTCATCCCTATACTCCTAAGATACCCTTAGGAGAACAAAGACGCCTGGGGATATTGACATAAGTGCCATTATACTAAGCTTTTACTTGGTTGAATGATTAGATTAATACATATGTTGCCTCTGTTAAGTGTTAAGCCCATGCCTGGGGAACAGTCCACTTACAGCCCAAGGACTGTGTTCTTAGCCTGGGGCTGGGGTAACATCTAAAATGAACAATTAACTAAATGAAATGTTTTTACTCCTCTCTCTTCTTTCCTGCCTGCTGCCTTCTTGCCTTCCTTCCCCTGAAAAAGAAAATAAGTGCATACCAGAGAGGGAGGTATAAGAGAAGCCCATAGTTTTTGAGAGTGTATGGATTTAACGTCAACCGAAGTCCCACCCACAAGGTCTAGTACTGGGAAACCTCTTTATCTAAGTCAACCTAATAAATTTCTACCAAATCTCATGAATATGCCTGCTTTGTTCTTTGGCCTCAAATTGCCTTTTCAGTTAAGGGGAAGTTATTCCCATGGTTGAACAAGAAATTTAAAATTTTAATGAAACGCAGTTTATTAGTGTTTCTTTTCTTGATCATGCTCCCACCACTCCCATGAATCTCTTTTATGTGTGTGTGTGTTTTTAACTTAAGGTCTATACTATTTACCAGTAGTCTGAATTCAGACCTTATGGCCATGGCTGGAATGGTCTGAGCTCTAATTTATTTTGATTCATCTGATTCATGCCAAGGCAGAAAGCAGGATCCCTTGCCTCCTCCTGCTTAGAACCACAGAACTTGCTGGTTTACTTCAAGGACAGCACTATGTGGTTTCTGGAATTATGTAGGGACTTTGGTTTTAATTTCCTCTGTTTTTTGTTGGCATGTTTTCTTATTATTATTTCATTTTTAAGTTTTCATTTATTTTACATAATTTTTATTTTAAAAATCGTGGTGAATACACATAATGTAATCTTATGTATCTTAACCATTTTCAAGTGTACTGTTTGGTGTCATAAAATGTGTTCACATTGAGACTTCCAGTCAAGATGGCGACCTGGTAGGAGCAACACTCACTTTTTCCCCACAGAGCATCTAGGAATTCACCTATTTTCCAGAAACACTGAAGAAAAGCACACAGAGAGACTATAGAGACACAGCAGCAATTGAGGCAAATGGTAGGTGAAAACTTCTGGATTCAGAGCTACAGCACAGACTCAATACTCAGGATTCTGTCTGCAGTGGAAGGGATGGAACTGTGGGAAGAACTGGCACTCCCAAGAATCTCAAAAGCAGTGGCGATCCCACCAGTGGAACCATGACATGGAGCCAGGGTAGAGGGTCTAGCACAGTGCAGAAGAGGCACCAGTGCTCTGGTGGTTTGAATGGGAGACCTGGTGAAAAAATTATGCTGGGCGATGCCATAACCAGAAGGCAGCAAGGGAAATCGTCCACCCCCATCACTTCCCACCATATTGCCCTGGAGCCACAGGACCTGCCCACCGGAAATCCCACCCTCAGGCTTAAAGGAAGAAGAGATGTCCCAGAGGGAGAAACTGTCAACACATTGTGGCTGTAGGTCAAACTGGAGCCTGATTGCTAATTGTGATTGGGATCTGGGATGCTGGGGGAAGTCCCTGCATCCCCCACACAAGCTCCAACCCCATAGACTGAACTTTAAGGCAGCAACAGAGGGCCCACATAAGAACATCCACAAATCCAACTAGTGGTGATGTCACAAAACTCAAAAAATTCCAATGTCCAAACCGAGATCCAGGCTTACTTGATGCAAGTCAATACTCTACACAAGGCCATCATTGAAGGAAATTCTAATACACATAAATATAAACAGAATGCCAAACAAAGACACGGAGAAAAGTGCAAGAAATGATGAATCCAATCAAAAACTCACAGGAAAATCTGAATACAACAGATGTCTACAAACTACCTGAGGATGAATTTAGGTCAACAGTGATGAACATACTTATGGAAATCAAGAAAACAATAGAAGACGAAAAAGAGAACAACAAGAGAGAGAGAAGAAATGAAGCAGCTCAAAACAGATGTCAAAGAAATAAAGAACACAATATCTGACCGAAAGAACTCAACAGAGGGACTCAAGAATAGGATGGATGAACTCTCCAACAGAAGCAGTGAGCTAGAAGATAGGGCAGCGGAATGCACTCAAACAAACCAGTAAAAAAAAAAAAAAAGAATGCAAAGAAGTGAAGACAGAATTCAAGACCTGTGGGATAACATCAAAATAAACAATATTTGCATTATAGGCATCCCAGAAGGAGAAGAGAGAGAAAAGGGAGCAGTAACTGTATTTGAAAATATAATAGCTGAAAATTTCCCCAACCTGAGAAATGAAGCAAGTCTCCAGACCCAGAAGCTCAAAGAGTCCCTCATAAAAGAAACCCAAACAGACCTACACCTAGACACATTGTCACCAAAATGTCAAGAACACAAGATAAAGAAAGAATCTGAAAAGCATCCAGAGAAAGAAAGTCACACACAAAGAAGGCCCCATAATATTATCAGTAGATTTTTCAACCATTACTCTACAAGCCAGGAGGGAATGAATGGCATGAGACATTCAAAAGGCTGAAAGAAAAGGATTTTCAACCTAGGATACTATGCCCTGTAAGATTATCATCCAGAACTGAAGACCTGATAAAAAGCTCTTCTAATAAGCAAAAGTTAAAGGAATTTATCACCACAAAACCAGTTCTTCAAGAATACTAAAAGATGCTATAAAAACTATAAAGAAACTCCACTTAAAACAGATTTATTTGACCTATTTAACTCTGTTCATTAGAGATATTCGTCTGTAATTTTCTTTCTTGGTGTTGTCTCTGTCAACTTTCAGTATAAATGTGACGCTGGCCTCATGGAGAGTGTTTGGGAGTATTCCCGGTTCTTCAGTGTTTTGGAAGAGTTTGAGAGGAATGGCTATTAATTCTTCTCTGAAGGTTTGGTAAAACTTATTGGAAAAGCCATCTGGTCCCAGGCTTTTATTTTTAGGAAGACTTTTGAATGCCTCTTCAGTTTCTTGTGATTATTTTGTGGGGCCTATTCAAGAAATAGGCATATATTATCTTATTTAAGATAAACCTATGATGTAGATTTTATTATCCCTATTTATAGATGAAAAAACTGAAGCTAAGAAATTTACCTAAGCCTCAGATTTATTTTTTATGCCCAAATCATGTGTGCTTAATACTTTATCCTATTTAATTTTATTGTTATTGATTTTGTTTTGTTTGGGAAAAATGCTATCCAAAATTTTTGAATTTTACTTTCATCATGCTGAGTTTATTCTTTGTAGTTACCTTATTCTTCTTAATAATATCAATTTTTAACTTTTCTAAATTAAGGAATTGTGGCTGAAGCTTACATTATGAATTTTTATGTATTTTACTATAATAATTTTAAAGTTTAATTATTTTGGAAATATCCCATATATTGTACTCTACTGAGTTTCTTTTGAAATAAGTATTTAATGTGATAAATTATGTTCTTTTCTTGGCCTGAAAAAAAATCAAAACAAAAAAATAAGGAGTGGTAAAGGAAACTGGAACTGTGGTGTTGGTTTTGGTGAGAAATGCACACACACTGAGGTGTGAATTCAATATCTTAAAAAACATATAGTAATGTGAAATAATAAATATATCTAGTATATAATATACAAGCATAAATGTATAATGATAATATAATTAATATTCATCTATCCACCATATTTTTCAATTTCATCTGTTTCAAAATGTATGTAAATGTTAAGAAAGCATATAAATAAGTAATTTTGAAAAAATAAGTTCCTATTGCTGTGTTAACATTGCCTCTACTCAAAGCTTTTATCTTCCCAAAGTGAAATTCCATCCCCATTAAAAAATAACTCCCATTTCTACCCCCATCCATAGTCCCAGAAAACTGCCCTATTACTTCTTCTTGCTATAAATTTGGCTATTTGAAGTATCTCATCTAAGTGGAATTATATAATATTTGCCATTTGGTGACTGGTTTATTTCATTTGGCACAAATTCCTCAATATTCATTCATGTCAGCATAGGTCAGAATTTCTTTCCTTTTTAAGGATGAATAATATTCTATTGTATAAATATACACATTTTATTTATCCACTCATCCCTCAATGGACATTTGGACTGCTTCTACCTTTGGCAGTTGAGAATAATGCAACTATGAACATGAGTCTACAATTAGCAACCTCTCTTTTGTGAACTGAAGACTTTCCTCATAGGTGCATTTAAACTCCATGACTTTGCCCCAAAGACCTATTTCACTTTCAAAATTCCTCTGAACAATGTAGCTTCTGCTGCCACTTGTCCGAGGGTCACTGAATACAGCTATGCAGGTGATGAGTCCACAAGAGCAACTGGGCAAGGTAGTGCCTGGGAGTAAGATCAGGCTTCCTGACACTCACCTAGTGCTGTGTCCATGAGGGTGCTCCATGTTCTGATTATGTAAAGACACGAATAGGTTGGCTGCCTTGCCAAGCATCTACCTTTTGTTAAGGCTTTAGTTTCTGCTACATTTTTGCGATCTAAGAATTTCCTTCTCTTGCTTTTGAATTTACTTATGAATTTGATTGCTGTGCTATTTGTGTTTTATTCTATGTATTTGGAACAGAAGGAAAAGTCTTTTCATGAAAGTTGTGAACTTCATGTTATTTTAAAATAATGCAGTTCTTCTATATACTCTGAAATCTTCCAAATTTAGATGGGGTGGGGGTTATAATAAAATAAAATAGAATTATGGTGCACCCTGCTGGCTCAGGTGCTAAGCTGGAGTCTGGGGTTTGGACGGTGAAGAGCTCAAGGGCCTGGAGTGGGGCAAACAACAAAAATAAACAAACAAATAAAAGTGCTTCCTCCTCTTCCTTCCTTCCTTCCTTTCTTACCTCCCTCCCTCAAAACATGCTGCTTCTTTCTCCCTTTCTTCGTCTCTCTAAAAAAAATAATAAAAGTGACAGAAATTATAAACCTATTAAAAAGCTAAGGAAGATATTGAGAATTTGGTGGTGATGTTTCTACAGGAACCTAAGTCTGCAAATGGGTTTGTGTAGACCCCTTTAATTACAAGGTACGCAATTAATTATATTAGCAGTTTCTCTGCTTAAAAAATTCCACTAAAGTGAGTCTAGCTACTAACAAGATTATTGCTCTATCTAGACTGAATCCCAGTCTGTGTCTTAGAGGGGATTACTCCTCCAACTTCTACACTTGAAATTCATCAAAAACCTGTCTTCCCACTTCCAAGTTGTTGCAGAATGACACGTGGCTCCTCAGGGTAGAAAGCGTGCTGATGGGCACACACATTCTCCAAGTTCATCTTCCACACTTTTCTCATGCGTAGAGCTCTGTACGAGTGTTAAGTTCCAACCACATTTTAAGCCAATTTCTTTTTTGGATTTTATTGACCATAGTGTAATGTTACCTGCAATTACAAATATAACTGATTCACATGTTCCTTCCAGTAACTGACTGCAGGTATTGTATACTCATATTAAAATACTCTCAGCAGTTTACATAGTATCATAACTTCAGTTTATCATAGAACTTAACTGTAAATGCTACCTGATCCTCTCTCCCTGAAAATAATTCTCTTCTCTTGTGTTTACTTGACTCTTTTCTGCACAAGTTCCGTCTTCCATACTTGCACAATCTGTTGGAATCACGCCGTCCTCCCCTCCTTTCCCACTCGGGTTCATAGGCTTAGGGCTGAAGTGAGTTCTCTGTGCTTCACTTTCCAGAGGATATTTTCCTGGCTCCTCTGCTCTCCCTTTGCCTCCTCTCCTGATCAGGTGTTGCCAGCTTCTCCAATCTCCTTCCCCACTCCCTCCTCCTTGACTCAGTCCTGCAGCACCCCCCAAGAAACATGGTTAGCAGAAGAAGGTCTCGCCACACAGTTATTAGTTTCTTCTTTGACTGTAGTTCTAGCTTTTGCTACTTCTGAGATTTCTGCTATAGCCAAATTCCATGGAGGAAAGCTAGACATTCGGGCAACAGAAAGGAAGCTGGGGGTTAAAAAAGAAGTGGGTAGGAAGGGGACCCAAGGAAGACCCCAAACAAGCTAACCTGGAACATTTGGGAGTAAACCCTAAAAATGAAGACAGTTTTACACCATTTCACTTTTTGCAAAGTGCGTTTTACATTTGTTACCTGATTTATCTGGGGCATAGCTATTGTTAGGCTGGCCCAGAAGGACAAAATGGCGGCCCAGAAGGACAAAATGGCGGCCATACCTGGGAAAAAGGAAGCTGATGAAACCACACCTGGAATCACAGGACCAATCCCCAATCGCCACGTATGAAGCCCGCGAAATTGTTTTGCGTAAAGATCGCGCTTCCCTTTGTTGGGGCGCGACTTCCCGGCCCTCGTTCTGCGGACCGGAGAACCTCGCCCGGGTGCGCAAACCCCAATAAAGCCCTGGCTATTCGACTTTTTGTCTAATTGACTTTCTTTCCTCGCGGAGCTCAGAAAAAACCTTTCATTTTGGTGCTCGAAACCCGGGTGGAGTTGTTGTCTGCTTAGGACCACTCCTCTTCCCGCTCCACGAGGAGGCCTCGTGGCCACCCCTCCCGTCCAGACTACGAACCAGGGTAAGTGTCACTGTCCCAGATTTTTTGGTCCCCAACCGCTGAATCCGGGCCCCAGGGTACTGATACCGAGAGACTGCTCTCACGACAAATCGCAGCGCTGTGTCAGGGTGACCCTCTCGGAGAGACTGCTCTCCTCTGTTTCTGGGATCTCAACGTCAGAGGAGACGTCCCTGCACTCAGACTCCCATTTTCCTGACTGGCTCAACAGACTGGGTTGAGGGACGCCAATTCCCTATCTGTTGTTCCTTGGGGACCAAAAATGGGAGGGCAAGATTACGGCCAGGCCGTTATGCCAGGCCGTTATACCAGCCCGACACTTTCAAATTCGCTACCCTGATGGACTTAGACAATTTCTGCCCATGGACCAGGAAATGGTCTGAGGTTCCCCACATCCAGGGCTTCTGGACTTTGCGCTCCCGCCCAGACCCCTGCGCTCAGCACTCCACTGCCCGGGTTCTCCTTGCCCGCGGCGGTTCGGAGCCTGGCCGACCTTCCGAACCCTCTGCTCCGGATCTTCCTTCCTCCTTATCTGACTCTCCCGAGGGTCTCGCCTCTCCTCCTCTTCCTCCTCCCCCTATCAGCCCTGCTCCACTGCCCAGGTTCTCCTCGCCTGCGGCAGTTCGGAGCCTGGCAGACCTTCCGAACCCTCTGCTCCAGAACTCCCTTGCGCCTTCTCTGACTCCCCTGAAGGTCTCGCCTCTCCTCCTCCTCCCTCCCCCTATCAGCCACAGCCAAGCCCTCCTACTCCTACTCCTACTCCGGCTTTGTTCCTTAACAGGCTAACCGAGGCCATGTTACTCTGTACCCGCTTAGATCCAACATCTAATGCTGGGGGGACTGTTTTGGCTACTCATTTTATCTCCCAGTCAGCCCCAGACATCCAAAAAAACTGAAAAAGGCCAAGGATGGTCCCCAAACCCCCATCCGAGATCTGGTGAATATGGCATTTAAGGTTTTTAATAATCGGGAAGCAGAGGCTGAGACTGCCCGCCAGGCACGCTTGCAGCAAAGGGTAGCCCTGCAGACCCAGGCTATGCTGGCAGCCCTGTGGTTGGTGGCAACGGGGGCAAAGCCCAACCCCGGCCGCCAAGGAAGCCTTGCCCAGACTGCCGGCAGCTTGGCCACTGGAAGGATGCCTGTCCCCTTAAGAGCTCGTCCTCAGCATCTCCACGCGGAGAATTAGCTCAAGGATTGAACTCGCCTCTGGCCATGTCAGAGCTTCTTGGGCTTCTGAATGACTGACGCCGCCTGGACTCGAAGACCCCCATCACCCTTGCCGAGCCCAGGGTAACACTGCAGGTAGCGGGTAAGTCCATCTCTTTTCTCGTGGACACAGGGGCTACCTACTCTGTTTTACCGTCTTTTTCTGGACCCCTAGTTCCTTACCAGATCTCGGTCATGGGGGTAGACGGGACCCCATCTTGCCCCTGATGGACCCCTCCACTTAACTGTAGCCTGGACGGGTTTCCCTTCTCCCATTCCTTCCTTATCATCACCAGACAGGTTAATGTAAATCCCTTGGGGCATGAGTAGCACCCGCCCAGTGCCTCTCTGCAGGGGCTTGTGAAGAACTTCCCTTTCCTATACCCGCCCCTTTTTTTGTTTTTTTTTTTTAATTGCGGAGTCAGAGCCTATGGGCTGCCGCAACCTTTGCCGACCATAAAACACCACAAGACTGAGCTTTTACAAGTTGAAAAAGGGCTATACCCCTCTAGAAATAGAGACCCCCCTGGTGGCGCTCCCTGATTTTTACCACTTTGGCCCCAATCCTTGGGCCAGTTTTGATAATCTGTGTATTACTAATGCTTTCTGAGATTCCTCCAGGACAGGATCCGCGAAGCCTCCCGGGTTACCTTCAACCAGATGCTGCTCCAGACCAGAGTCTACTCTCCCGTCCAGACCGGGCCAGACAACGCCAACCTCTGACCCCTCCCCTCTACGCCCCACCTGTCAGCGGGAAGTAGCCAGAACGATCACGGCGCCCCTTTATCCTATCAAAGAGGTTGGAATGTTAGGCTGGCCCAGAAGGACAAAATGGCGGCCATATCCGGGGGGAAAAAGGAAGCTGACGAAACCACACCTGGAATCACAGGACCAATCCCCAATCGCCACGTATGAAGCCCGCGAAATTCTTTTGCATAAAGATCGCGCTTCCCTTTGTTGGGGCGCGACTTCCCCGGCCCTCGTTCTGCTGACCGGAGAACCTCGCCCGGGTGCGCAAACCCCAATAAAGCCCTGGCTATTTGACTTTTTGTCTAACTGACTTTCTTTCCTCGCGGAGCTCAGAAAAAACCTTTCAGCTATGATTCCTCACACTTTGCAGATGAGGAAATTGGAGTTATCAATTAAGAATAATATAAGCTGTGATGATGTAACTTGCAGTAGCAGAGTTGGAACTAGAAGCTTCTGACTTTAGCTCTGTTTCTTTGCCCACCATTCCGAAGGGCCAGGGCAGGTGAGGGGGTTAAACCAGGGGGAAATTCAAGTCATCTCACCAAAGACTGTGTTTTTCATAAATTCAAAAAACCAGAAAGTCAAGATTTACGCTCTAGATTATTATAATTCTTTGTGTGTATGTGATAGCAAGATAATTTAAAAATTAGGGTTTTTTTTTTTTGTTGTTGTTACAGCCACAAAGAGTGAATTACTTTCCGAATTGGGAATATCCCTTTATAGCTAATAGAAGAATGTGTAAAAATGTGGATCAGTAAATCTGCTTACAGGTAAATATAAAATCAACTTTAAAAATTCCTGAGGAGGTGGGCCCTGGTGGAACAGCAGTTAGATCAATTGCCTCCGAAGGACTCAGGCCACATAACCCTGGTTTGAGTCCCAGGCCCTGGAGGAACAACCAGCGTGAACAACTAAATGAAAAATAAGTAAAATGCTTCTTCCTCCTCCCTTTTCCTGCATGCCTACTACTACCTTCATTCCTGCCGGCACCTTTACTTAAAAAAAATCCCAAGGCACTGACAGAGCATTAAACCTAATATCCAACAGGGCAGAATGTTCTCTCTCTAGAACAGCTTTACTGCAGTCCCATGGAGAGGCAGAAAGACGAACAGAGAAACTCTTTGAGGCTCCTTCCAGCAAAGTAGGGATGGTGAACACACTAGTAGGTAATTTTTGAAAGGTTTTTTCACTTCTCAAAATTTTAAAATCTTGTAGATCGTTTATTCTTTGTCTTTTTGGTGCCTTTGGGAACTGTTTCTTCTACCTTAAATCACCTCTGGAGTTGCCAGAGCAAATATTCTGAGCGAGGCGCTCACAAACTTAAGATCTCCAGAAAACAGACTGTTGTGCCATTGCATTGGGAAAGCAGTCACATTAAGATAGTTTTCAGGTGGGTGAAAGACCAGCGCAACAAACTGATAAAACAGCCTCTGTCACCTGATCCTCTGCAGCCATTCTGATAAGTGCGCTCCTGTTAGGAATCCGAAAGAGAAACCCTGGCCAGGAGGCCTCTCTTTTGCTAGAATCCTGCCCCAATTTAAGGGTCAGGTTACAGTTCTCCCCACAAATTGCTCTATAATAGGCTGCATTACTTAGAAAATTCCAACAAAGCACCAGAATGTCTGAGATAAGAGAGTGCTTTGTAAATTAAGGAGAAAACTAAAGGACATCAAGCATAATCCTATCTAAGCCAAATCTGGATAAAGTTAAAGGACTTCCAAATAATACCATTTAACTCTTTCTTTGCCAAAAGTATAAAAATCTGCCCTGGGAGGGGAAATCAATCTCTTTCTCTCCACTCCTCCCCACCCAAGAAATAACACCTTGGTTGGCACACACAGGTGACTTGGGCATTAGGCTCACACCTGGGAGACACAGAGCCCAAGGACCTGATTTCTGAGCCAGAAATTGGGGGGGGGGGGAGAGCAAAAAAATAAGCAACTCACTAAAGTTCTCCTTTCTTCCTCTTAAAAACAAACAAACAAACAAAAGGTGCAAAACCTCATGCACTTATTTTGTAAACTGTATAAAGGGAAATTTTAAAAAGGGTGACAAAAGCAGACAGAGTGAGATGATGGCAAGGAAACACCCCATCCCCCAAACTGTAAGCAAGATTAGCTCCTCAGTGCCATTAGGACCACTGACCTTGACACCCTCCAAGACTCCTCACCCCCACTGTGTCCTCCTTACCCAGCACCCACTCATGGTCCTTGCATACACCTTCTACTTCTTTGCCCCATCCCCTTTCTTAATACTTGCCTGGCAAAAGCCTAACTCTAGTTAAAACCTTCTGTCTACTGTCACTTAAAAGTATTGAGGAAAAATATATAACCTGACTGGGCTCAATTGAAACTCACAATTCAGGACATCTGTGCTGCTTGGCTGTTCTGTCTGCATTGTCTACTCCCCAGGTGGTTAGTCACATGGGCTGTCCTTTTCACTCTGCACGTCACCCTGCTTACTGTTTATTCATATGAACAATTTGAGGAAACTTTCTTGTCTTCCCATTGCCCACAAGGTTCGCACAACCCACATCTGTTAAACCCTTGAAAGATGGTACTTAGCATCCCCTACATGATCCTGCTTGAGATGTCACTTACTTAAAGTAGAGCATATTCACTGGAGCTTAAAACAACCTGAGCATCAAGGTAGCCCTGTCCTGGGATGCTCCCTGGCAGAATGTTCTCTGCCCTGTGTTGCTGCTGCTCTTCTGTTTGAAGCTTCAGTAAATGAACACAAGTCTCTCTAAGCTGGGATCCCAAGTATTTCTCCCCTTTCTAGGTTTTTGCTGAAATGCCGGCCGCATGCCTCATGGAGCCAGTTCTGGGGAGATGTTGGGTATATAGACTGCTTTGGCTTGTATAGCTGTTAACTCTGTCCTACTGCCACTGAGAGCCCCACCCTAGGTTTCCAGGTGCATGTCCCAGAGGTAGGGTGAGGTCATAGGCCAGCACCTGTGTCGGGCTGCCCACTGAATGCCTCCTTCTTTCTGGCACCTCCCCTGATGTCTGCCAGAGGAGGAGGCCATGGTGGGACTTTGGAATACAAAGTACTGGACATATTCATAACAGCTACCATTTATTGAATATCTGTTATGTGCAGTGATCTTGCATGCATTAACTCACTCAATTCCACTATGCCCACTTTAAGGTAAATTTCCTTGTCTTCACTTACTATAGGTGAGCCCCCCTTCCATCTCCAGGGTCTCAGCTTCATTTTCTGGATAGTACCTCCTTAGACAAGAATACACATTTTCCCAGGCACAAGTGACAAAATTGCCTTGATCATTCAGGCTCATATGGAGATAAAAGAGATTTTTTTTAAGGAAAGGTGCCGGCAAGAATGACGGGGAGCTGAGGCAGGCAGGAGAGAGATGAGGAAGAAGCACTTTATATATTTTATTTTACTGCCTGTCCTGGTTTTTCCCTTGACCCTGACACATGAGCCCAGGACCTTGGGATGTATGTGGACCGCACCCAACTGCTACTCCACTAGGATATGCCAGAAGAGACATCTTTAACTTAAAATTTTGTTTCTACCTCAAATACGGCAAAGCTCACAAAAATTGCCATACCCAAAAAGCATACCTAGCTATGTTTTCTGCAGTTAGGCTTCCTCAAAGTGCTCTCCATGACCCAGGGAGTTTTACATTTTTAAAGGCCTGGGCTGAGTCACTTCACTAGGAGAAAATTGACAACAATGAGTCCTCGAATGTTTACCTCTTTTCAGATTAAAATCTCAAACAATAGCTTTTCTAGGTTATTTCAGTGACTCACCAGCCCTCCATCTCTTTCCAAAATCACATTAAGTTCTGAGTATGCTGTTGAAACAACCCCATTTAAACAGATAGGGGGAGACTTTGTATCTTGCTCAGGATCACTCAGGGCATGAGTTCCATTCCAGATATGGACTCTGTGAGTTTGCTGTCATAGAACCCTCTAACATTAAACTATTATAAACTCACAAACTTTGAGAAACATCCCTTAATAAGACCCCATGGCTGAACATGTCATGATGCATTTTTTTCTTTAGAGAATAAACTAGGCCCAAATCTCTATGTGACTATAGCTGGAAAAATAAATATTGGTTTAGTTTCTTCCTATAATCCTGAATTCTAGATCATGGTAACTTAGAGTTATAAGCAAATTTTAAACACTATTTCTTTGAAATCTATTTATAATTTTAAGTTTAAGTGAAAATGCCAAATAACACTGTTTAACACCAAATAGTGGCTTTAAATATGATGTTACTTTCATAGATATATTATTGATAAATAAATCTACGGAAGCAAAAACAATATTAGAAAAACATATTTGAGGCCACAACAGATCCCTTCTCTATTAATAGTAAAATGATGATTTTGAAATATGTTAGGATGAAGGTTAAAAAAAGTTATCTTACAGAGTAGGAAAGTACAATGAAAATTTTGGCTTACATACAAGGTTTAAATTTGTTTTGTAAATTCTTCCTCATAATTAGATTTAGAGTTTAGATTATCTCATGTGACTCTTACAAAAACAGAAGTTTTAACCAAACGCTGACATGCAAAATGAAAACAAAAAAGCTTCTTTCCTTCAGGGACAAGTCTAGCTGGAGGTCCAGTAATGCATCCACACATGCATGGTAATTAAACCTAGCTTCTAACAAACTTAAAGTTAAATTTTAATAACCTTTTATAGCTGGGCAATAAATTGTATGTAAATGAGTCATGGATGGAGACTTTATGCAAAATGTCAAAAGAAAAAAACTAACTGATTGATATACTGCAAGATATATCAAACTTTGTGTTCTAGATCTAACTCTGCTACCATCACTCAGAAGTCAAATCATTTGGCTTCTCTGAGCCTCAATTTCCTGACGAGTAAAATATATGGTTACATCTGGTAATTATAACCGATGTGTGTAAGTCTCCAAACTCTTATGTGCAGGGTCTAACTTCTTTCTCACAATTCTATGAAGTATGAAGGACAGACACGGTTACCCTCATTACACAAATGAAGAAACAGACTCACAAAAGCTCAAATATATGACTAATGTCACAGATATATGACTAATGGCGGAGCCAGGGTTTAAACCCAGCTCTTCAGACACAATTCTATGTAGGTAGACACCATGCCTACCACCTCTAAAAGCTGATATAATAAAGTCATGTTTAGTCATTACTCAATAATAACCAGACTTTTAAAGTAACTTAAACACTATTCAACAGGTACAACATGTTCCCGAGCCCGCAGGACTGAATGCTCCTATGATTCCACAGTAGGAGGATCCAATTAAGTGCTAAGTTAATAGCCAACTTTATAGCCAAGTTAATAGAACAGTCACATTACATTGGCTCCGTCCTGTCAGACCAGCCACTTTTAAGGCTTCATGCTGATTTATGTCTCCTGATATTGACTGGAATCTCTAGGTTCCTGAAATAATGCATTGCCCCCGCCGTTGCTCTGTTACTAAAATATGTTAAATCATAATAGCAGCCGTAACACTTGCAAGTAAACAATGTAGAGTATTCATCTAGTTTAAGAAGTTGATACTAGTTATGTGTCTCCAAGCTCTTTCCTCAGATATTTGCCCCCAGGCATGTGGTAAATCCTAAGAAGTCATTATTTCAGCAGTTCTTGGTTTCTACTTGAAGCCAAGCCAGATATTTCATTTGTGTAGAATACCTTGTATTTTTCAAAGTGCTTTCACATTCATTATTTCTTTTTATCTTTATATAAGGCTACTGTGTAGGTTGAAATAGTTCTGTGGTCTCCAAAGCAGCTTTTTATTTATGTATAAACCCATATTTTGCCCTGTATAATGCCCTCCTGCATATAATGGCTCACCCATGGTTTTGGCCCACACTTTCAGGTAAAAAAAAAAAAAAAAATCTTTCATTTGAATTTTTAATTCAAATTTTCATTTATATTTAAGTAACTTTTTTATTATGAAGGAATTTTGGCATTTGTTTTTTTTAGCATATTATGGTACAAGAAATTTTATGTAACAAATAATTCTAAAACACAAGCACAGATACAGGTTACAAGAAATTAAAGAACTATATGCCTGGATTTGAGTCCTGGGCCTGGGAGGAACAACCAGCATGAACAACTAAAAATGAGAAGTAAAGTGCTTCCTCCTCCTCTCTCTAAAAAAAAAAAAAAAAAGGAAAATAAATAAAGGAATTCAAAACATTTATATAAATATAGAATTAGTACTACTCATGTATAATGCAAATCTTTATTTTTCCCTCACAGATTTGGGAAAAAAAAGTGAGCAAAAAAATTGGGCAAAAAATATGGTATTTAGTCTGATTCTCTGCTCAAAGTCCTTGAGACATTACAAAAGAATACAATAGGAGGGTCACAGAACCTCCATGAAGATGATAGAAAGAAGAACAGTAAAGTTTGTGATCCCATCTGAAGTTAGAAGTGCTTGAAACTAAGGAGGCAACAATAATTAAATAGAGCAACATATGTTTCCAAGTTATTAATGAATCTTAAAAATACCCTAGGTTCAGTAACCAAATGTGCAATATGAAAGGATAAGAGAAAGTTAGTAGACACTGGCAAAAATATCTTGGTAGCAGAAATGCCAGTAACAGTTAAGGATTTAGAAGTGGAGCCAAATAAATTCATATTGATTATTTTTTTAAGTTAAAATAGAAAATAATATGCATAACTTTACCAAGGCCATTAAATGTGCAAAGTTAGAGAATGTAGAGTGTCAACTAATAATTAGGAGTCATGATTTATTCAATAGTCTCTTCTATAATAAAATTTTAAAGATTATTTAAAAACGTTAATTTTTCTTTTTATAAACAAGAAGCATATTCAATTACGTACTTAGGAGAAAATATGGAGGGATGCAACTTGTTGGCTTAGTTGGAAGTCTTCCAGCACAGTCCACATACATCCCGAGGACCTGGGTTCACTACGTGGCCAGGGGAAATGACCAAGATGAACAAATAAATAAAATGAATGAAAGAGCTTTTTCATTTTTGCTCTTCCTGCCTGCCTGCTCACTTTCATTCCTGCCTGCACCTTTCCTTTAAAACAAAAACAACTACAACATACACATACACACACACGTACACACACACATGTATAAATAATCAATCTCAAGAGGTATACTCACTGTATTAGCAGCGATTGTCAAAGAGAGAATATTTGTTTGGTTCTGGATCTGATCTGATACAGAAGTTTCCAAATCATTTTGAAAGATCTTGAGAGATTGTTCTTTTTTGCAAGCTTAGTCTCCTTTAAAAATTCCAGTTGAAGAACTACTGATCTGTCTGTAAACTTACTATTTTTAGAGAGTTGGTGTGTTTCAATCACAGGCCCACCAAAATTTGGCTTTATGCCTGACTCAAAACTTCTCATAATTTCATGGATAAAGGAGAAGGAAGAGGAAAAGAGTAAGACCCAGAAATCACAAGATGGAAGATTAAATATTATGGTACTATTTTAACTTAACCAGGAACAGACTGAGTAAGATTTTAAGTTTAATCCATTTTAGAATACTCAGGGCCTCCTATTTTATATCTGGAAGGATTCCTACAAAAAGCCTAATTTCATTTACTGCCACTTTGGGGCCCAGTTGTTTTCTTCTTCTGTCCCCTCTACATGCAGCTAAGTGGCCACCTAGTGACGGAGTTTGGAAATGCAGCCCAGGAAAGTTTTTTTCAATTTGGATGTGGAAAGAGAAAAATTAAACTGTCAATCCTCTGCCTAAGGGAGACCATCTTAGTGACCTACTTTGCAAGTCTGTCTCCTTGTCCAGAGACTTACATTCTCACATTACCTATCAGGATTGCCAAGGGGATAAAATGAAATTACGTAAGCAGAAATATGCAAGTGTAGTTTTAAAAATTACTCTTACTTGTGTTAGTCAAGCACTGTCATAAGATTAGAGGTGTTAAGGCAGGCCAATTTCAGACACAGATACTCCAAAGCCTTCATTTTAAGAATGAGGAAACTGAGGCTCAGAGATCCAAGAGGAGGAACTTGATGGGGCTGTTTGACTGTTTCATTTGTTTACTGACAGATATTTCTCATTGAATTTCTACTCGAAGTGAGGTGCTGGGAAAGCAGAAATGTGTCAGGCAAGGCACACTCAGCCTAGAGGGGAGCCAGATTTGGAAGCAGGTCAAAAAGAGTTTGATCCCGGGGGCCAGGGTGAAAAACCAAAAGAAAGAAATAAAAATGCTTCTCTCTCTCTCTCTCTCTCTCTCTCTCTCTCTCTCTCTCTCTCTCTCTCTCTCTCTCTCTCTCTCTCCTTCTTCCCTCCCTTCTTTCCTTCCTTTAAAAAACAAAATAAAATAACAACAAAAACCTTCATCCTCTCCCTTCCTTCCTTCCTTCCTTCCTTCCTTCCATCTTTAAAGAGAAAGAAGAAGAGTGTGGGACTGCAGTGGTGGAGCGGGGCATCTGCTCATGCCGGGCCTGCTGAGGACAATGGGTCTCACTATATAAGCGACACACTTTAAAAAGCACACAGAGGAAACCCAAACCAAATGTGGTACATTATTCAACCTTAAAAAGGAAGGAATTCTGACACACGCTATAACATGGATGAAACTCGAAGGCGTTACATTAAGTGAAATAAGCAAAGACAAATGCTATGTGATTCCATTTATGTGAGGTACCTGGCCTAGTGCATTAAGACAGAATGTAGAATGGTGGCTGCCAGTGGGGAGGGAAGGCTTAGAGGGGGTGTCATTTTTTTTAAATGGGTACAGAGTTTCAGTTTGGGAAGATGAAAAAGTTCTGGAGATCAATGGTGGTAACTGTTGCACAATATTGTGAATGTATTTTATACCTCAGAACTGTACACTTAAAAGCGATTGACGATTGAGATGGTAAATTTTGTTATGTTTTGTTACATTAAAAAAAAAAAGTACACACAAAGCAATGAGATGAATCAACTATAGCATCACCCAGTATGACATGGACCTCTCACAGTGTTGAACAAAGGAAGCCAGACACAAAAGGACACAGACAGTGCGCTTCCCTTTATTTAACCCATAGGTTAAATATCAGAGTGGTAGTCACATCAGGGGAGGCAGACTGGATAGCAAAGACTTGGGTTCTGGTAATGCTTCTGTTTCCTGATGAAACAGTGCTGACTTTGTAAACATTAACTGCACTGTATCCTTATAATTTGTGCAGCTTTCTGCACTTCTGTTAAGCTTCCAGTTTTGCTGTTGTCGATTTATGGGACATAGACGCACTGAAGAGAAGTCACTAGGCCTGTGATGGGACTTTAAACCTTCATAGGAGGAAATGTTGAACATTTGGGGGGTGGTTAATGTGGTTTGTAGTGTTCAATACCTGAAGGAATGGCATGTGAAAGAGGAAGAAGACTTTATTATACCCAGAGGGTTGATGGTAGGTAGAAGTTAGAGGAAGACAGAAGTCATTTCTTTATACAGGATGATTCCATTGCAGGGTCGGAGCAGGAGCTCTCAGGACGTCACACGGCGAAGTGGAATGAGCACTGACTTCTGATCAACATAATTGGGTATGAACACTGGCTCTGCCACTTAGTTTCCTAACATCACTCTATTGGGCTTAGTTCCGAAATGGTGAAAAATCAGTGCCAACTACCTTGCTGGGTTACTTTCAGGACTGGTGATAATATGTGTAACAGGCTGAGGCCCTGGCCCAGAGGAGGTGCTTGGTCAGCTAGAAATGATTTTCCACAGAAAATTAAATAGAACGTAGATAACACTTCAGCAAGGTGCTAAAAAATATATTCAAGCATTCATCCCTTTCAAACTCAAGAATCTATCTGTGTAATTTTCCCAAGGTCACATGGCTACTAAAGAGGCAAGGCCTTCTGTCCCGAGATAAGTCCATTTTACTGGGCTACCTTAAGCAAGAGAATTACTTGAGGCAAGCCTTTGCCCATCAGGGTTAATTAAACAATCACATCAGTAACAGGCCCTGAGGGATACCACGCTCTCCTTTTAAATTCTCAGTGTGCGCTGGAAAAGTTCAAAGAGGGGAACATCGCTCAGGTGGTGGGCTGTGAATAGACAGGCTTCAACTTGAGGGTACACGCACCTGTAAATGTGGAAAAGGTGCGGAGGGGGAACTGATTTTAAAAAACAAATTGAGGAACACATTAAGAGACAAGCTTAGTCTGCATCACCTTATTTTCAGGATGTAGATCTCACTGGTTAAATTAATAAATCTTAAGACTTAAACAAGGGTTGCTACTTTAAAAACCAGTTTCTTCATTTATAGGCAAGAATCATAGATTGAATCTATAAAGGAAAGAATTAGTTTAACATTTTGGGCTAAATTTTCCCCACATTTCTTTCTTATCCTGACTCCAGGTTTCTTAACGCTTTTAGTGCCAAAGAAAAATGACTTGCTGGAGTGGGATTTCTCACTTTTACTCAGGGCTGCCTTCCTGGCCTCTGCTGAATATTTGTGTCTCAGATTTATGCCCTGGAAACAAGGAGAGTCCCTGTGACAGGAGACCTGAGGAAACAAACACCTCACAACAGTGTCTCTTTGTCTTGGGCATTCTACACGTTAGTTAGACTGACTCTGTGAACTTGTTTATTCTCTCCAGGGACTTGAATGTTAAATCTTGGTCCATACAGCTTTCATATTGGATGAAAAATAAGTGATAGGAATTTAGCTGGCTATAGCTTCTTTTGTGAGTAGCAACTCGTTTTAGCAGTTTTCCTCTTCAGACTTAAGCCTTTGGTAGAAACTGACATTACAGGACAAGCCCACACGAAAACCTCAGGTTTTAGTCATACGTCTCAGGAGGATGTTACATCATTTCTTCGTTTACCAAGCAGAGACATTTCCGGAAACATGGAGGCCCCTGGGGAACTGTTGTCTAAAAGATCTGGGGATGATCTCCTTACTTGGCCATCTCATTGGCAGGTTTTTTTTTTTTTTTTTTTTTTTCTTTCACCTTTTTCACAAGTGAAATAACATGTAGTTAGTTATCTTACTTTTGAGATCCCAAGAAATCCCTGGTACATACAGTGTTTAGGGCCCTGAAGGTAATAATGGCGGACTCAAAATGAGTAAGTTGAGGAAAGTAGAACAAAGGGACTATTCACAGATGTAAACAGAGCTTTGGGGGAATCAACAAGGAATTGGACGGCATCCCAGAAGTAGTAACTTTGAGCACAGGAGAGGTAGTAGTAGTTATAATAGTCATCCTCAAACTTTGTTGAGCAGCAGAATCACCTGGAGGGCTTGTGGGAACATAGATTGCTGGGCCCCACCCTGGAATTCTGCTTTAGGAAGTTTGGGGTCAGACTGGAGTACAGCCATTCCTTGGAAACCTTGGGGAATTGGTTTTAGGACCCCCAATCCTCAAGTGCTCAAGTTCATTAGAGTCACCCCTCAGTATCCATGGATTCAACCAGCTGACATCCAAGTTGGCTGAATCTGTGAGTGTAAGACCCACAGATATGGAAGGTCAACTGTATTTACCAGAAAAAAAAAAAAATCTGAGTATAAGGGGATCCGTGCCATTCTAAGCTGTGTTGTTCAAGGGTCAACCATTTTGTATTTTTTCACAAATTCCCTGGTGATGGCAATGCTTCTTGTCTGGGGAGAAAACTGTGGTTTGAATCAAGCTGGGCCCTTAGGAGAGAGGTGCCAACAACCTGAGAAGACCCAGCAGACAGGAGAGTAATCACCCAAATCATCCCCTGTCCAGTCTCCTCTATTGCTCCTCATTGGTTGAACTCAACCAACAGTTAAAAAATGAGGTAGCTCACGGATACGGTTCAGAAAGCTCAGCCTCTAGGACACAGTCAGAGTGGAGAGTGGATCTGGAGGAGAAAAATAGAAAATACCCAGCACTTTCATCCCCAAATATCTTCCAGTACTGTCTCCTCACCTCTGCTTCCTAGTGTACACGGACATTAGTATACGTGACATAATATGAATCCTGCAAGTACCCCCAGTACAGGCCAGAATGATACATATCTTTGCTCATTTATAGTAAGAGAACTGAGGTTCAGATAGTAAAAGCCGCACATCTGATAGGATCTGGGACTTCAACACAAATTTTCCAGGAGCTACTTGTGATACTTGCTGTCACTGCAGACTTTAGACACGAGGGAATCTGGCAGTGACCATGGTCGCCCCACTCCAGATCGTGGGAAGGTGTCCCTTCATCCTTCCCTGCCATGTGTCAGCCTCTCGGGGGCATCCTCTGCTGGAAGGACACTGTCCTGGCTCATGGGCATATAGTGAATTTCATCTCCTGCTACAGTTATTTCTTTGGGTTATTTACTGCTTTTCAAACATTTCAGCAGCAGGGTTACCTAAAGTCTTGATTTTGTCTAGAGGCCAATAACCCCAACTCTCTTACCCACTCTGAGCTCAGAACTCTTAAGACACAGACACATGAATCAGACACATGGAAATAATGGTGTCTGCTCTGACGGGGATGAGGCCAACCTGGAGGAGTCACAAGTCAGGGCTTACAACCAGACTACCTCATACTAATTGGCCCTGGAGTTTTTGGAAGAGGCCAGGTTGTTGTTATATGTGTACGCACGTGTGTGTGTGTGTATGTGTGTGTGATTTCAAGCTGGATGCACCTGTCTGGTAGGCAGAGTAGACTGAGGAGAAGGCAGAGTCCAAGCAAGCTCAGCGCCTTCCCCGGGGCTTGGATGCAGTGAGTCACCCCTCCCTTGGGTAGAACAGCATGAGAATAGCAGGAAGGCAGATGTGCTTCACAATTTTAAAGAAGTAGAAGTTTCTATTTTATGGAGCTGGGAGAGAAAGAGAAAATGACTTCCCAGAACAATCATGCCCTTTGAGAAGCATGTAAGAATGATTGGTGTGATGAACCATCATATGATCTAGGTACCGTATTTTTTAAGGATGACTCTCAGCAGTACATTGGTCTCGCCTGGGGCTGCAGCAGTTCTATCAGCACTTTGGAATGCTACTTTCTTTTCCTTTCATTTGATTTATTTCTGACCCCTTGATCACTTTCTACAGTGCTCTGGGACAGGGTCTGCTTGATTATTGTGAAAGTTCCCATGATTTCCTTCTGAGAAATCCCTGTTTATCAAATCCAGAGACTATCTCTCTCTTGCTTTTTTCTTTTCCTTTTTTTTCAGCCCAGGATGAGGCAGACTATTGGGAAAAGTCCTGACAAATATTTCCTGGGAACTGGATTTTTAAAGCAAGTGTCTGTGGGAAAGTACTCTCCCAAGCAGGGAGGGGGCTCTGTTTTTTGCCTCTACTTATTTCTCAAACTCCTTGGGGAAAGAAAGTACTACAGGTCAAGTCTTTTTTCAAGTAAGCTCAATTGGACTGTCCAAACATGTGGGATGGGGGAGAATTTTGTTTCATTGACTTTTGCTTGAACTGGGTTAGACATGACCTGGACCGTGGAAGACTAATTAGTTAAAGAGAGGTTTTTTTTTTTTTTTAATTGCAAAAGTATTTATTGTAGAGGAATTTACCTGGTAAAAATAAATCTCTTTTACCTAATGTTTTTACCAGGGTGATTCAGACTGGAGAGCAGAAGTAGGAAAACACCGTGGACACAGGGCTGCTGGCTAGCAGTCAAGGCAGAGGAAAGAAAACACAGGCAAAGTCTGTGTGAAATGTGAATCCGAGTCAGGCAGGAAGAGAAAGAAAATAGCATGTGTCATTCTGAAAAAAAAAAACACACACACACAAAAAACCCCCCAAAAAAACCTCTTCTCAGGGCAATTTCTTTTGGCTGTAAACACTGCCTCTCCCAGGAGAGACTCCCAGGACTTAACTCTTTCTGCTGCATTTTCAGCTTTAAAAGGAAGCCATCTTCAGGCAAATTCCCACTTCCTCCCAAGAAAGAAAATAAAAGGAAATAGAGAGTCCTGGTCTCTAAAGAAGCTGGGTCAGATTTTGAAAGAACAGAGGATAGTGTCCCTCTAGGCAGGGGCTGCAAAAGTCTGCAGTCTCAACTGAGATTTTTTCCTCTGGTGCCACCTGGGTCACGAGGGTGTAACTGTATCCATTAAAGTCTAAATCCCCACTCAGCCCAATTAAATCTCCTTTTCTGGCCCAAGTATCTCAGAGAGTTCTTTTCCTTCACCCCCCACTCCCATTTTATTTTATTTTTATTTTTTATTGGAGTAACTCTGATTTTACACATTAAAATAAACTCATATTTGTAGGTTCCCCTTATGTGTAGTTTTCCCGTTCCTCAGATATGTGTCAGCACACCCAGTCCTCCACCAAATCACCAAGTGTTGCTCCCCATTGTCCAGTGGGCTCCACCACCATTTACCTCCTGTGCTGCCTTGGTCCCATTCCCTACTGGTAACGTCAGTTCTGTTGCAGATGTTTCAGGGTTGGTTATGTTTCATCTGTTCCTTTGTTTTGTCTATTCACATTCCATCTATGAGTGAGGTCATCTGGTATCTATCTTTCTTCTTTTGATTTGTTTCATTTAGCAGAATCCCCTCTAGTTCCATCCATGCTGATTCGAATGACAGGATTTCATCTCTTCTGAGAGCTGTTTAGTATTCCATTGTGTATATGCACCACATCTTCTTGATCCATTCATCTGATGTTGAGCGCTTAGGTAATTTCTAGTTCTTAGCTATTGTCAGTAGGGCTGAAATAAGCATTGGGTTGCATAACACTCTGTCAATGAATGCTTTTGTATCTTTTGAGTAGATGCCCAGAAGAGGAATAATGGGATCATATGGCATTTCCATCTTCTGTTTTATGAAGAATCTCCAAACAGTTCTCCATAGGGGTTGCACCAATTTGCACTCCCACCAACAGTGCAAAAGCGTTCCCTTTTCTTCACATCCTCACCAGTATTTGTTGTTTCCAGACTTTTGGATAATAGCCAGTCTTTCAGGTGTGAGGTGATATCTCATTGTTTTAATTTGCATTTCTCTGCTAGCCAGCAAGTAGGAACATATTTTCATGTGCCTGTTGGCCGTCTGTATATCCTCTTCAGAAAAGTGTTTCTCCAATTCCTCCTCCCATTTTTGATTGGATGGCCTGTTTTTCTGTTACTGAGTTTTATGAGTTCTTGGTATATTTTAGATATTAAGCCTTTGTCAGAAATATCGAATGCAAATATCTTCTCCCAGTTAGTAGCGTTCCTTTTGGTTTTGGTGATGTTTTCTTTTGCTGTGAAGAAGTTCCTTAGTTTGATATAGTCCCAGTTATTTATTTCTGTTTTAGTTTCCCTTGATGGTGGAGTTCCCAAAGTCCTATCTATCACTGATGTCATGGAAAATCTTTCCTATGTTGTCTTCTAAGAACTTTGTGGTTTCTGGTATTATGTCCAGGTCTTTAGTCCATTTTGAGTTAATTTTTGTGAATGCTGTTAGAGAGTGGTCTAGCTTTATTCTTTTGCATGTGGTTATCCAATTTTCCCAACACCTGTTGAAGAGACTTTCCTTTCTCCATCATATGCTTTTGACTACTTTGTCATAGATAAACTGACAGTGAGTGGATCAGTTTCTGGTGATTCAGTTCTATTCCACTGACCTGTGCCTCTGTTATTATTCTAGTATCATACCATTTTGATCACTATTGCTTTGTAATATAGTTCAATGTCTGGGAGTGTAACCCCTCCAGATTCATTCTTTTTTTCATAATGATTGCTTTGGTTATTTAGGGCCTTTTGTTGTTCCATACAAATTTTAAGATTTTTAAATTCTATTTCCTGGAAATAAGCCCATGGGATTTTAATGGGGATTGTGTTAAATCTGTATATTGCTTTGGGAATGATAGTCATTTTAATTATATTGATCATTCCCAGACACAAGCAGGGGATACCTTTCCATTTCTTTGTATCCTACTCTATTACTTTTAAGAAAGACTTGTAGTTTTCATTGTACAGGTCTTTTGCTTCCTTTGTTAGGTATATGCCCAAGTATTTTATTCATTTAACTTCTATTTTAAATGATGTAATTTTTGTGATTTCATTTTCTTCTTGCATGCTGTTTGCATGTAAAAAATGCAGCGGATTTTTGTGCATTGATGTTGTAGCCTGCCACTTAACTGTATTCATTAATGATTGATTTGCTAATATTTTGTCGTCAATTTTTGCATCAATGTTCACTAGAGATACTGGTCTGCAATTTTCTTTCTTGGTGACATCTCTGTCAGCTTTTGGTATCAGTGTGATGTTAGCCTCCTAGAAAGTATTTGGGAGTCTTCCCTGCTCTTCAATATTTCAGAAGAGTTTAAGAAGAAAGGTATTAATTCTCTGAAAAGTTGGTAAAACTCTTTAGAAAAGTCATCTGGCTCTGGGCTTTTATTTTTAGGAAGACTTTTGATTACTTCTTCAATTTCTTTGCTTGTGATTGTTTTGTTCATGTCTTCCAATTCTTCCAGGTTTAGTCTTGGTAGACTGTATTTTTCTAGAAATCTTTCCATATCCTTAAGGTTGTCTATTTTGCTGATACAGAGCTGGTCAAGTAGTCTTCTAGGATGTTTTATTTCTGTAGTATCTGTTGTAACTTCTTCCCTTTCATTTCTGATTCTAGTTATGAGAGTTTTCTATTTTTTTCTTTGTGAATCTAGCCAGTGGTTTGTTAATTTTTTTTTTCTTTTTTCGAAGAGTCAAATTTTGGGTTCACTGATCTTCTGGATTGTCTATTTTTGCTCAAATTTTTACTAATCCCTTTCTCTTACTGATTTTTGGCTTTAATTGTTCTTTCTCTAGTTGTTGTGAATGTAGGATTGTTTATTTGTGATTTTTCTTGTTTCTTGTGTAGGCCTGGATTGCAATGAACTTCCCTCTTAGAACTGCTTTCGCTGCATCCCATAGAATCTGGTAGCTAATATCTTCATTCTCATTTGTTTGCAAGTAATTTTTAAGCTCCTCTTTGATTTTCTCTTTTACCCACAAGTCATTCAGAAGCATATGGTTTAGTCTCCAATTAATTTGGGCTTTCTTTTTGTGGTTAATTTCTAGTTTTAAGCCTTTGTGGTCAGAGAAGATGCTTGGTATGATTTCAATCCTTGTACATTATTGAGACATATTTTGTGTCCCAACATATGATCTATCCTTGAGAATGTTCCATGGGCATCTCAGAAGAAAATGAAATCTGTAGTTGTTTGATGAAGTGCTTGGTATATGTCTATTAGACTTAATTGTTCCAAATGGTCATTTAGAGCTGCTGTTTCTCTGTTAATTTTCTGGCTGGTTGATCTGACCATTGTTGTAAGTGATGTGATAAAGTCTCCCGTTATTATTGTGTTGCTGTTGATATCTCTTGTCAGCTCTAAAAATACTTGCTTAATATATTTTGATGCTCCTTCGTTTGGTGCATATATGTCAGTAAGCGTTATGTCTTCTTGCTGGATTTACCCCTTAATCATTATATAATGTCCATCTCTGTCTTTTGATATACTTTTTAGTTGGAATCCTGATTTATCCAAAATAAGAATAGATGTTCTGGTTTTTGTGGTTGCTATTCGACTGGAGGATTTTCTTCAAACCATTGATTTTGAGTCTTTACCTTTTGAAAGAAGGTGAGTTTCCTGGATGCAGCCAAGCTTGGGGTATGCTTTTTATTCCATTTGTCTTCTCTGTGTCATTTGATTAGTGATTCACTTTTAGGGTGATTATTGTATGATACGTTTATTGTCATTTTACAATTTGTTTTCCCAGACAGTGCTTTGTTCATCTCTTTCTCTTCTTAGGTGGGTTGGATATAATTCTGTTTTGAATATTTTCCCTTTTTGTTTTCCTTTGCTTTTTCCCTGGAGATGTATTTTGAGGCTACCCTGAATACTAATTCTATGCTTATTTCTTATTTTTATTTGAAAGTAGATTAGTCTTACACTTATTCTAATCATCTACATTTTGGTTCTCTCCTCCCTACTTCTTTCATTTTCTGTCTTACTGTCTTTAAGTGGGGGTTTCTTTATCCTTTAGTATTTTTTATAGATCTGTTTTTGTGGTGATGCATACCTTTAACTTTTGCTTATCGGAAATGTTTTTTATGATTCCTTCAGTTCTGAATGATAATCTCGCAAGGTATAGTATCCAAGGTTGAAAATATCTTTCTTTCAGCACTTTGAATATATCATGCCACTCCCTTCTGACTTGAAGAGTTTCAGTTGAGAAACCTGCTGATAATCTGATGGGGATGCCTTTGTATGTGACTCATTTTTCTTGTGTTTTTGACATTTTGATGACAATGTGTCTAGGTTTAGGTCTTTTGGGATTTATTTAATTGGGACTCTTTGAGCTTCCAGGGACTGGAGGCTTGCTTCTTTCTTCAGTTTAATTTTTTTAAATTTATTTTTTATTATAGTGATTATTGAACACATTAAAATAATTTTCTATGTATAGGTTCCCCATTTCTTAGTTTTGTTTCAAACCACCATGCCCTCCGCCAAATTACCATGTGTTCTTCCACATTGTCCAGTGGGCTCTGCCACCATTTGCCTCTGCCTGCCCCATTAGGTTAGGGAAATTTTTATCCATTATCTCTTCAAATACATTTTCTGCCCCTTTTCATTTCTTCTCCTTCTGGGGTCCCTATGATGTAAATGTTATTATTTTTGATATTATCCCTTAGGTCACTAATGCTGTCCTCATATCTTTGCATTTTTTTAATCTCTTTGCTGGTTTGCTTGATTTTATTCCTCTGCCCTATTTCTAGCTCACTGATTCTATTGGAAGTTTAATCCATTCTATTCTTGAGTCCCTTACTGAATTATTTAGTTCAGTCATTATGTTCTTCATTTCTTTGATATCTTGCTTCACTTATTCTCTTTTCTGCTTTTCTCTTTTTCTTCCTCTGTTGTTTTCTTGATTTCCAGGAGTATGCTTATCATGGTTGCCATCAATTCATCCTCAGATAGTTTGCTTACATCTGTCATATTCAGATTTTCACCTGTTTTTTAAATTAGATCCTTAATTTTGTGTATATGCCTCTGTCTTCACTCTGTTTGGCATTCTGTTTATGTTTCTGTGGATTAGGTTTCTCTGCAGTGATGGCTTCGTGTAGGGTATTAACTTGCACTGAGTAGTCTCGATCTTGGTCTGAACACTGGGATTTTGTGAGTTTTGCGGCATCACCACTGATAAGATTTGTTGACGTGCTTTGTGGATACTCTGTTGGACCTGAGAGTTCAGTCTATGGTGTTGGAGTCTGTGTGTGGGATTCAGAGCCTTCCTCCAGCGTACCAGTTCAAAACCACAAAGTCCATCTTGTTGGCCCACCATCAGTAATCAGAGTGCAGTTTTGCATTCACCCACAGGGTGGTGCTAGTGGGTGGCAGTGACAGTTTCTCCTTCTGGGAGAGTCTCCTCTTCTTTTAATCCTGGGGGCGGTATTTCTGGTGAATGGTTCCTTATATGTTATGAGGGGTTGGGGGTGAGGGTATTTCCCTAGCTGCCTTCCAGTTACGGTGGCGCCCAATGTAATTTCCTCTCCAGGTCTCCTATTCAACCACCAGGACGCTGGTCCTCCTCCTGCCCTGTGAGAAGTCCCTTTTCACCATCTCTGTGTCCCAGTCCTGCTGGGCGCGCTCTCTGCTGCTTTTGTGGTTCCAGAGAAGACTGGTTCTTCCTGCGATGCCACCCACTCCACCATGGCCTGAATCCCAAGTCTGTGGTGTAGCTCTGAATCTTGTCGCTTTTGCCCACCCTTTGTGATTGGAATTGTTGCTGCGTCTCTATAGCTACTATACCTGCTTTTCTTTGGTGTTTGTTTCTGGATAATAGGTGAATTCCTAGTTGTTCTGTGGGGAAGACGTGGGTCTCACTCTTACCAGGTCACCATCTTGACTCCTGTCCCCCTAGTTTTTTAACTTGAATAATTTTGATTGATATACCTTTAAGTTTATTGTTTGTTTTGCCATCTCAAATTTCCTATTCAGTTCCTCTAGTGAATTTTCAAGTATTATACTTTCCGACTTCAATTTTTGATTTGTTTTTAATAGATTTGATCTCATTACTGAAATTGTTTGTTCAGTCATCATTCTCATGTGTGCTTTTAATTCTTTAAACATAACTTCCTTTGTTCTTTGAAAATGATTATAATAACTGCTTTGAAATCATTGTTTGTAAAAATTCAACATCTAGGCCCACTCAATGATACTTTCTATTAACTTACTTTCCTTCTAGAAAAGAGTATAGATCATACTTTTTTACTTCTTTGCATCTCTCAAAATTTCATTCTCAAAGTTGGGCATTTTCAATAAAATTCTCTAGCAAATCTGATTTCAGATTTTTCACCCCCCAATGGTAGATGTGACTGCTGGTTTTTCTTTAGTAACTTTCCTGGATTTTACTTCCTCCCACATGTACTCTCTGGCTTCCAGGATTCACACTTCAGTCTTCATAGCTAGTCAGTCAATGATTGGTCAGAGGTTGGGTTAAAATGCCCAGAGCCGGTAAGACCACCATTGAATGCTAAAAACTATTATGTGTGTTTTGGGAAAGAATATTAGCATTTTAGGCAGTTTTCAAGTTTGTCTAGGTTTTATTTTCCAACAGGTTCTGTTGTATCTCCTTTGTAGCTTCTGGTCAGTCAGGAATGGATGGCGAGCCATTACTTATGGCTGCTTATTTCCTGGTATAATGAAAAGACATACAAAGTAAACATGATTCCATTACCCGAGGCAATCACCTTTGAAAATTTGCATACTTGTGCTCCAGATATTTTCCTATGTATATACCCTGTCTCCACCATATTCTTCTTAAGAAAAGTAAAATGAGTGCTTATTAACTACCAGACATTGTTCCACACTCTATTTTGAACTCACTGTGAGCCACCTTCCTCCCTTGTCAGTAGAAGAGTCAGACGAAACCCAGTTCTAGAAGGTTTCATTTAAGAGGGTCAATACTTGTGACAGTATATCATTCTGAGTGAAATTACCTGGGATAGAGGTGCAGATGGGAAAAGGAAAAAGAAGAGCCCATATTTACAGGGGAAAATAAAGGACAGTCTAAAATTATATGCTTAAAAGAGAAAATCCACAGCCCATTAATTTCAGAGCAGAACTTTGAGCCAGAGTCTCGGAATAGGAAGAGACAGGGAATGTGTTCATTATTGACACCGTGAAAGTATGGGAGAAATGCACCAGACTTAAAATATAGATTTAGAACTACAATTTCAGTTCTACCCCTAAGGCTGTGTGACCTTGCTTACATGGCTTCCACAGTCTAAATCTCAGTATCCTTCTATAAATATGAGGCAATTACATGTATGGATAACCTCCCAATTTTCTTCCCACATTCTATATTTCTAAAATCTGAAAGTTTACTAATCTTGCCATATAATTCTACAGCTATTCCTTCCAGACACTTTGTTTCTGGGTTTTTTACACTGATTCTTAGCTCTATTTAATGTTTAAAATTAAAAAAAAAATTTACTGATATAATGCTGCATTATAACATCTAAATTTAAGATGAAAATCACTTGCTGTAAACACTAACATTTCAATTCTATCCTTCATTTTTTAATTGGCCAGTTTTTATTCAATTTGCCCACCCCTTCTCCTTCCTTTCCAGTAACCACTAATTTTGTCTTATAAACTAAGAGTCTATTGTTTGATTTGGTTCATTTGTTCATTTGGTTTCACATATGAGTGAAATCATAGCATGAGTCTGACTTATCTCAATAAGCATAATACTCTAGTTCCAGCCACATTGTGCAAATGGCCAGATTTCATGTTTGTTTTTGATAGCTAAATAGTATTCCATTGTTGTTGTTTTCCTCCTCTCTTCCTCTTCCTCCTCTGTTGTCATTTTCATCTTCTTCTTGCTGAACATGGGTCCTGAACCCAGGACCTTGGACTTCACATGGCCTGCACCCTACCTCCCTTAGTCAGATGAGCCACTATAATACACTTTCTTTATTCATCTGTCCATGGACTCATAGGTTGTTTCCAGCCTTTGGCCACTGTAAATAATGTTACACCAATATGGGGGTACATATGTTCTCTTAGAATTTGTTTGTGGGTTGCTTTTTTTTTTTTTTTTTTGGTAAATTCCCAGAAGTGAGATAACTGGTTCACATGGAATTTCTATTTTTAATTTTTTGAGGACTTAGCTCTATTTTAATTTTTAGTTTTTCAGAGTGAAATATACAGGAGGAATAGTAGGAACTGGTGAAGGTTCAATCATCTTTGTTCCTGGAGAACAGGTGAATTCCTAGTTGTTCTGTGGGGAAGATGTGGGTCTCACTCTTACCAGGTCACCATCTTGACTCCTCTCCCCCTGGTTTTTTAGATTGAATAATTTTGATTGATATACTTTAAAGTTTATTGTTTGTTTTACCCTCTCAAATTTCCTGTTCAATTCCTCTAGTGAAGCTCTGAAACTTGTTCCAGCAACTTCTACTTCTGGCAGGGGAAGATAATTTTGTCATTTTTTTTCCAACTTTATCTTTTTCCCCAGGAATTCTTTTCATACAACCATTTGCCTTACTCCAAACTCTTTTGGTCTTCATTGGCCTATAAGATTACACTGATTGATATGGCTAAATGATAAATATAATGATTACTTCATTAAATAGTCAAGTATCTACTATGTACTAAATAAGCAATTTTCAATCTTTTTGGCATCAGGATCCCTTTGCATACTTAAAAATTATTGAGGAAATCCAAAAGCTTTTATTTATAATGGTTATATCTATAGATATTTATTGGATTAGGAAGTAAAACTGGAAAGTTTAAGATATTAAATAATTAAAAAATAGTAATCATAGGTCTACCCTGTTAAAGTAGAGGTTGGACGTCGTCCACATACATCCCAAGGTCCCGGGTTCGAGTCCTGGGGCCAGTGGGAACAACCAAGATGAACAACTAAATAAAATACATAAAAGTACTTCTTCCTTCTCTCTCTCTTCCTACCTGTCTTCACTTTTCCTTACAAAAAAGTAACAATTAGCATTATTAGTACGTTACATTAAAAAATTCACAAGAAACAACTACATAATCTATAATCTATTGCTTTGGGGTTTGTATTAGGTTCCTACAATTGCTGTAACAAATTACCACAAAATAGGTGGCTCAACACAACAGAAATGTGTTTTCATACAGCTCTGGAAGCCAGTCTGTCAGTGTCACTGGCCATAGTCAAAGTGTGGGTAGGGAGCCCTCTGGAGGCGCTAGAAGAAAATTTGTTCCTTGCCAATTCCAGCTTCTAATGTGCCTTGATTTGTGGCCAAATTGTTGTAAATTCTGCCTTTATCTTCACATCTTCTCTTTTTGTGTGTGGTGACTAATCTCCCTCTGCCTCTCTCTTACAAATTTGTGGTGGTATTCAGAACCCATCAGGATAATTCGGGATAATCTCTTTATCTCAAGACTCTTAATCATACCTGCAAAAGTTTTACTATAGAAGGTAATTCACAAACTCCAAAGATTAGGATGTGGCTACATCTTTAGGAACTATTATTGGCCTGCCACATTATTGTTACTTTGAAGTTCATGAAGAAAACCTAGCTTCAAACTGATAAGTAGTTGGGGAGAAAGGGGAGTATTTTAATAGCCTTTTAAAAAATTGTGAATATTCTTTGATTCATCAAACTCAGCAAGTAATGGTTTGTTAGAGTTTTGTTGCAATGTGATTTGAAAACATATCAGTGAACCTTGCATACTGGGTTATAGGTAAACTATATGCAGTTTCAATGGAGTTTTATGCTGCCATCATTTAATAACATCATGCATTGATCATTTAGAAAATATTGGTTCACTGAGTTATATAGATCTTCCAAATGTTGGCACATTTAAGTATATAATATCAAAAAATAACATTAGCTCATATCACTATTAATCTTTATCAGAACATTCCTTACACATTGAGAAATTATCAAACTCCTGGTGTTAAAGATACAATTTTCAAAATTCTAATTTCTACTTGAACACTTGTACATCATCAGTGGCAACAAGTGCTATTATTTTTCTTGAAATGACAGACTTACTGCTCAAGAGAGCCATCGTTTGTTAACCATTCTTTCCAATAAACATGGTGTTCCATAAAGAAAAGTGACTGGTTCAGCTTTCAAGTCAAACAAGTGTGTTTTCCTTGAGAAATCTTGGTTGTACATTAGAACTTTTTAATGTGTATTTCTCACTTTGTCATATATTTGAAAGAAATATGTTCAAAGGTTGAATTTTAATAAGATGAAACATTCTTGCTACTTCATCAAAGACATTTTTAAGTGAAACTGGCTCCCTCACCCGCGTTGTGTGTAGTGTAAGGTTCTGCCCTTTCCCCTAGAAAAGGGAATGTAGGTCATACTCTACTTTGACTTGTGCCCTGGGGCAAGCAGTTTTGCCTAGAATTGTGTTTATATTATCACGGCATATAGCAACACAGTGGTTACAGGATGAACTCATGTGATGTGAGTGTTCAGTATGCCCTGGCAGTTGGAGCCTAGCCCAAGGACCCAGGTTCCAGATTCAAACTGGTGGGGGGGGGGGCAACTAAAAATAAAGTGCTTCTTCCTCCTCTTCCTTCCTTAAAAATGCTTCTTCCTCTCTCCCTTCCTTCCTCCCTCTAAATGAGTTCATTGCTTTATTTCAGTACCACTTGTATTTATTGCCAAACACTGATTTTAAAAAAAACTTTAAGTATTAATTGGTGCTGACACTGGATATATACTCGCTAAGCAGAAAGTCTAGACACTTCTATAATTATGAAATTTTTGTCCACTTTAAAGGCAGTACAATTCTGCAGATAAGATGTAAACTCAGTTTGTGTTTGCAATTCAATTTCTAATTTGGTGAGTTACAGCATCTTTGGAAAGCAGCACTCTATGATTTGACTTAGTTTTCATCTGGCAGGCAGTCATTCAATAACGTACACAGCTTTACTAGCCTCAGCTCTCTAGGCAACTGTGTGATGAGTTCTAAAAATGGAGAGCACAGTGTTGGGAGAAGGTAGGACACGGAGACCTAGCTTCCTCGGCCAGCCCAGGGACATGACCTTTAAATTGCGACCTGCTGCCTGAACACCTCCCCTCCCTGGCCGCCTCCCCAAATCCCAGAAAGCGGGTTGGAAGAGAAGCGATAGAGTCCTCTGGCTCTGTACCGGGCACGAGGAATCCGCTGGAGACACGCTGTCATTCAACCCTTCCGAGGCCGGTCTCCAGCACAGCCGGGCCAGGGCGGCGCGAGGCGCCTCTCCTGGGGCAGCGGAGGTGGGTGGGCGGCTTGCTTGTGTTCCAGGCGACGGTGAGGGGGTGGCCGAACGGGGACCAGCTCTGTGTATCTCCTGTGCGGTCTCAAAGGGAAAAGGAGGCCCAGGAGGACGAAGTGTAACAGGGACCGGTCAAAGCAGCAACCCCCCAAAGACCCCAGAAGGACGCGGCACGGGGTTGCCATGGAAACCGCAGGGTCCCGGCCCGCAGCTTGGAGCTCAGCGTCTGCGCACAAGCTCCGCCAGCGGCTTTCCCGGCGCGGCGTCTTGCGCCTCCTGGCGGCCTCGGTCGAGAAAAAAAACAAAACAAAACGACTTTGTGTCTGTCCACCCGGGACGCGAATAAAGATTTCTTCTTCAAACAAACAGGAAGTGCCTACGGAGGCCGGGTGGCGGTGGGGCTGGGGCCGGGCATGCAGCCGGGAGGCGACCGGGGCGCGGGCGGCGATGAGCGACATAGTGGAGAAGACGCTGACGGCGCTGCCGGCACTTTTCCTACAGAACCCGCCGGTTGGAGGGTCCCCGGCCGCCAAGCCGTCCTTCTCCTCGCGGCTGGGCAGCCTCGTCCGCGGCATCACCGCGCTCACCTCCAAGCACGTAGGTGCCCGCAGCGGGGTTGGTCAGGGGCGCCCTGGGGAGACCCCCTCTCGGGGACCGCCCGAACTCGGCAGGCCGACTCCGGGGCCTTCGGGGCCGGCCCTCGGGCGACGTCCGGGGGCTGTGTGTGTGTGTCCGTGCGTTCTTGCGTCCGTCTCGGAAGTGACATTCCTGCCCAGACTGATCACTTGGAGGCCGGGTTTCCACAGTTGGTCCTGACACTCTATATTATCTGGAGTAAATCTCTTTAACCTCTGAGGCTTCATTTGGTTCCTGAACTTTGAAGTAGAAAAATACTAGACATATTTCATAGGTTGTTTCGGGGTAAGATGAGACATCAAGCGTGTGAAAATACCAAGTACGACGAAGTGTCAGCTTTATTCCCCTGCGAAGTTTCCCCACTCATTTTCTTTCTGTCCCCCAATCCCTCCAGATGCTGTGTCACACACGGATTCTGCAGCGGTAACTTTTTGTTGAGTATCTTTGGGCAGCATGAGTTTCTTAGATTAGACCCCTGGATTGAACAAAGAATAAGCATAATTCTCCCGAAATGTAAAATGTGCTGAGTAAGTCACTGCCTCAGATGGATTTTGAAAATGAGCGGTTTTAATAGAAGTTGCAAAGTTCCTAGGCTTTTTGCAGTCGCACTGGTTGTCTAAAATACAGATTCAATGATTCAAGGAGTTTTATATCTTAAAACAAATCATGTATTGTGTCATAATATGTTCAAAAGATATTTATGGAAGAGTTTATGTGTTCACTGATGAAAATAGCGTAAAACACATTTCTTTTTCCCAAGGAATTGGTCATTTATCTTGAACTTAAGACAAGTATAAGCAATATACAATGAAACGCAAGTGCCAAGAGAGAAGAAAAAGTGTTCAGAGGGTTTAAAAAGTTCATTTACAACTGAAATAAAATGACATTATATTGGAGAGGATCTACTTCGCATTCCAAAATCTGTTTTTTTTTTGTGGACTTAATGTTGTCTGTCCTGACATTTTGTCCTTTGGTTAATTCTTATGAGACAGTGAATGAAATAAAAATAGTTAATTGTTGTCTTTAAAACATTTTTTAAAGAGAGGAAGGAGGGAAGATACATTTTTAAAAAATTATTTATTTGGGTTGTCCTGAGTCATGCATGACCCCCACCTCTGTTTTACATGGTTTATGCCCCAGCACAGGCTCAGCTGATGGGCTTAGTACCTGAACCACCAGGGTGGGCCTAAATGCTGTCTTAAAATGCCATTTGAAACTGTTATAAAGTATCTTAATGTGATAGTGCTTCTCTAATATTTCTTGATTAGCCATCTAATGAACGTGCTAATTCAGTGTGTGTGTGTGTGTGTGTGTGTGTGTGTGTGTGTGTGTGTGTGTGTGTGTGTAGGTAGATAGGTATAGATACCCTTCCTTTCTTCTTTCTTCCTCTCTCTTTCCCTCCCATCTCTCTATACACATTGGTGTATTTCTTGTTGTATGTGTGAAACAGGAAGTGAGAAATAGGAGGACAATATTAGAGAAAAATATATAATCCAGGGAAAAAGACTGATTTTGCTTCTGTCTTCTCTCCTTTTTTAATTCCATGAAGACTATTTCTGAGGTTTGGGTGTGAGACTTAAGCTGGGGTAGTACAGGAAGAATTTATTTTCTACTCTCTCCATCCTTTTTTAAAAAGAAACAACAAAAACCCAAACATTTTCTGCTAAACATTCCTTGGAGGGGGTGGGGCACAGTAACTGAGTGAAGGAAAGGTGGCGGGTTAGCCTGAAAATATTTATTCTTTCCAGGGATGATTCTGAGGGTTGGAGAAATGCCTTTAGACAAATCTTGTTTTTGTTTTTTTCAATTAAAACAATTGTTGAAGGGACATTGCACTACAGCACTTTCTAGGTTTAAGATGTACATTATCGTTAGTAAAAAAATCAGTATCTCTATATAACACTTTAAGTTTACCACCAGCAGTTCAATTCGATTCTTCAGCGTATACTTGATCCCCCTTTTAATCAACTTGTTCCCCCTGCCCACTTCCCTGCCCTTCATTAATTTGGTCCTGTAGACTAAAAGTCTGTTTTTGTTTGATTTGATATTTGTTTGTTTGGTTTCTCTTGAGTGAAATTATGTATTTTACTTTCTCCTTCTGATTTACTTGACTAAGTGTAATTCCCTTTAGTTCTATCCATCTTATTCCAGTTGACAGTGTTCCACTTTTTTAATAGTTGTGTAGTATTCCATTGTCGATATGCTGCATCTTCTTTATCCATTCACCTGTTGTCAGGCAATTAAGTTGCTTCCAGCTCTTGGCTATTGTAAATAATACTGAATACACATAAAGGTTCACATATCTCTTCAAATTAGTATTTTTGTTTTTTGGGTAAATACCCAGAAGTGGGATAACTAATGGAATCAGAACATGGAGTTTGTATTTTCAAGTTTTTGAGGAATCTCCATACTCCTTTCTGTAATGGTTACACCAATTTTCACTTCTACCGGTATTGAATATATTTTCCTTTTCTCTGAATCTTCAGTAACACTCATTTCTAGGCTTTCGTAGGGATGATAGCCATTCTCACAGGTGTGAGATGGTATCTTACTGTTATTTTCCTTTTTAAAACGATTTTAAATTGAAAGCAAATTAATTCAAGCTCATGCTAATAGTCCACATTTTTACTCCCTCCACCCCCACAATTTTATATTTTTGATGTCTTGCAGCTTCTAAGTGAGGTTTCATTCATTTTATAGAAATTCCTTGAAGGCTGATTTAGTTATAACAAATTCCTTAACTTTTATTTTTCTTGGAATGTTCTTTATTGCTTATTCAATTCTAAGTGATAAGCTAGCAGGGTAGACAATTTTTTGTTGGAAGTTCTTTTCTTTCAGCACTTGACCACATCATACCAGCCCCTTCTGGACTATAAAATTTATGCGGAGAAATCTGTAGACAATTATGGGGGTTCCCTTGTATGTGACTCTTTTTTCTCTAGCTGCTTTTAATATACTCTCTCTTTAATATACTACCTCAACTTTTTAAAGAGGAAGGTGGGTGGGAATGAAGACAGGCAGGCAGCAGGAAGAAAGAGAGAGGAGGAAAAAGCATTTATTTAGTTGTTCATTTTAATGGCACCCCATCACAACCTCTCCCTGCTCCCCCTGGTTCTGGGCTGTGAATCCATGTCCTTGGGCTGTATGTGGACTGCTTCCCAGGCATAGGCTTAACTGAGCTATCAGGATGCATCCAGATTCTTTCTTTGCCTTGAAATTTTTATTATAATGTATCTTGAT